>OX090898.1:17456283-18056283 GCA_944319695.1 Tiphia femorata | reverse complement strand
GGTTGTTTTTGTGCTGGCTTCTGTTTATCTTTTTTGGGGGCTGCTTGTTTCCTTCTACGTACTGGCCTCGTTGCTGTAGCTGCCACGGAAATATTAAGAGAATACAACTATATTGTACACGAGGAGCATTAGTGTAGTAAAAGAGAAATTTTTGGGGGGTGATTTTTCGATTGTCTTGCTAATTTTTTCCTGGCTTCTGTTTATGGTTTTTGAGGGTTGATTGTTGCTTTCTACATAATGGCCTTGTTGTTGCAAATGTCAGGAAAATATTAAGAGAATGCGACGATTATGTGAGGCGTATTAGTGTAGTAAAAGAGGATTTTTAGAGGGTTGTTTTTGTGCTGGCTTCTGTTTATCTTTTTTGGGGGCTGCTTGTTTCCTTCTACGTACTGGCCTCGTTGCTGTAGCTGTCACAAAAATATTAAAAGAATACGACGATTACGTGAGGAGCATTAGTGTAGTAAAAGATCAATTTTTAGGGGGTTGATTTTTGGATTGTCTTGCTAGTTTTTCCCTGACTTTTGTTTATCTTTTTTTGGAGGTTGCTTGTTGGCTCCTGGGTACTGGCCACTTTACTGCAACTGTCGCGAAAATATTAAAAGAATACGACGATTACGTGAGGAGCATTAGTGTAGTAAAAGAGATATTTTTGGGGGGTTGATTTTTGGATTGTCTTGCTAATTTTTTCCTGGCTTCTGTTTATGGTTTTTGAGGGTTGATTGTTGCTTTCTACATAATGGCCTTGTTGTTGCAAATGTCAGGAAAATATTAAAAGAATGCGACGATTATGTGAGGCGTATTAGTGTAGTAAAAGAGGATTTTTAGGGGGTTGTTTTTGTGCTGGCTTCTGCTTATCTTTTTTGGGGGCTGCTTGTTTCCTTCTACGTACTGGCCTCGTTGCTGTAGCTGTCACAAAAATATTAAAAGAATACGACGATTACGCGAGGAGCATTAGTGTAGTAAAGGATAAATTTTTAGGGGGTTGATTTTTGGATTGTCTTGCTAGTTTTTCCCTGGCTTTTGTTTATCTTTTTTTGGAGGTTGCTTCTTGGCTCCTGGGTACTGGCCTCTTTGCTGCAACTGTCGCGAAAATATTAAAAGAATACGACGATTACGTGAGGAGCATTAGTGTAGTAAAAGAGATATTTTTGGGGGGTGATTTTTCGATTGTCTTGCTAATTTTTTTCCTGGCTTCTGTTTATGGTTTTTGAGGGTTGATTGTTGCTTTCTACATAATGGCCTTGTTGTTGCAAATGTCAGGAAAATATTAAGAGAATGCGACGATTATGTGAGGCGTATTAGTGTAGTAAAAGAGGATTTTTAGGGGGTTGATTTTTTGCTGGCTTCTGTTTACCTTTTTTGGGGGGTTGCTTGCTAGCTCTTAAGTACTGGCCTCGTGGCTGCAACTGTCACGAAAATATTAAGAGAATACTATCATTATCCGAAGCGTATGAGTGTAGTAAAAGAGGAATTTTTAGGGGGTGATTTTTCGATTGTCTTGCTAGTTTTTTCCTGGCTTCTGTTTATCTTTTTTGGGGGGTTGCTTGTTGGCTCCTAGGTACTGGCCTCGTTGCTGCAGCTGTCACGAAAATATTAAGAGAATACAACTATATAGTACACGAGGAGCATTAGTGTAGTAAAAGAGATATTTTTGGGGGGGTTGATTTTTGGATCGTCTTGCTAGTTTTTCTCTGGCTTCTGTTTATGTTTTTTGGGGGCAGTTGCTTATTGGCCCCTAGGTAATGGCCTTGTGGCTGCAACTCTCAGGAAAATATTAAGAGAATACGACAATTACGTGAGGTGTATTAGTGAAGTAAAAAAGGAATTTTTAGGGGGTTGATTTTTCACTGCCTTCCGTTTACCTTTTTTTGGGGGACTGATCGTTTTCTCCTAGGTACTGGCTTCGTAGCTGTAGCTGTAGCTGTCACGAAAATATTGAGAGAATACAACTAGTACGCGAGGAGCATTAGTGTAGTAAAAGAGAAATTTTTAGGGGGTTGATTTTTGGATCGTCTTGCTAGTTTTTCTCTGGCTTCTTTTTATGTTTTTTGGGGCAGTTGCTTATTGGTACCTAGGTAATGGCCTTGTTGCTGCAACTGTGGCAAAAATATTAAGAGAATACAACGATTACATGAGGTGTATTAGTGTAGTAAAAGATAAATTTGTAGGGGGTTGATTTTTGGATTGTCTTGCTAGTTTTTCCTGGCTTCTGTTTATGTTTTTTGGGAGGTTGCTCGTGGCCTCGTTGCTGAAATCGAGTGGTGTATTGTAAGAGAGGAATTTCTGGAGGGTTGATGTTTCGATTGTTCTGCTACTCTTTCGCCAGGTTTTGTCACGTGGTGTTGTTTCTGTATTTTTGTTTTGTTTGCTCGTTGCTGAGACCGTCTGGAAAATATTAGAAGCACACGTGATAATTACACGAGGCGCAGCAGTGAATGTACTCTTGGAGTGGTGAGTTGTAAAAGAGGAATTTTTAGAGGGTTGTTTTTTCGATTGTCTCGCTATTCTTTCACCAGTTTTTGTTTTCTTTTTTTCTTGTTCCACGTTACCTCGTGAAAACGAGCCTCATAGATGCAACTGTCTCGAAAATACTACGAGACTACGATGATTACATGAGTGTAGTAAAAAAGAAATTTTTAGGGGGTTGAATTTTCGAGTGTCTCGCTATTCTTTCACCAGCTTCTGTTCTCTTTTTTTTTTTGTTCCTCGTTGCCTCGTAAAAACGAGTCTCATTGCTGCAATTGTCTCGAAAACACTAGGAGACTACGATGATGATTACATGAGGCACATTAGTGTAATAAAGGAAGAATTCTTAGGGGGTTGATTTTTCGATTGTCTTGTTACTTTTTCACGTGACTTCTGTTTACCTTTTTTCGGAGTTACTCGTTACCTTCTAGGTTCTTGCCTCCTTGCTGCAACCGTCAGGAAAATTTTAAGAGAATACGACGCATTGATGTAGTAAAAGAGAAATTTTTAGGGGGTTGAATTTTCGATTGTCTCGAAATGGCGAAACCAGCTTCTGTTTTATTTTGTTTTTTGTTCCACGTTACCTCGTGAAGACGAGCCTCATAGCTCCAACTGTCGCGAAAATACTAGGAGACTACGATGATTACATGAGGCACATTAGTGTAATAAAGGTAGAATTTTTAGGGGGTTGATTTTTCGATGGTTTCGTTACTCTTTCACTTCTGTTCTTCTTCTTTTTTTTTTGTTTCTCATTGACCTAGTTTACATCGTAGAAACGTTGGTACGTGTATTAAATTTGGTGCGCATCAAAGCTTTAGTACGGGTGCGTTTACATCGAGTGTATTAAGCATGTACTAAGGGAATAAAATAATACGAATTTAATTAATGTTGATTGCCTGCTACTGGCGGTATGGAGAACAATGGAGAATTGCAAATTAAGTTGTATAAAAACGAGAAAATATGAATAATAATTTGTAATAATAACGGTTTGTAATAGAGGCTAATTTAAAATTTTTTAACTTTAATTGCATTTGTTGCGCCGTTTTACAGAAACCTTTCTTCTCCATATATTTCCAACCAGTGAATTAAAAATGTCTATATGTTTATGTTTTCTCCCATCCATTAAAAAAATTATTTCTTTATCAATGCACAATTCTAAAAATATACGAGTTTCTTGTTCTCCTCAGTTTGAACCTTTTCCAAAAGACATTTTTCACACAGCTACAAGTCATAAGAAGTAAGCAACAACATATAACAAGCATTGAGGTTAGCTTAGTTCAGGTTAATCCTCCAAACCGAATTTCATGCGTTTACATCGTCATTTGTATCGTTTGGTACGCGTATCAGTTTAGTACGATACGCCTATTTAATACGCTCGTACTAAATTGATTCGACAGTGTTTACATCGTGCGTACTAAGTTTTTAGTACGAATTTGGTACAAATATAGTACCTGATACGCGTATTAAATGCACGATGTAAACTAGGGCATTGCCTCGTAAAAACGAGCCTCGTCGCTGCCACTGTCTCAAAGATACTAGAAGAATACGACGTTTACGCGAAGCAACATTAGTGTAGTAAAAAATAAACTTTTAGGGGGTTGATTTTTCGATTTTCTTATTACTCTTTCACATGACTTTTGTTTACCTTCTTTCGGGGTGCTTGTTACCTCCTAGGTACTGTCCTCCTTGAAAATTTTAAGAGAATGCGGCGCATTGGTATAGTAAGAGAGAAATTTATTAGGTGTACAAATGAATAATCCAATTTTTTTTAAGCAGTTAAGAAATTAAATTTAAAATCATTTGATTTTCCCGCTCATATGCAGTTACGTAATGTTGACATATGGCTATTAAAAATGATAATTGGTATAACGGAAAACCTAACATAACTTTCAAAAATATTCAGTTTAATAGCCTCAGAAATGGCAAGAAATAATGAGCATATCCGACTCTGTATTCTCTACGAATTCCAACAAGGAAAAACCTCAGCAAAGACATGCAAATCAATTTGTTCTTTCCTCGGAGAAGATATTGTACCGTACGATGTATGTGTATTTTCGTCCAAGCGATTCAAAAGCGGTGATTTCTGTCCGAATGACAAACAACGCCCTGAAGGCGCACGAAAGTACGACAACGATCATTTGGAGAAGCTGCTCGATGAAGATTCGGCACAAACGCAAAAAGAGCTTCCAAAGCAGTTAGAAATTAATAATTTTAGTCACTCCTAACTGCTTTGGAAGCTCTTTTTGCGTTTGTGCCGAATTTTCATCGAGCAGCTTCTCCAAATGATCGTTGTCGTACTTTCGCGCGCCTTCAGGGCGTTGTTTGTCATTCGGACAGAAATCACCGCTTTTGAATCGCTTGGACGAAAATACACATACATCGTACGGTACAATATCTTCTCCGAGGAAAGAACAAATTGATTTGCATGTCTTTGCTGAGGTTTTTCCTTGTTGGAATTCGTAGAGAATAGAGAGTCGGATATGCTCATTATTTCTTGCCATTTCTGAGGCTATTAAACTGAATATTTTTGAAAGTTATGTTAGGTTTTCCGTTATACCAATTATCATTTTTAATAGCCATATGTCAACATTACGTAACTGCATATGAGCGGGAAAATCAAATGATTTTAAATTTAATTTCTTAACTGCTTAAAAAAAATTGGATTATTCATTTGTACACCTAATAAAAGGAACCATAGAAACCATAGGAATCATAAAGACCATCACGGACAAATCAAGAATATAGGAAGATCCCATCCGGAACAATCAAAATCTTGGAACTCTCCTTAGAACGCTACGATATGGTGGGTAGGACAATGAACTAAAGTACAAGAAACAACAACAACAACAAAAGAGAAATTTTCAAGGGATTGAATTTTCGATTTTCTTGATCCTCTTTCGTCGCTTCTTTTTTCTCTCATTCTTCTTTGCTCATTACCTCGTTCCTGATACCATTTAACAAATATCTGAACGACGATTGTGCTAGCGTGAGAGAAATTTCGAGGAGACAATTTTTCATTCCAACACGACAATTCTTCTGTGTAATATACATATTGTGTGGATTAATAGTTCGAAAGATACATCCAATACTACGCGGTATCCTTGAATTTATGTAACACCTGTTCTTCCATTATTTGTTGGGCTTCCTTAGTCATGCCTATCTCTCTCTCTCTCTCTCTCTCTCTGTCTCTTGACGAAGACTGAATCGTTGCGTAATGCCCTTCATAGTAAATCAGTGAGTGGGTGGTAATAAAATCTGGATGCACTCTTTAGACGAAGATCATGAGGCAATAACGAAGGAAACATTTACAAAATTAAGAAGAATAATTCTCATTGTGCTAAAAAAAATTTCATATTCTTTTCAAATGATCACTCGTATCAGAGAATGATTTTTGAAAATATTTGTCGTTGCAGGCCAGATTGTTTGTTTAAAAAAAAAAAAATAAGAAAAAATTGCGATAGTCTTACTGGTATCTCACTTACCCTACAACACGAATTAAATTTCATTAAGCCCCTTACGTTAGGCTTCTCTTATGTAATGATTCAAACTGAATCTGCGTGCCTTATTCGAAAAGGTTTCTTCGTTACCGATTGACATTCACAATAAGAGCCCTACCGGCATGGAATCTCCTCAAAAATTACGCAAGAATCTCGAAAGATCACTCTGCACATTATATACTTATTTATACAAGATTAATTTCACGGTGAAATTAAGAGGTGTGCACCTACTGCTCGATATTCTTGTCTTCGTGCGTGTAACACGGGTTGCATTCTTACAGGCCTCTTACTGTCATCGATCCAAAAGAATAGAGTTTGCAGTCTCATCGAAATTTTCAACTAGATTAACATCGATGAAAAATTCAGCACTGTTAAATTTTTTATCTTTCACGATAAAAAGGTTTTTTAATTATCGAACGATTCGTTGTAGTTAATTCTTTGGTAAGTGAAACGAGGTAAAAAGCAAACGAGTGACACGAGGTGAGATCAATCGCTTGCGAGGGGCAGCCCGTAGACCCATGGCATAAAATTTCGGGTACGACGCAGATCAATAATTCGGTTCCCCCTAAACCTGGTTTATTGACTCGATCGCTTCACCGTTACAACGTGTCGCCTTCACAATCGCCTTTAACGCACTAAGAGAACCCCACGGATAAACGAGAACTACGTTTTCTGAGAGTAAAAAAAATGGTGAATGCATTAATTAATGGCGTGGTAATTAAAAAAAAAAAAAGAAAATGCCACGGTACTTGCATATGGACCGTTTATTTTGAAAGTGATGGAAGTCTATTTTTTATGAAAAATGAGATATCACGTAGTTTGTGATTAATTTAGTGTAAGCTTTATATTTATAACTAGTTAATCTTTGTTTTAAATGGACTTACACCATTTTCAAAATAAACGGTCCATGTAATTAATGGCGTGGTAGTTAAAAAGAAAAATAATGCCAAGGTACTTGCATATGGACCCTTTATTTTGAAAGTGATGTAAGTCTATTTTTTAAGAAAAATGAGATATCACGTAGTTTGTGATCGATATAGTGTAAACTTTTTATTTATAACTAGTTAATTTCTTGGTTTTTTTTTTTTAAATGGACTTACACGGCTTTTAAAATAAACGGTCCATATAATTAATAGCATGGTGATTAAAAAAAGAATGCCAAGGTACTTGCATATGGACCCTTTATTTTGAAAGTGATGTAAGTCTATTTTTTAAGAAAAATGAGATATCGCGTAGTTTATGATTAATTTAGTGTAAGCTTTATATTTATAACTAGTTAATCTTTGTTTTAAATGGACTTACACCATTTTCAAAATAAACGGTCCATGTAATTAATGGCGTGGTAGTTAAAAAGAAAAATAATGCCAAGGTACTTGCATATGGACCCTTTATTTTGAAAGTGATGTAAGTCTATTTTTTAAGAAAAATGAGATATCACGTAGTTTGTGATCGATATAGTGTAAACTTTTTATTTATAACTAGTTAATTTCTTGGTTTTTTTTTTTTAAATGGACTTACACGGCTTTTAAAATAAACGGTCCATATAATTAATAGCATGGTGATTAAAAAAAGAATGCCAAGGTACTTGCATATGGACCCTTTATTTTGAAAGTGATGTAAGTCTATTTTTTAAGAAAAATGAGATATCGCGTAGTTTATGATTAATTTAGTGTAAGCTTTATATTTATAACTAGTTAATCTTTGTTTTAAATGGGCTTACACCATTTTCAAAATAAACGGTCCATGTAATTAATGGCGTGGTAGTTAAAAAGAAAAATAATGCCAAGGTACTTGCATATGGACCCTTTATTTTGAAAGTGATGTAAGTCTATTTTTTAAGAAAAATGAGATATCACGTAGTTTGTGATCGATATAGTGTAAACTTTTTATTTATAACTAGTTAATTTCTTGGTTTTTTTTTTTTAAATGGACTTACACGGCTTTTAAAATAAACGGTCCATATAATTAATAGCATGGTGATTAAAAAAAGAATGCCAAGGTACTTGCATATGGACCCTTTATTTTGAAAGTGATGTAAGTCTATTTTTTAAGAAAAATGAGATATCACGTAGTTTGTGATTAATTTAGTGTAAGCTTTATATTTATAACTAGTTAATCTTTGTTTTAAATGGGCTTACACCATTTTCAAAATAAACGGTCCATGTAATTAATGGCGTGGTAGTTAAAAAGAAAAATAATGCCAAGGTACTTGCATATGGACCCTTTATTTTGAAAGTGATGTAAGTCTATTTTTTAAGAAAAATGAGATATCACGTAGTTTATGATCGATATAGTTTAAACTTTTTATTTATAACTAGTTAATTTCTTGGTTTTTTTTTTTAAATGGACTTACACTGCTTTTAAAATAAACGGTCCATATAATTAATGGCGTGGTAGTTAAAAAGAAAAATAATGCCAAGGTACTTGCATATGGACCCTTTATTTTAAAAGTGCTCTAAGTCTATTTTCTAAGAAAAATGAATTATCACGTAGTTTGTGATTAATTTAGTGTAAGCTTTATATTTATAACTAGTTAATCTTTGTTTTAAATGGGCTTACACCATTTTCAAAATAAACGGTCCATGTAATTAATGGCGTGGTAGATAAAAAGAAAAATAATGCCAAGGTACTTGCATATGGACCCTTTATTTTGAAAGTGATGTAAGTCTATTTTTTAAGAAAAATGAGATATCACGTAGTTTGTGATCGATATAGTGTAAACTTTTTATTTATAACTAGTTAATTTCTTGGTTTTTTTTTTAAATGGACTTACACGGCTTTTAAAATAAACGGTCCATATAATTAATAGCATGGTGATTAAAAAAAGAATGCCAAGGTACTTGCATATGGACCCTTTATTTTGAAAGTGATGTAAGTCTATTTTTTAAGAAAAATGAGATATCGCGTAGTTTATGATCGATATAGTGTAAACTTTTTATTTATAACTAGTTAATTTCTTGGTTTTTTTTTTAAATGGACTTACACGGCTTTTAAAATAAACGGTCCATATAATTAATAGCATGGTGATTAAAAAAAGAATGCCAAGGTACTTGCATATGGACCGTTTATTTTGAAAGTGCTGTAAGTCCATTTTTTAAGAAAAATGAGATATCACGTAGTTTGTGATTAATTTAGTGTAAACTTTATATTTAAAACTAGTTAATTTTTTTTTTAAATGGAGTTACATCACTTTCAAAATAAACCGTCCATATAATTAATGGTGTGGTGAGTAAGAAAAGAATGCCAAGGTATTTGCACATAGATTTTGAAAGTGATGTAAGTCTGTTTTTTAAAAAAATGATGTATCATATAGTTTCTAATTAATTTAGTGGAAAGTTTATATTTAAAACCAGTTAATTCCTGGTTTTAAATGGACCTACACCACTTTCAAAATAAACGGTCCATATAATTTGGCACGAGTCCCCAGAGTGGCATTGGACAGTTAAAAGATTATTATTGTCGTTGCACACGCTCCAATAGGGGCACAGAGCAATCAATCGACCCTCAGTTAAAATCATTACTACAGATGCTAATTAATTCTCGAAACAATTAACGAACAACCACGATGAATAATCAACATTCCCATTTTTAACGACCTTTTACACTCGACCATTTACATCGACACTGTGTGCCTTTCTCAAATGTGAAAATTCGAATGAAACCTGCGACACACTCTCCTCGATGATGCGACAGGTGTCGCCCTGATGCACTACGAAACATTATCCCACGAGATTCTTCCTCACTTTTCCCTAAAAACCACCTCAAGAAACTTCCATGAAACGACCAAGGAAGAACAAAAAAAAATCACTAACATTTCCAAAGAAATTTTCCACTAGAACAAGAAAAAAAAGAAAAAAGTACGAGAAAAACAAGAAGGAGAAAAGTGCTTCTAAGATCAAACAGAAAACGCTTCTTCACGAATGTCCTCCGTGAATGGAAATGAGAAGAGGAGCTCATTGAGCATTGAGCTCAAAAGCAAAGGAAAATAAAAGTGGAGGGAGTAGACACACAGAGAAAGAAAAAAAGAGTGAGAGAGAAAAAGTGTCCGAGACCTGGTGACTGTAAAAAGCGCAGTGGAGTGTGTGCGCCCTCGCGCAGTTTTGCACGCGCTCACACACACACACACGCGCACACACACACACGTGGACAATTTTATGCACGCACGTCGACTCTGGCTCGTAATGACTCTGGTGTGTCCCGCGTGGTTATGTAACGGGTGTGCGTCACAAAAGTACACACGTACGATAGCGCGCGCGCGTGTATTTGCACGTAGCTTGGACCACACGAAGCGAATGTGTCGCAACGAGTGCGCGTTAATAATTGTGCCGCTTAACCTTGGGCATTGATTAAATCGTTCTTCGTATCAGGCGAGGTGCACCTCACGTGCATGCACGCTCATTCGCACGCGCGCGCGCGCATTGGTAAATGCGCCTAGAAGCTCGTTGGAGGAAGTAATCGTGGCGTGGCACGATGCGATTTTTCCGTTCGACGATCTACGAGGCCGGATTCTCTTGATTTTTATCTGTTCTTCTCTTGCTCGATCATCTTGTTCCTCGTTATTATTATTTTCTTTTCGTTCTTCGTTCCCTTCTTCCGCTCTGGTCAACGCGCGTTTCACGTGCAGTTGATGGAGAGGGAGATTCAAACGAGGCGCAGGGTTTTTTTTTTTGTAAGCGGAGTTTTGTTCTTGTTTCTCTTTCTGCTATTAGCACGAGTGAAACTTGCGTGACATACGTGAATACCACACTGAGAGAAAAGTATATGATATGTATAACTATAATGGCATAGTATAAGCAACTATATTATGTACTTACCCAAAATTATGTTTATTTCAACTAAAAATATACAATGGTAAGAAAAGTAACGATTTTATATAGTTAATATTACCAGAATATTTCATACATAGCGATAGCACTAACTAGATTCACATAGCAGATTTTACTATACATATGGTAACAAGGACAAAGGTAATAGTTAATGATATAACCATTTGTATAAATCGTTCATTCTACTATATTTTCTATGGTTAAGTGAACTATAAAAATATGTTTGACGCCAAATCTAACTATAAAATATAGTGCGATTATAGTAAACCCAACTATTTTTTTCTCTCAGTGGACGAGTCTCACTCGTTCTATCGTTTACGTGAATACCACATTGAGAGAAAAGTATATGATATGTATAACTATAATGGCATAGTAACAAAATTATAGTTGGAAATATCATATTTATGGTAAATGTTAGCATAATGTCGGTAATAATTACAATAGAGGCACAGTATAAGTAACTATATTATGTTTTTACCCAAAATTATAGTTATTTCAACTAAAAATATACAATGGTAAGAAAAGTAACGATTTTATATAGTTAATATTACCAGAATATTTCATACATAATGATAGGACTAACTATACTCACATAGGACATTTTACTATAAATATGGTTACAAGAAAAAGGTAATAGTTAATAATATAACCATATAAATTGTTCATTCCACTATATTTCGTATGGTTAAGTGAACTATAAAAATGTTTGACGCCAAATTTACCTATAAAATATAGTGACATTATAGTAAACCCAACCATTTTTTTCTCTCAGTGCACGAATCTCACTCGTCCTATCGTTTACGTGAATACCACATTGAGAGAAAAGTATATGATATATCTAACTATATCGGCATAGTAACAAAATTATAGTTGGAAATATGATATTTATGGTAAATGTTACCATAATGTCGGTAATAATTACGGTAGAGTGTGTCTCTACAAAAACTGTAGACTGTTATACTGTTATACTGTGTGTATAACCAACTATATTATGTTTTTACCCAAAATTAGGGTTTCTTCAATTAAAAATATACAATGGTAAGAAAAGTAACAATTTTACACAGTTAATATTACCAGAATATTTCATACATAGTGATAGAACTAACTAGATTCTTTACTATACATATGGTAACAAGAACAAAGGTAATAGTTAATAATATAACCATATAAATTGTTCATTCCACTACATTTTCTGTGGTTAAGTGACCTATAAAAATATGTTTGACGCCAGATTTAATTATAAAATATAGTGCGATTATAGTAAACTCAATCATTTTTTTCTCTCGGTTCTCGATACTCACTCGTCCTATCGTTTATGTGACATACGTGAATTCTATAAAATATTATATTTATGGTAAATGTTACCATAATGTCGGTAATAATTATGGTAGAGGCATAGTATAACCAACTATATTATGTTTTTACCCAAAATTATGGTTATTTCCACTAAAAATATAGTATGATTGAAAATATATAATGGTAGGAAAAGTTACTATTTTATATAGTTAATATTACCAGAATATTTCATACATAGCGATAGAACTAACTATATTCGCACAGCACATTTTACTATACATATGGTAACAAGAACAAAGGTAATAGTTAATAATATAACCATATAAATCGTTCATTCTATTATATTTTGTATGGTTAAGTGAACTATAAAAATATGTTTGATGCCAAATTTAACTATAAATTATAATGCGATTATAGTGAACCCAACCATTATTTTCTCTCAGTGTAAGAAAGTTCCTATCTAGTGAGTCTAGCAGTGCTAGGAAGCTGAGAGCAGCAACGTGCACGTGTAAATGCGTGTCGTGACGATCGCACTCCTAGCGAATGCTGGCTCGTGGAGGGGGCTCGAAGTGCGGGGTGTTTTTTTAAATGGTCCGAGGGGAGCGACCGTGTGGCCGAAGATAAAAAAGAAAGAAAGAAAGGAGAAAAGAAGCAGGAGAGGCCCGTTACGCGGGTGCACGTTACTCGTGGATGGAAGAGACGTGCGAGTGTAGAGAGTAAAGCGAGCCCGACGATGCTAAAAATGGGAATCGAGCGCGCGTGTGGTTACGCCGCTTCCTAAGCTCGCAAGCTCGGCCTTCTTCTTCCTCTTCCTCGCGCTGGTTTTGCGATTGTCATTGGCCTAAGACAGGATTTTGCAATAATTCATTCCTTTTTTTTTTTGTTACATTTTTATAGGCCCATTGTTTTATGGCACGCTTTCTAAGCTCGCTAGATCCATCTTCCTTTTCCTATTCTTCACGTTGGTTTGGGATTGTCATTGATCTATGAGAGGATTTTAGAATAATTCGTTGTGTAAGGTAAAGACAAGTGTTGAGAGAGGTCTACTTTTAATCTTCTTTTTCTTGTTACGTTTTTATAGGCTATTTTACGGCACACTTCCTAAGCTCGTGAGCTCGTCTTCTTTTTCTTATTCTTCACGCTGGTTTCTGATTGTCAGTGGTCTATGAGTGGATTTTAGAATAATTCATTGAGTAAGATGAAGATAAAAGGCGAAGGAGACCTAATCCTAATGTTCCTTTTTTTTTGTTACGTTTTTATAGGTCCACTTTTTTATGGCACACTTCCTAATCTCGTGAGCTCGTCTTCTTTTTCTTATTCTTCGCGCTGGTTTCTGATTGTCTTTGGTCTATGAGAGGATTTTAATTATTATAGAGGATTTTAATAATCCATTTAATAAGATGAAGCTAAAAGGTGAAGGAGGCCTACTTCTAATATTTTTTTATATTACGTTTTTATAGGTCGATTATTTTGCGGCACACTTCCTAAGCTCGCAAGATCCATGTTCTTTTTCCTATTCTACGCACTGCTTTGCGATTGTCATTGGTCGAAAAGAGGATTTTGGTATAATTCATTCAATAAGATGAAGACAAGTGTTCAAGGAGGCCTACTTTTAATCTTTTTTTTTTTGTTACGTTTTTATAGATTCTCTTTTTTATGGCACACTTCCTAATCTCGTGAGCTCGTCTTCTTTTTCCTATTCTGCGCGTTGGTTTGCGATTGTCATTGGTCGAAAAGAGGATTTTGGTGTAATTTATTCAATAAGATCAAGACAAGTGTTCAAGGAGGTCTACTTTTAATCTTTTTTTTTTGTTACGTTTTTATAGATTCTCTTTTTTATGGCACACTTCCTAATCTCGTGAGCTCGTCTTCTTTTTCCTATTCTGCGCGTTGGTTTGCGATTGTCATTGGTCTAAGAGTGGATTTTAGTGTAATTTATTCAATAAGATCAAGACAAGTGTTGAAGAAGGCCTACTTTTAATCTTTTTTGTTTTGTTACGTTTTTATAGGTCCATTATTTTACGACGCGCTTCTCAAACTCTCAAGTTCCTTATCTTCTTCTAATTTGTGATTGATCTAAGAGTGGATTTTGGAATAATTAATTCAATAAGATCACGACAAGAGTTGAAGAAGGCCTACTCTTAACCTTCCTTTTTTTTGCTACGTTTTTACACGTCCATTCTTTTACTGCACGCTTCTCAAACTCTCAAGCTCCTCGTCTTCTTTACATTCCTTATTAATCCAACAGTGAATTTTAGAATAATTAATTAAATAATATAAATAATTGAAGAGTCGAAGGGGGTCTACACCTAATCTTTTTCATTCTTTTCTTACATGCTTTTACAAGCCGTGATTGTCATTGATCTAAGAGTGGATTTTGGAATAATTAATTCAATAAGATCACGACAAGAGTTGAAGAAGGTCTACTCTTAACCTTCCTTTTTTTGCTACGTTTTTACACGTCCACTTTTTTACTGCACGCTTCTCAAACTCTCAAGCTCCTCGTCTTCTTTACATTCCTCATTAATCCAACAGTGAATTTTAGAACAATTAATTAAACAATATAAAAGACAAGAGTCGAAGGAGGTCTACTCCCAATCTCTTTCATTCTTTTCATATACTTTTCCAAGCCTCGTGGATTTCTCATAGATCTAAAACCGAATTTAGAAATAACTCATTCAATAAGACGCACAAAAGAATCATACCTTCTCACTACACTCTCAGTCTCACGTGATTTTACTGCACGCGTCTCTCGTGCGAGCATTACAACAATCGACTATTTCAATCATTACGCATTAAATCGAGAGCTCTCGAGGTCTCTCTCCCACGTATTGTTTATCAGTGTCCACCTCGTGCCTCGCTCTAGTCAGCCTAGTACTCGTGCCAGTCAAAATCATAGATAATAAATAGCTGGCGAGATAACGCGACACATTCGTGGAAGCTCAAGGTCTCGAAAACACTCGCCACTATCCTACGGCGTTACCGAGAGAGCACCACTTCGACGATTACGTCGGCGCTATCTCTATTCGCGCGTAACAAAACTACGCGGAAAAGTGTGCTCGAGATATCCACGCGCGTCCATCGTGCAATTTAAGAAACTTTCAAAAACTGCACGCGCTTCTAGTATTTATTCGTCGCGTATCAAAAATTTTCACCTCCTTTAAGGGGGTATTGTTGTCTAGAGTGCTGTTTTGGAGGTGATTTCCAGAATAGCATAAATTTAAAACTGTTCGATTTCTCTTTTCAATTGTTGCACCCATGTTCATTCTTCCTTTAAAAAGATGTAAGAATTATGTCGAAAGAAACAGTAATGTTTTTTTTACATATTGTTTTATACGCTCGGACACAATGGTAGGCGGAAAAATGCCTTCATCGGCAACCAGTGTTGCAGACGTTGTATACATATCTGGGAAGAAAACTAAACATTTTCTTAATCTATATGAGTGCTGTTAGCATTGGTAGCAGATTAAGCCAAAAAGATTTTCTTTTTTACAAAATGCCGGCATGCTAAACTTTGATTGGCCATTTTTCCAATGTCTCTTCCCCTTCAACGAGTTATAAAAAAAAGAGAAAAAATATATTTCCACACAATTCTGCTACCAACGTTCAAAAACTGTCTACTAAAGTTAAATATTAAATTGGAACACAATCGGCCAATTGGTTATCGAAATATCCTGGTTGCCGATTTGAAAAACATAGTTTTGGGTAAAACGCGTTTAAAGTTTTCGTACCGTGTGATGAGGTTAAATCAAATCATTGGTACTTACTGGTTAATCAGCCAACTCGGATCGATAAATGGTTCTTTCCTGTTTCTCGTAAAATAGCCTTTAAAACATCATCACAAAGAGACGGTCTACTATAACTAAAATCATCGAATAGCTGCGTCTTGACTACGCTTCCTGCGCGATTGATTTCTTAGAATTGCTGTAATCCAGCCAATTTTACGAATTTCACCGTGCGGCTTTAACAGGCGTATTTCGGAAGGTCTATAGTATAATAAAATCCAAAAAAACTAAAAATTGATTTTTTCAAATTTCTAGACAATAATACCCTCTTAACCCTGCTGGTCTGTTCGCAATTGCTATACAGTTGTATCGTTCGGGTAACGGTACATAAGTAACAATTGGAAATATAATTAAAAAAATATATAATATGTAAGAGTTAAATATGAAGTAACAATACCCCAATATTGAGAAATAAACTCACCAATGCCTGATAAAGCAAAATTTGAAACAAAAGCACAATTTCGATTTAAATTTTCTATCGGGTCAAATAGACCCGAACAGACCACTAGGGTTAAGGAGTCAGGGCTACTCGTAACGCCGAAAAAAACGCTTTCTTCGGGATTTTTGTTTTCAAACATGTTTTGTTATTCAGTGGAAAATGTTTTCACATATGAATAATCAATATTTCTAGTAGCTACAATAAAATTGCCAATGAAAAATAATGATAAATAAGCGAGATGCAGTCAGTCTGCGAGGGGTTAAAAAAAAAAGGTGTTTCGCGATGATCACCGCTGCTCATCACTGGATCATTTAACACCAAAAAAATTAACGAGGATCGTTAGTAAATCACATTGGGCCCAGGATGAACGAAGGGGATAATGAAAATTTCGAATTTTTACAAATTGGCAAATGTTCAAAGTCAAAACTTGTTTTTCGACTAAAATTTCACTCATATTTTCAGTTATAAAAAAAAAAACTATTCACCGCCGATAAAAATCCTTCGTTCATCCAGGGGACAATTACGCACAGAATAAGTGATACAAATTTCGAAATGATCGGTCAAGCCGTTCTCGAGTTACAGTGATCACCGACTTTAAAAACGTGCTTTCGAGAAAAAGGCATTTAAAGTTTTAAGTACAATTTGCATGCAAATAAAAAAATTATTTTTGGATTGACATTGAATCATCTATTCCGGCACCATAAAGTGACCCTTTTGAAATGCTGTACTTTAAGAAAATGCAGAAAAAAAAGAAACACGATTTTTTGAAAATGCTGACTAGCCCAAACCCCTTAACACTAGATTTATCGAAATTTTTTTATAAACACGATTTCCCATTTGAACCAGTTAAATCGACTGGCTTCGGTAAATCTAGTGTTATATGCATGAAGTATCAATTTCGATACACACTGCTGAAGCCCTATACGAGCCACTTATTTTGAAAGTGGCCTGAGTCCATTTATACTTAAATTGAAATATTTAAGGGTTTGCGTTTCAGTACAATTGAAAATATACGTATAGCATACCAATGAGTCAAGTGAGTTAAGTGTATGTAAAGGAGTTAAATTTACAGTTCGCGGAACGAGCACGGAAGAATAGACGGCCTCGTAATGTGTATCACAAATTAAACTCCTTGTTCCTATAAATAGCCCGAAATTTGTATGACGATCTAGACTCGTTGTATTCACGAATGTCATAAACGATAGGACGAGTGAGACTCGTGCACTGAGAGAACAAAATTGTTGGGTTTACTATAATCGCACTATATTTTACAGTTAAATTTGGCGTCAAACCAATTTTTATAGTTCACTTAATCATACAAAATATAGTAGAATGAACGATTTTTATAAATGGTTATATCATTAACTATTACCTTTGTTCTTCTTACCATATGTATAGTAAAATGTGCTATGTGAATATAGTTAGTTCTATCACTTTGTATGAAATATTCTGGTAATATTAACTATATAAAATAGTTACTTCTCTTACCACTATATATCTTCAACGATACTATATTTCTAGTTGAAATAACCATAATTTTTGGTAAAAACATAATATAGTTGTTATACTATGCCTCTATCGTAGTTATTACCGACATTATGGTAACATTTACCATAAATATCATATTTCCAACTATAATTTTGTTACTATGCCATTATAGTTAGATATATCATATACTTTTCTCTCTATGTGGTATTCACGTAAACGATAGAACGAGTGAGACTCGTGCACTGAGAGAAAAAAATAGTTGGGTTTACTATAATCGCACTATATTTTATAGTTAGATTTGGCGTCAAACATATTTTTATAGTTCACTTAACCATGCAAAATATAGTAAAATGAACGATTTATATAAATGGTTATATCATTAACTGTTACCTTTGTTCTTCTTACCATATGTATAGTAAAATGTGCTATGTGAATATAGTTAGTTTACCATACAAAATATAGTAGAATGAACGATTTGTAGAAATGGTTATATTATTAACTGTTACCTTTGTTCTTCTTACCATATGTATAGTAAAATCCGCTATGTGAATATATTCAGTTCCATCACTATGTATGAAATATTCTGGTAATATTAACTATATAAAATCGTTACTTTTCTTACCATTGTACATTTTTAGTTGAAGAAACCATAATTTTGGGTAAAAACATAATATAATTGCTTATACTATGCTTCTACCGTAATTATTACCGACATTATGGTAACATTTACCATAAATATCATATTTCCAACTATAATTTTGTTACTATGCCATTATAGTTAGATAGATCATCTACTTTTCTCTCAGTCTGGTATTCGCGCAAACGATAGGACGAGGGAGGCTCGTGCACTGAGAGAAAAAAATAGTGGGATTTACTATAATCTCACTATATTTTATAGTTCACTTAACCATGCAAAATATAGTAGAATGAATGATTTATAGAAATGGTTATATCATTAACTATTGCCTTTGTTCTTGTTACCATATGTATAGTAAAATGTGCTATGTGAATATACATAGTTAGTTCTATCACTTTGTATGAAATATTCTGGTAATATTAACTTTATAAAATAGTTACTTCTCTTACCATCATATGTTTTCAACTATACTATATTTTTAGTTGAAATAACCATAATTCTGGGTAAAAACATAATATAGTTGTTATACTATGCCTCTATCGTAGTTATTACCGACATTATGGTAACATTTACCATAAATATCATATTTCCAGTTATAATTTTGTTACTTTACCATTATAGTTAGATTTATCATATACTTTTCTCTCAGTGTACGGTCCTTCTCTTGCCTCTTCGTTCTTCCACGGTGCTTTAATCCTTTGCACTCCTTGAACAAATTTAAAAAAGATTCAAAAAATTTTTAAAGATTTTTCAAAGATTTTAAGATATTTTAGAAATTTTGTTGTATAATGTTGAGTTTAACTCAACTTACGACGTTGGAGTTGTCGTAAGAAATGTAATGTCGAGCCACACTCGACATAGGAATGCTAAGGGTTAAGCTTTTGAATTTTTGGTACCTCGCTGCTGTTCGAGCTGAGAAAAATTTTAGAATCTAATTCAATTCAGGAAGGTGAATTTTTAATTTGGAAATTCGTTAGAGTGTTTAATTCGATTTCTGTGAATGGAGGAATAATGGAGGGTAGAATTTGGTAATCCTTAAATGACATAGAGTATCAATTTTGATAATGATCTTATTAAAGCCAATTGATAAGTATATTAACCAGTGAACTGTGTTAATGTAATGTCTCGGAGATAATCAATAACAATATTGATCACAGTTGGCAACGACATCAACTGAAAATATCAAAATAAATGTCTTAGAAGTTTGGAAAATTTTCCTGATAATTTTTTTATTAATCTCCATATATAGGCTTAATTGTTAATTTTTCTTTGCATACATCTTTTTTTATATGCAAGAAAAAAATTCGACCCATAGAGGGTTAAGCAACCCGGAAGAATGTTTCTTATTTTTAAATAAAAATTCTTGTGGTTGGGAGTTGAGAATATTCTAAAATAATTCGTACGGCGCAGACTTTGTAATTTGATCTTTGAGAATTAAAGAATAACACAGGCCAACAGTGGTTTTGGTGCCTAAGTTTTTAGAGCTGATTTTAAGTATATAGGGGGCGCTGAATCCAAATATGGTATTAGTTTCCCCCTGTCAGCTCTAGTTTTCAAGATAACGTAAGTGATATGTTGGTACTTGCGCGATAAAGCAATAATATGCTGGTATGGATATATTGTAATAAAATAAAAAATCAGAGAAATAATAAAGACGTATATTTACACAGCCATTTAACGACATCAAACCATAATAAAACCTTATAGTACAGTTGAACGTATGCAACATTTGTTGAGAAAACAAAACTCATTTAATATCAAAATTACAAAACTTCACTCAACGCAACGGAAGCTTCTTTTGTGAGATTTTCTTGAATGAACTTTCAAACAGTCTCGTTTTAAACTCCAGCAGTGATCTGCCATCATATGAGATTACGTTATTTTTTCCGGTTTTTCTAGAAAAGGAGGCTGAATGGGATTACCAGTATGAAATACCTCATTTTAAAAGTTTTAAACTGTCTTATGGTGTGGTATTTGCTTACAAAGTAGTAATATACGTGACATTTATTGATAGCTTGTTGTATATATAAGGCATAATACAAAGAAACAACAAGATTAGTTAGAAGTAGTTTCTTTGTGAATTTATTTTACTTTGAGTAATCTATTCCTCAATATAACAAATATTAAAATAACTAATTACAGGATGTGCCATATCTATAAAAGGAGAGCTGATACAAAAAAACGGATTTCATATTTGAATTCAATACCACAAATATAGTAAAAATCAGCTCAAAGACTCCTGGCACCAAAACAACTTTTTTTTCTGTAGGCCTGTGTAATAGAGCGGAAGTTTGGTCGAGAATATTCTGGAGCATCATTGCGAATTATAATCGGCTTGCTCCAATTCGACTCATTCGAATACGGTTCAATTGCATTGGAAATTAATCAGAAGTGTTTTTGCACATTGGAAACCTACTTTTCTCGTTGATTCGTATTGGTCTATTGTCGAGAATGCACAGTTGACGCAATATGTTTACTCCGTCTGTTTCTCATTCTATCTTACACAGAGACAAGATTCTTTTCCGATCATTCAAACATACACGAATGATTCTTCAATTATCGATCTCGAGCCAACGAGTATCGATTTCTATCCACGATCTCGCCCGAGTAACAATTAAAAAAAAAAAAAGAACAGAAGAGATAATAGTTTAAAGAAACAAAAATGCAATAAACAAAAATTCCTTCACCTCTCAAATCCATAAGAATAAATTTTTAATTATCTATGCTCGAGCCAACAATTTCATGCTTATCAAAGAGTAACAAATTAAAAAAAAAGACGAAAGAGAAAATAGTCTCGAGACAAGAATGTGCGATGAACAAAAATCCCTTCAACCTTCAAATCCACTCGAATAAATTTTCAATTATCGAGCCAACGATTCTATTCTCATCAAAGAGTTACAATTTAAAAATAAAAGACAGAAGAGAGAATAATTTCCACATAAGAAAGTGCTTGACCAACAAAAATCCCTTCACCCTTAAAATCCGCAAGAACAAATTTTCAATTATTAATCTCAATTCCATTCTCAGCAGACAGTGCAAAATTTAAGAAAAAAGACAGAAGAGAGAATAATTTCCACATTAGAAAGTGCTTGAACAACAAAAATCCCTTCACCCTTAAAATCCACAAGAACAAATTTTCAATTATTAACACTAGATTGACCGAACCTTTTTTTATAAACACGATTTCCCATTTGAACCAATCAAATTGACTGGCTTCGGTCAATCTAGTGTTAATCTCAATTCCATTCTCAATAGACAGTAACAAATTTAAAAAAAAAAACCTAGAGAAAAAATTCTATAAAGAAAGATAAAAAAAGCAAAATAGTATAACAAATAGGAAGGGGCGACCCTCGTGGTCCGTACGCTCCTGGATCGTCGTCGGGTTCATAGTAAGACCCCATCTTTTTCCCCTAGTGCTCTTCCCCTCCTCGAAGCCCCCTCCTCATTGGTCGGCTCCATCTCGTTCTGGTCACGCGTTCTCCGCGCACTTCCATCTCTCTCGTTCTCTCTAAATTCGTCGCACTCCTCACCAACAGTCTCCTCCCGCTCGATTTCCTCCAACTCTCCTCTCTGCGGTCTACCCCTCACCTTTTCGTGCCACGTATCTCTCTCTCACACTCTCTCATTCTCACTCTCTCACTCTCTCACTCATTTTAAGCGCTTGCGCACACACTCACGCACGTAAGCTCCCCACTACGCGCTGCTTCTCTACCATTCCACTCGCGCATCGCTTCCATAAACCTTGATCGGTGTCTCATGCTCTCTCCCCACTCCTTGGACGCGTGTACGTATACACAGAGTCGTGGCAGGGCACAAGCTCTCGCTCACACTGAACGAGAATCCTCACAAGCAAGTTCGTGCATCGATGTTTAAACACATATACTATTGTGGAAGTGACTATACATTGAAACACGTACATGTATTCTAGGATTGGCTAGAATACTCGTACCAGGTCCCTATAGCGATGTTTAGACACATATACTATTGTGGAAGTTACTATACATTTAAACACGTACATGTATTCTAGGATTGGCTAGAATACTCGTACCAGGTCCCTATATCGATGTTTAAACACATATACTATTGTGGAAGTTACTATACATTTAAACACGTACATGTATTCTAGGATTGGCTAGAATACTCGTACCAGGTCCCTATAGCGATGTTTAAACACATATACTATTATGGAAGTTACTATACATTTAAAGACGTACATGTATTCTAGGATTATCCACACAAGGAACGAGAATACTCACAAACAAGTCCCTATAGCGATGTTTAAACACACATACTATTATGGAAGTTACTATACATTTAAACACGTACATATAATCTAGGATTGTCCACACAGGGGACGAGAATACTCACACCAAGTCCCTATTGCGATGTTTAAACACATATACTATTATAAAAGTCACTATGCGTTTAAACACGTACGTATATTCTAGGATTGTCCACACAAGGAACGAGAATACTCACAAACAAGTCCCTATAGCGATGTTTAAACACACATACTATTATAAAAGTCACTGTACATTTAAACACGTACATATATTCTAGGATTATCCACACAAGGAACGAGAATACTCACAAACAAGTCCCTATAGCGATGTTTAAACACACATACTATTATAAAAGTCACTATACGTTTAAACACGTACGTATATTCTAGGATTGTCCACACAGGGAACGAGAATACTCACACGAAGTCCCTATATCGATGTTTAAACACATATACTATTATAAAAGTCACTACATAAAAGTCATACATTTAAACACGTACATATATTCTAGGATTATCCACACACGGAACAAGAATACTCACACTGTAGTGGACATAAGTTCGAGACACACGCATACCATAAAAGTCACTATACATTTAAATATACACACATTCTAGAATTATCCACATAGAAGACAAGAATACTCACACCAAGTCTCTACACCAATACTACCATAGAACTCACTATACATTTAAACACGTGCACACATTCTAGAATTATCCACACAAGACACAAGAATACTCACACTGTATTCAATACAAGCTCCAATCCACACATGCCATATAACTCACTACACATTTAAACATACACACCTTCTACTATTATCCACACAGTAGACAAGAATACTCACACTGTATTCAATTCAAGCTCCAATCCACACATACCATACAACTCACTACACATTTAAACGTACACACAGGAGACAAGAATACTCACACCGTAGTCGATATAACTTCAACCCACACAAACACACACACACATATCTCACCACACAGCAGCACAAGTTTAAAACACACTCGTAGAGCCTCGTCACCGCACAGGTTAAAAAGCATCGGCACGATCCCTCTCGCTTCTTCGTACCTCGTTCGAAGTGCGCGCGACACGTTTCTCCCACTCCAATCTCTCTCCATCCCCACTCCAAAACTCACACACTCTCTCAACACGACCCCGCTTACGCCCACGCTCTCGTGAGCCGGAGACCATCGCGGAGCGGCCATTCCTTCACCGAGGGCCGAGTAGCGCGCGTCGCGTGTTCTTTCGCGTCACGAGCGGGAACCACGCCTTTTTCAAAAAACAAACAATCCTTCGGTGGGACCCTACGAAGTACGTAGAAACGTTACGTGCCCATCACACGAGGTAACGGACAGTCGTGGAAAGACAAGTGTTTGGCCGCGTGGAAACGGTCGGTCGTGGTGTCAGTGGTGGCAGAGCTCGCGGATATTAGAACGCGAAATAAAGCTGGTGCGCCTCCGTGGAACGAGGAGAGGAAGCTCGGTGCACGGTACAGTGGTAAAAGAGGTGTACTCTATACCAAAATACCAAAAGTGCTTACCTACCATCATTCTAATCCACGCTCTCAAACATCCTACGTACTCCACACACAGGATAAAATAAACTTGCCACGAAGGCAAAGTGTAGTGCACGAGTGACTTAACGGATACATCCACGAGAGTCAACTACTCGCGCATTAATTCACTCCCTACACACTTTTCTTCTAATTCCATTATCGACCTTAATCCCATCTAATATCCTTCAGTGCTCGTTTTAACAAAGTGTACAGGGTCCATTTGCGAGAGGAACTTTTTGGCAAGTGCGTTCCTCGATGACCCTAGCGGTGACTTGACGCGATTATATATTGTGAGAGGTGTGAATGTGGTAGTGGGTGCTCGTGCCGCCGTAGTGCTGTGCGCGTGCGCCCGTGTGTTGTGCGCGCTCGCGCGTGCGCACTCGTCGTTTTGAAAAAAAGAAACAACACATCGTGTCTCTGTGTGCCTCTGTGTCTGTGTGTGTGAATAAAAATAAGAGAATAGAGAGAGAGAGAGAGAGAGAGAGAGAGAGAGAAAAGTAAATCGAAGCAAGAATATCGAGAGCTTTCGAATTCTCTATGCGAGACCCCCGCGAACGCGACAACGTGCCGATCGCGAATTCGTCGAACGATCGGGAGCAACGGTTGCGCGTGGAGGAGGAGGAGGTGGTGGTGAGTGGAGGTGGTGGTGGTGCTCCTGCCGGTGAGTTCGGAGCGCTCGAGAGGCTAGGAGGAGCCGCGTCGTGGAGGAGACGAGGGAGGAGGAGGAGAGGAGCTGCGAGAAGAAAATCGTTGGAGACCCTCGTGAAGGAGGAATCGATCGAGCGGTGAATATCAGTTCGCGCGCGCCACGTCTCGAGATCTCTCTCTCTCTCTCTTTCTCTCTCTTTCTCTCTCTCTCTCTCGCTTGTGAGAACGAGAGGTGGCGCCGGTGGGAGAGAACGAACGGAAGGATCGTAGAGAGAAAATAGTGGAAATTGAGTCGCGGGGTAAGATGTTTCGTGCTTACGGCACCGCACCAGCTGAGACACCCTCGGGCGCCGACGTTTGTCCATGGACCACGCCGTTCTTCAATAAAGGTGCCCATCATTAATTCGTGTAGTCACACTGTTACGTGGGCTCGCGTTTGTTTAATGCTTTTTTGGTTTAGTTCTTTTGTGTTTGTGTGTTTGTTCCTTGCGCTTGGATTTTATTTATCGACAGGTTCGTGGAGAGGTTATTGAAGAATTTATGGAGCTGTAAGGTTCAAAAATTCGTTTAACACTATTTATGGATTATATCGATAAATATAATCGATTTGTGGTACTGTAAGGTTCGAAAATTCGTTTAACTGTATTTCTACCGGGATTTTGTGTATTCGTATTTGGATCAAGAGGTGTATTTTTGGGTTCAGGATGAGCTGTAGGAAAAGGGTGACGCTAAATTGATTTAATGAGTAATGTACGAATAGTGAAAGAAGTGATTGAGGAAATATGATTCAATTTGAAAAATAGATTTAAAATGCAATTTGAGAAGGTGATTTTGACACCTTTGGTAGAAATAGTGTTAACAGCTTTATTAGCAAAATTTTCCGTTCTTAAATAAAGGTGCCCATCATTAATTTGTGTAGTCACACTGTTACGTGGGCTCGCGTTTGTTTAAAGCTTTTTTGGTTTAGTTTTTTTTGTGTGTTTGTTCCTTGCGCTTGGATTTTATTTATCGACAGGTTCGTGGAGAGGTTATTGAAGAATTTATGGAGGAGTAAGGTTCAAAAATTCGTTTAACACTATTTCTACCGGTATTTTGTATATACTTGGATCAAGAGGTGTATTTTTGGGTTCAGTATGAGTTGTAGGAAAAGAGTGACGCTAAATTGATTTAATAATTAATATACGAATAGTGCAAAAAGTAATTGAGGAAATATGATTCAACTTGGAAAATGAATTTAACACTATTTTTACCGAGATTTTGTGTATACGTATTTCGACCAAAAGGTGTCTTTTTGGGTTCAGGATGCACTGCAGGAAAATGATACCTCTAAATTAATTTAACAACTAATATTGAGAAGGTGTCTTCAAACTATTTATCGATTAACACTATTTATGGATTATATCGATAAATATAATCAATTTATGGAGCTGTAAGCTTCGAAAATTCGTTTAACACTATTTCTACCGGGATTTTGTGTATACGTATTTCGACCAAGAGGTGTCTTTTTGGGTCCAGGATGAGCTGCAGAAAAATGATACCTCTAAATTAATTTAACAACTAATATACGAATAGTGAAAGTTGGAAAATAAATTTAAAATGCAATTTGAGAAGGTGTCTTTTGACACCTTTGGTAGAAATATTGTTAAGATATGTGTTGAGTTTAAATCTTTCTTTTTTTTTAAGCTCTTGTAATTTGATGAAAGTCTCACTCGTGATGACAATTTGTATCTAAGTGCGAATATCACAAGGTTTTACTTAGGAAACAAAATGCGAGTTGAATATAAGTATCGTGAATTGAATTCGTGGAATTTAAATTTGAATCGAAGGTGAATATTACGAGGATAGGATAAAGATCGAGTCAGATGGATTTGTGTAGGTAATAGTACGACGGAAAGGGTTAAGGGTATGCGTAAGATGAAATGTTTGGAATTCGGTGTTGTCCAACGGTTATGTGTACGAGGAATTTTTACTCGTTGTATTTTATTTGGAGTTTGTGTTTTTTTTTCGTTGGAGGAGGGTTTGAAACGATCGTTGATAAAAATGTTTTCCAAGCGAAAACTTCGTCGTGCGCCAGCCGCCACGTGATTGATGACGAATACGATCCCTTTTACGCTCGATGTACATTGGCCCCCTCCTCTTGCCGCGCTTCTCACCCTACTCTTCGGTCTCTCTTTTTCCTCATTCGTTCTCCGCACCACCGCTTTACCCTCTCCACTGTGTATCGGTGCTCCCACTTTTTTCTTTTCTCTCTCTCTCTCTCTCTCTCTCTCTCTCTCTCTCTCTCTCTCTCTCTCTCTCTCTCTCTCTCTCTCTCTCTCTCTTCATATGTATATCTATCTCTCTCTTTCTCTTTTCATCTCTCAATGTCTGTCTTTCTTTCTCCTTCATTCTCTTTTTCTTTCTTTCGTTCTCTGTCCTCTGTGGTCTTGTGAGAGAGCGTCAGTGAGCAGCAGCGCCCGGTGGCGCGTGCGCGACTCGTACACACGTAGGAAACGCCAGTGCAATATTACGCCGTTGATATAATGGCGATGACGTCGCTTAGGAACACGCAACGTGGCGCGCGCGCGGGTTCCGGAAGAACGAGGAAAGAGAGAGAGAGAGAGATAGAGAGAAAAAGAGTACGGTGTGCTGCTGCTGCTTTTAGTTTACCTACCTGGATCCATGATTGTTTCGCTGACGAACGTTTCCTTATATTGAGCGGTGGCTCGTCGGAACAGAGGGCGCCAAATTTAAAAATCTTTCGAAGGTGGTTTTTTGAAATATGGAAAAGTAGAGAGAAAGAGCACGGATGTTGCTACTTTTAATTTGTCTATTTTGCCTTCGTGTTTGCTTCGTTGGACGACGTTAATTTGTTAATTCGTTAACGATGTTAATTTTAAATATGGAAAAGTAGAGAGAAAGAGCACGGATGTTGCTACTTTTAATTTGTCTATCTTGACTTCGTGTCTGCTTCGTTGGACGACGTTAATTTGTTAATACGTTAACGATGTTAATTTTAAATATGGAAAAATAGAGAGAAGGAGAGAAAGAGCACAGTGTGTGCTACGTTTATTTATCTATCTTGGCCTCATGGTTTTGCTTCGTTGGACGACGTTTCCTTATATTGAGCGGTGGCTCGTCGGAACAGAGGGCGCCAAATTTAAAAATCTTTCGAAGGTGGTTTTTTGAAATATGGAAAAATAGAGAGAAAGGGCACGGATGTTGCTACTTTTAATTTGTCTATCTTGACTTCGTGTTTGCTTCGTTGGACGACGTTTCCTTATATTGAGCGGTGGCTCGTCGGAACAGAGGGCGCCAAATTTAAAAATCTTTCGAAGGTGGTTTTTTTAAATATGGAAAAGTAGAGAGAAAGAGCACGGATGTTGCTACTTTTAATTTGTCTATCTTGACTTCGTGTCTGCTTCGTTGGACGACGTTAATTTGTTAATACGTTAACGATGTTAATTTTAAATATGGAAAAATAGAGAGAAGGAGAGAAAGAGCACAGTGTGTGCTACGTTTATTTATCTATCTTGGCTTCATGGTTTTGCTTCGTTGGACGACGTTTCCTTATATTGAGCGGTGGCTCGTCGGAACAGAGGGCGCCAAATTTAAAAATCTTTCGAAGGTGGTTTTTTTAAATATGGAAAAGTAGAGAGAAAGAGCACGGATGTTGCTACTTTTAATTTGTCTATCTTGACTTCGTGTTTGCTTCGTTGGACGACGTTAATTTGTTAATTCGTTTACGATGTTAATTTTAAATATGGAAAAATAGAGAGAAGGAGAGAAAGAGCACAGTGTGTGCTAAGTTTATTTATCTATCTTGGCCTCATGGTTTTGCTTCGTTGGACGACGTTTCCTTATATTGACCGGTGGCTCGTCGGAACAGAGGGCGCCAAATTTAAAAATCTTTCGGAAGTGGTTTTTTTAAGTATGGAAAAATAGAGAGAAAGAGCACGAGATGTTGCTACGTTTATTTGTTTATCTTGACTTCGTGTCTGCTTCGTTGGACGACGTTAATTTGTTAATTCGTTTACGATGTTAATTTTAAATATAGAAAAATAGAGAGAAGGAGAGAAAGAGCACAGTGTGTGCTAAGTTTATTTATCTATCTTGGCCTCATGATTTGCTTCGTTGGACGACGTTTCCTTATATTGAGCGGTGGCTCGTCGGAACAGAGGGCGCCAAATTTAAAAATCTTTCGGAGGTGGTTTTTTGAAATATGGAAAAATAGAGAGAAAGAGCACGAGATGTTGCTACGTTTATTTGTCTATCTTGGATTCATAATTGTTTGGTTGGACGACGTTTCCTTATATTGAGCGGTGGCTCGTCGGAACAGAGGGCGCCAAATTTAAAAATCTTTCGAAGGTGGTTTTTTTAAATATGAATAAAATAGAGAGAGTGAGATAGAGCACAGGGTGTGCTACATTTGATTTATTTATCCTGGCTTCATGTTTGTTTCGTTGAACAACGTTTCCTTATATTGAGCAGTCGCTCGTCGGAACAGAGCGCGCCAAATTTAAAAATCGTTCGGTGGTGAATTTTTTTTAAATATGGAAAAATGGGGAGAGTGACAGGGAGAACGCAATGTGCTATTTCGTTTATCTTTGTTTCTCTTTCTTTTTTTCATAATTCCATAAAAGGAAGCGCGCACGATACACGTAATATTGTTCAGTTTCTCAGGTCGAAAATTTCTGAGAACAATGTTATCGAACACATTAATCTCGAACGACTCCTCTTCGCAAACGCGCGAAATTCAAAAATCTTTTTTCTCTCTTTTTCTTTGTTTCATAATTCCAGAAAAAAGGAAGCGAGCACGATACACGTGATATCATACGATTTCTCAAGCCGAAACTTTCCGAGAATAATGTTATCGAACGACTCTTTGAAAGTGCGCGAAATTCAAAATTCTTTGTTTCTCTTTCTTTTTTTCATAATTCCATAAAAGGAAGCGCGCACGATACACGTAATATTGTTCAGTTTCTCAGGTCGAAAATTTCTGAGAATAATGTTATCGAACACATTAATCTCGAACGACTCCTCTTCGCAAACGCGCGAAATTCAAAAATCTTTTTATTATCCTCTCTCTTTTTCTTTTTTTCATAATTCCAGAAAAAAGGAAGCGCGCACGATACACGTGATATCATTCGATTTCTCAAGCCGAAACTTTCCGAGAATAAAGTTATCGAACGACTCCTCTTTGAAAGTGCGCGAAATTCAAAAATATTTTTTTTTTTTTCTTCCACATAATTCTAGAAAAAGGATGTGCGCCCGAGTCCACGTAATATCGTTTGGTTTCTCAGGCCAGCGAGAGATATCGGTTGGTGGGACTTTCCGCGAGCGATTATCTCGAATGGAAGCGATGTTGTTGACAAGTTTTGCGCGCACGTCGGTGACGCGACGATCGTCGCGCCGCCTCGTGGACGTTTCTACACGGATTTTACTCTTTACCTGGATGAGCTTCGCTGCTATACTTAGCACGCGCCAACACGTCGTTTCGTGTTTCGAATCCTTCTCATCCTCTTCTTCTTCCTCTACTTCTTCTTTTTCAATGTAGGTGAAGAGTAGCGCCTGATCGAGAGAAATTTTCGATTATTGAAGAGTAAACTTTAACCAATAAAATTACATGTGATGAGAAAATTATAGAATTTTAAAAGTCAGAGGCACAGAAATAGTTGCATGGTGTACTAGTAACTAGAAGGTTACTAGAAAGTTCTTCTTCTTCTTCTTGTTCTTGAAGTTAGTTGAAAAGTAGTGTCTGATTGAGAGTACATTAGTGGAGAGAAATTTTCAGTTATTCGAGAGCAAATTTTAATTTTTTATTTTATTTTTTTTAATTTTTTCAATAAAATTACTACTTGTAATGAGGAAATTATAGAATTTTAAAAGTAAGAGGCACAGAGATAACTAGAAAGTAACTAGAATGTTCTTCTTCTTCTACTTCTTCTTCAATGTAGCTCAACAGTAGCGCCTGATCGAGAGAAATTTTCGATTATTGAAGAGTAAACTTCAACCAATAAAATTACATGTGATGAGAAAATTATAGAATTTTAAAAGTCAGAGGCACAGAAATAGTTGTATGGTGTACTAGTAACTAGAAGGTTACTAGAAAGTTCTTCTTCTTCTTCTTGTTCTTGAAGTTAGTTGAAAAGTAGTGTCTGATTGAGAGTACATTAGTGGAGAGAAATTTGTAACTATTGAAGAGTACACTTTAACCAAGAAAATTACTACTTGTAATGAGAAAATTATAGAATTACAAAAGTAAGAGGCACATAAATAGTTGTATGGTGTACTAGTGACTAGAAAGTTACTAGCAGGTTCTTTTTATTCTTCAATGTAGCTGAAAAGTAGCGCCTGATCGAGAGTACATTAGTCGAGAGAAATTTTCAGTTATTCGAGAGCAAATTTTAACCAATAAAATTACTACTTGTAATGAGAAAATTATAGAATTTTAAAAATAAGAGGCACAGAAATAACTAGAAAGTAACTAGAAGGTTCTTCTTCCTCTACTTCTTCTTCTTCAATGTAGCTCAAGAGTAGCGCCTGATCGAGAGAAATTTTCGATTATTGAAGAGTACACTTTAACCAATAAAATTACTACTTGTAATGAGAAAATTATAGAATTTTAAAAATCAGAGGCACATAAATAGTTGCATGGTGTACTAGTAACTAGAAGGTTACTAGAAAGTTCTTCTTCTTCTTCTTGTTCTTCAAGTTAGTTGAAAAGTAGTGTCTGATTGAGAGTACATTAGTCGAGAGAAATTTTCGATTATTGAAGAGTAAACTTTAACCGATAAAATTACTACTTGTGATGAGAAAATTATAGAATTTTAAAAGTAAGAGGCACAGAAATAGTTGTATGGTGCAGGAGTAACTGGAAAGTTACTAGACGGTTCTTTTTCTTGTTCTTTAAGGTAGTTGAAAAATAGAACTTGATCGAGAGAAATTTTCTATTATTCGAGAGTAAATTTTAAGTAAGAAACTTCTAAAATTATAAAAGTAAGAGGCACAGAAATAGTTGCATAGTGTATTAGTAATCAGAAAGTTACTAGAAGGTTCTGCTCCTTGTTCTTCTTCAAGATAGTTGAAAAGTAGCACCTGATGAACAGCACATTTTCGATTATTCGATAATAAACTTTACCCAACAAAATTACTTGTAATGAGAAAATTATAAAATTACAAAAGTAAGAGGCACAGAAATAGTTACACGATACATCAGTAACTAGAAAGTTACTAGAACGATGGAAGAAAAACAACAAGATTGTTGTTCTTTTATTTCTCAAAACACAAATTCAATTTGACTTTCAATGGATCCGTGTAACTTTCACATCACATACCGGTATATCTACGTTTTATCAAATAACTTTGCCTCTTCACGAGATAGCGTATGCGTCTTAATTATATAATGTCTCGGAGATAAGCAATGACAATATTGATGGCAGTTGGCAGCACCATCAACCGGAAATATGAAACTAAATTAAAGTCTTGCGAGTTTGCACAATTTTTTGTTAATCCGCATATACATATAAGTATAAACCTATTGATTTTTGCCTAATAAAATTTGTTTATACGCAAGAAAAAAAAAATTCGTCTCATAAAGAATCAATTCACGATTATCACGTGTTTTTTGCTACACGGTGGAAATGCGCGCACGTTGCAATTCTCTACATGTAACAATCGAACAAGGAGACAATCAAGTTCTACCGAACTGTAGGCTCACGATTATTCGCGCTTGTCCATTCACTTGACTTGACCTTTGACCCCGAAAACCACCAGCTATTTATCGCACCGCATGTCTCGTTTTCCAAATACCATCGTGAAGCTTTTATTAGTAATTTCAAAAGAGAGAGACAGATAGAGAGAGACACGTGCGAATTTTTTCAATTTTCGCAATTATTAAGAATCTTTTTTATTATTTTTTCTTTTCTTTAACCAGTTAGCTGTGGAATTTCTTTTTTGATTTTTAATTTTTAGTTTTTACATCCAATGGTAAATGTTTTTCTTATTGTCCATGATCAAGAATATTAAAAAAATTTGCATTGACGTGTATACACGTCGAATGCAGTTAATAACTGGTTAAACAAAATGGGTGTTTACGATAATTCGGTTTCGAGTTAATTCCACTAGGGACGAAAAATATGATAGGCACAACCATCAACTGTCTTCATGATTAATGACAAGCCAATGCAAACAGTTGCATTGGAAAACAACGAATTATTTAACAAAAATTACAAGTACTAAATTGAACAAGTAGTAACTTTAATTTAGTACTGGTGATTTTCGTTAAATAATTCAATGTTTTCTAATGTAATTGTTTCACATTTAACAAAATTCTATTACCTAATAATTGTCGATTCTCGTACGCACGTTATTCATTATGCTAGCCTAACTAAGTCTACTCGACTTATCGGACAGCATTGGGTTGTCATGAATCATGAAGACAGTAGGTTGTGTCTATCATATTTTTCGGTCCTAGTCGAACTAACTGGAAACTGAATTATCGTAAACACCCAATGACGAATCACACCAGATAGGTTCCAATTTTTTATTTTCTCTCTCTCTCTCTCTCTCTCTCTTTCTCTTTTAATTAACTAAAATATATTTTTGATCCAAGCTCTTGCATAAAATATCCTCTCGTGAAATATTTTACAGTGCCTTTAGCAAAGATTGTGTTCGGTTTAAAACGAACCTCGACGATTGTGCACTGAAAAAATTGTATTCTTATCTTAAGAATTTACCACTTAAGTTTAGAATATTTCCTACTAAAATAAACAACAAAAGGATCTTCTTAATTTAAGAGTAGAATGTTCTAAACAGATTCCTCTGATCAAATATTCTTAACACGATCTTCTTATCATAACCTGGTAAAAAATTTGTATGTATATATTTCGTATACAATTATTGGAAACGAAACTCTTAATGAAATGCTTCGCTCTTTATATTGTCGAAAATTACAGTATCCATATTTTGAAATCAGAATTGGTTGAGAAATGTAGTCACGAGGGAAGGTTATAATTCATATATCACTTGTAAATATCTGCATTAAATCGCCCAAATCCTCTTCTTCTAGCCACTTCGTCATTTTCTTATCCATACCTTTTGCACAACCCAGCACACAAAATAATATAGTACTCAAAATTACGCAGAATTGCATGAGGAACAAGATACAGGCATCGACATGTGCCGCACGCGATGTGTAACCTAACTTAACCGAATACTGACACGCACTGAGAGAAAAAAATGGTTGGGTTTACTATAATCGCACTATATTTTATAGTTCAATTTGGCGTCAAACATATTTTTATAGTTCACTTAACCATAGAAAATATAGTAGAATTTAATGATTTATTCAAACGGTTATATTATTAAGCATTACCTTTGTTCGTGTTACCATATGTATAGTAAAATGTCTGCTATGTGAATATAATTAGTTCTATCACTATGTATGAAATATTCTAGAAATATTAACTATATAAAATAGTTACTGTTCTTACCATTATATATTTTCAACCATACTATATTTTTGGTTGAAACAACCATAATTTTGGGTAAAAACATAATATAGTTGGTTATACTATGCCTGTATCGTAATTATTACCGACATTATGGTAACATTTACCATAAATATGGTATTTCCAACCATAATTTTGTTACTATGCCATTATAGTTAGATATATCATATACTTTTCTCTCAATGTTGTATTTACTTAAACGATAGAACGAGTGAATATAGTTAGTTCTATCAGTATGTATGAAATATTCTGGTAATATTAACTATATAAAATAGTTACTTTTCTTACCATTATATATTTTCAACCATACTATATGTTTAGTTGAAATAACCATAATTTTGGATAAAAACATAATATAGTTGGTTATACTATGCCTCTATCGTAATTATTACCGACATTATGGTAACATTTACCATAAATATGATATTTCCAACCATAATTTTGTTACTATGCCATTATAGTTAGATATATCATATGTATACTTTTCTCTCAGTCTGGTATTTACGTATGTCACATAAATGGCAGGACGAGTGAGACGCAGTGAGAGAAAAAAATGATTGGGTTTACTATAATCACACTATATTTTGTAGTTAAATTTGGCATCAAACATATTTTTATAGTTCACTTAACCATACAAAATATAGTAGAATGAACGATTTATTCAAACGGTTATATCATTAACTATTACCTTTGTTTTTGATACCATATGTATAGTAAAATGTGCTACGTGAATATCGTTCTTCTATCACTATGAATGGAATATTCTGGTAATATTAACTATATAAAATAGTTACTTTTCTTACCATTATATATTTTCAACTACACTATATTTTTAGTTGAAATAAACATAATTTTGGGTAAAAAAATAATATAGTTCCTTATATTATGCCTGTATCGTAATTATTACCGACATTATGGTAACATTTACCATAAATATGGTATTTCCAACCATAATTTTGTTACTATACCATTATATATCATACTTTTCCCTCAGTGCGCATTGTGTCGCGACATTCAGAAGGATTATTAAGAATATATTCCAAAAATCGTCATACCGATAAGAAAATATTCTTATCTATTAAGAATATCTATTAAGATGAATTATTAAGTTTGTGTTTTAAGAATACAATTTTTTCAGTGTGTGGTTTTAAGGGCGCTCTCGCTCGTGTAACGCCTCGCTCGGAGAATTTCACTTATCGATTACAATGGATGAGTTTGCGTTACGGGAAGGGCAGATAGCGATTGTGTTCGTGGTCTGTGTCTGTGCGTGCTTCGAATAATCGCGAGAACGATAGCGGGGCGCGATACCGATAGTTTTACGCCGCCGATGTTGCCCGCTTATTTTCCAGATATGGTAGAAGCACGCGCGCGTGCTCTTCGAATGGAAATAAAAGAAGAAGCCGACGACGGCACTCTCGGTTGATTTTTTTTTTTTTCCTCAATTAGTAAGCAGTTAGTCAAGCGGTAAGAAATTCCAACGAACAGTTCTCCAGGAAAGCTGCTACAAAGTGCGCGCGTGTGCTTCGAAAAAAAGAAGGGAAAGTAAGCTACGAGAGTCTTAATCATTCTTCCACTGGTTCGTTGTAATTATTCAAACAGCGAAAACATTCCAAAGGGTTACTTCTCCAAAAGCTACCACGAAGAACGTGCGTGCTCCTCGAAAATGAAAGAAAAGAAAAAACCAACCTACTACGACAGTCTTAATAATGTCTCCACTAATTCGTCGTAATTATTCAAACAGCGAAAAAATTCCAACGGATACTTCTCCAAAAGCTACCACGAAGCACGTGCGTGCTCCTCGAAAATGAAAGAAAAGAAAAAACCAACCTACGACAGTCTTAATCGTCTCTCCACTCATTCGTCGTAATTATTCAAACGGCAAAAACTTTCCAACAGGCACTGCAGGACAGTGTTAATCATTTTTCCACGTGGTCGCGTAATTATTCAAACGGCAAGAAGTTTTCAACAAAGACTTCTCCAAAAGTTACCGCAAAGCACGTGCGCGCTCGTGGAAAATGAAAGAAAAGAAAAAACCAATAATTTTGTCTACTCATTCGCATAATTATTCAAACGGCAAGAAGTTTCCAACAAAGACTTCTCCAAAAGTTACCGCAAAGCACGTGCGCGCTCGTGGAAAATGAAAGAAAAGAAAAAACGAATAATTTTGTCTACTCGTCCGCATAATTATTCAAACTCCAAAAAATTTCAAACAGACACGATACCACAGTATGAATAATTTTTCCACTTGGTCGCATAATTATTCAAACGGCAAGAAATTTCCAACAAAGACTTCTCCAAAAGTTACCGCAAAGCACGTGCGTGCTCGTGGAAAATGAAAGAAAAGAAAAAACGAATAATTTTGTCTACTCGTCTGCATAATTATTCAAACTCCAAAAAATTTCAAACAGACACTATAGCACAGTATCAATAATTTTTCCACTTGGTAGCATAATTATTCAAACGGCAAGAAATTTCCAACAAAGACTTCTCCAAAAGTTACCGCAAAGCACGTGCGCGCTCGTGGAAAATGAAAGAAAAGAAAAAACCAATAATTTTGTCTACTCGTTCGCATAATTATTCAAACTCCAAAAACTTTCAAACAGACACTATAGCACAGTATGAATAATTTTTCCACTTGGTCGCATAATTATTCAAACGGCAACAAATTTCCAACAAAGACTTCTCCAAAAGTTTCCGCAAAGCACGTGCGTGCTCGTGGAAAATGAAAGAAAAGAAAAAACCAATAATTTTGTCTACTCGTCCGCATAATTATTCAAACTCCAAAAAATTTCAAACAAACACTATAGCACAGTATCAATAATTTTGCCACTTGGTCGCATAATTATTCAAACGGCAACAAATTTCCAACAAAGACTTCTCCAAAAGTTTCCGCAAAGCACGTGCGTGCTCGTGGAAAATGAAAGAAAAGAAAAAACCAATAATTTTGTCTACTCGTCCGCATAATTATTCAAACTCCAAAAAATTTCAAACAGACACGATACCACAGTATGAATAATTTTTCCACTTGGTCGCATAATTATTCAAACGGCAAGAAATTTCCAACAAAGACTTCTCCAAAAGTTACCGCGAAGCACATGGATACTCTTCGAAAATGAAAGAAAAGAAAAAACCAAGCTACTACAGTCTTAATAATTTCTCCAATCATTCGTTGCGATTATTCAAACCAGCAACAGAATTCCCACGGACACTACGCAGTTAATCATTTCTCCACTCGTTTATTGTAATTATTCAAACAGCGAAAAAATTCCAGCGGATACTTCTCCAAAAGCTACCACGAAGCACGTGCGTGTTCCTCAAAAATGAAAGAAAAAACCAAGCTACGACAATCTTAATAATTTTATTTACTCGTTCAGGTGATTATTCAAACTTCAAAAAAATTCCAACAAACACTACAGGACAGTATTAATCATTTTTCACTTATTGTTAGTCACGTAATTATTCAAACGGTCAACAAATTTCCGACAAAGACTTCTCCAAAAGTTACCGCAAAACACGCGGATACTCCTCGAAAATGAAACAAAAGAAAAATCCAATCTACAACAGTCTTAATCATTTTTCCACTCATTCCTCGTAATTACTCAATCAACAAAAAAATTCCAACGAACATCTGCAAAAAAGCTGCATGCGTTCTTTCCAACACGAAAACAAAAAGGAACAAGCTGCAGTAACCTTGGGTAATAATCTTCCTCGGTTACTCAAGCGGTAAAAATTCCAACGAACTTCGTACCAAAAAAAAAACTCCAAAAATAAAGAAAAAACTTGCAAACCTCTCTCCAACTTTGGTAATTTCTCGAACGGGATCCCTCGATCACGCGGTTCGACGGGCCGGACGAAATTTTCTGCCAAACTAACAGCAGAAGCACCACCGGAAACAGTGTAGCGCGGCGTCTAAATTTCGTCTCGAGGTCATCGAACTCGGGCGCATTCCACGACGACAAGCGAAATTTCGGTGGAGTACTTATCATTAGCGAGCTTTCGACTTCCCAGTGCAAAGGGTCAAGCGAATTCTAAACATCGATAACACAATCGAGCGCGCTCGCATCGAAACGTTCCCCTCGAGCTTGCGAATATTCAGGCTTATTCGGAATTTTAACTTTTTTTTTCTTTTCTTTTTTTTTTTTTTTGTTTTCCTTCATGGTTTTTTTTAGACACGAGTTTAACACTACACTGCAAAAATTGCATTCTTAAAATACAAACTTAATAATTCATCTTAATAGATATTCTTAATAGATAAGAATATTTTCTTATCGATATGACGGTTTTTGGAATATATTCTTGAATTAAGAATGTATTCTTAATAATCCGTCTGAATGTGGTGACACAATGCGTGTCAGTATTTGGTTAAGTTAGGTTACACATCGCGTGCGGCACATGTCGATTGATACATGCCTGTATCTTGTTCCTCATGCAATTCTGCGTAATTTTGAGTACTATATTATTGTGTGTGCTGTGTTGTGCAGAAAGTATGGATAAGGAAATAACGAGGTGGCTAGAAGAAGAGGATTTGGGCGATTTATACACTGAAAAAATTGTATTCTTATCTTAAGAATTTACCACTTAAGTTTAGTATATTTCCCACTAAAATAAGTAACAAGAGGATCTTCTTAATTTAAGAGTAGAATGTTCTAAACAGATTCCTCTAATCAAATATTCTTAACAGATATTCTTAACATAGCCTGGTAAAAAATTTGTATGGATATATTTCGTATATAACTATTGGAAACGAAACTCTTAATAAAATGCTTCACTCTTTATATCGTCGAAAATTACATTATCCATATCTTGAAATCAGAATTGGTTGAGAAATGTAGTCACGAGAGAAGGTTACAATTCATATACATATACATGTATTTCTATCACTTGTAAATATCTCCATTAAATCGCCGAAATTGTCTTCTTCTAGCCACTTCGTCATTTCCTTATCCATACTCTTTGCACAACACAGCACACAAAGTAATATAGTACTCAAAATTATGCAGAATTGCAAGAGGAACAAGATACAGGCATCGACATGTGCCGCACGCGATGTGTAACCTAACTTAACCGAATACTGACACGCATTGTATGGCGACATTCAAATGGATTATTAAGAATATATTCTAAAAAGCGTAATATCGATAAGAAAAAATTCTTAACCATTAAGAATATCTATTAAGATGAATTATTAAGTTTGTATTTTAAGAATACAATTTTTTCAGTGTAGAGATATTTACAAGTGATAGAAATACATGTGTATTTTAACTTTCTCTCGTGACTACATATGGATCATGTAATTTTCGACAATACGAAAAGTGGAAGCATTTCATTAAGACTTTTGTTTTCAATAATTATATACGAAATATATCCGTACACATTTTTTACCAGGTTATGTTAAGAAGATCGTGTTAAGGATATTTGATTAGAGGAATCTGTTTAGAACATTCTACTCTTAAATTAAGAAGATCCTGTTGTTGCTTATTTTAGTGGGAAATATTCTAAACTTAAGTGGTAAATTCTTAAGATAAGAATACAATTTTCTCAGTGTGCATAATTTTGCGTACTGTGTTATCTTGTGCACTGTGTTGTGCAAAAAGTATGGATGAAGAAGTGACGATGTGGCTAGAAGAAATAATAGACATACAAATACAGTAGAAGAAATAGTAGACATACAAATAGAAGACAATGCATATAATGGAAATACATGTGAATTTTAACTTTCTCTCGTCACTACATTTCTCAACCAATTCTGATTTCAAGATATGGATAATGTAATTTTCGACAATATAAAGAGCGAAGCATTTCATTAAGAGTTTTGTTTCCAATAATTATATATGAAATATATCTATACACATTTTTTACCATGTTATGTTAAGAAGATCCTGTTAAGGATATTTGATTAGAGGGATTTGTTTAGAACATTCTGCTCTTAAATTAAGAAGATCCTTTTGTTGCTTATTTTTGTAGGAAATCTTCTAAACTTAAGTGGTAAATTCTTAAGATAAGAATACAATTTTTTCAGTGTAGAAGTATGAATTTTTGACAAGAATTTCTCTTTATCATTAGAACTACCAATTTTGGTTTTCGTATGGAAGCTTCTTATGTTGACCACTCATTTTAACAGAGAGAGCGTTTATTTTATCACTGAGCTGCCATTTACTTTTCTTTTCATATGGAAACTTCTTTTGTTGACCAGTCATTTTGACCGGCTTGGTAGTTCTAATGTTAAGGAAATAAATTGTTTCAAGGATGCAGTATTTTACGGTTTGGTTTTACAAGGTTGTTCATGATGGTTAATTGTGCCGTTAGATTTGTGCGCGCGCAAGGGAAAGTTTATATATTTTTTTTGATTTCTTTCTTAGGCGTGAACTCGACATGGAAAGTGTTGTTGATAACGTTTATTATACCGTCAGATTCGCGCGCACGTGGATAAAATCTGATTTTCTTTTTATTTCTTTATTAGCCGTCAGTCCAACAAAATAAATTCTGTCAAGACCGTACCATTTTCCGGCTTGGCTTCACGCAGATAGATGGTCTTGTTAATAACATTTATTATACCGTTAGATTCGTGCACACATGGAACAAATCTGATTTTCTTTTTATTTCTTTCTTATTGTTAGACATGAGTCGAACAAAATAAATTCTTTCAAGACCGTACCATTCTCCGGCTTGGCTTCACGCAGATAGAAGGTGTTGTTAATAACATTTATTATACCGTTAGATTCGTGCACACATGGATAAAATTTGATTTTCTTTTTATTTCTTTATTAGCCGTCAATCTAACAAAATAAATTCTTTCAAGACCGTACCATATTCCGGCTTGGCTTCACGCAGATAGATGGTCTTGTTAATAACATTTATTATACCGTTAGATTCGTGCACACATGGAACAAATCTGATTTTCTTTTTATTTCTTTCTTATTGTTAGACATGAGTCGAACAAAATAAATTCTTTCAAGACCGTACCATTTTGTGGCTTGGCTTCACGCAGATAGAAGGTGTTGTTAATAACATTTATTATACCGTTAGATTCGTGCACACATGGATAAAATTTGATTTTCTTTTTATTTCTTTATTAGCCGTCAATCTAACAAAATAAATTCTTTCAAGACCGTACCATATTCCGGCTTGGCTTCACGCAGATAGAAGGTGTTGTTAATAACATTTATTATACCGTTAGATTCGTGCACACATGGAACAAATCTGATTTTCTTTTTATTTCTTTCTTATTGTTAGACATGAGTCGAACAAAATAAATTCTTTCAAGACCGTACCATTCTCCGGCTTGGCTTCACGCAGATAGAAGGTCTTGTTAATAACATTTATTATACCGTTAGATTCGTGCACACATGAAACAAATCTGATTTTCTTTTTATTTCTTTCTTATTGTTAGACATGAGTCGAACAAAATAAATTCTTTCAAGACCGTACCATTCTCCGGCTTGGCTTCACGCAGATAGAAGGTGTTGTTAATAACATTTATTATACTGTTAGATTCGTGCACACATGAAACAAATCTGATTTTCTTTTTATTTCTTTCTTATTGTTAGACATGAGTCGAACAAAATAAATTCTTTCAAGACCGTACCATTCTCCGGCTTGGCTTCACGCAGATAGAAGGTGTTGTTAATAACATTTATTATACCGTTAGATTCGTGCACACATGGAACAAATCTGATTTTCTTTTTATTTCTTTCTTATTGTTAGACATGAGTCGAACAAAATAAATTCTTTCAAGACCGTACCATATTCCGGCTTGGCTTCACGCAGATAGAAGGTGTTGTTAATAACATTTATTATACCGTTAGATTCGTGCACACATGAAACAAATCTGATTTTCTTTTTATTTCTTTCTTATTGTTAGACATGAGTCGAACAAAATAAATTCTTTCAAGACCGTACCATTTTCCGGCTTGGCTTCACGCAGATAGATGGTCTTGTTAATAACATTTATTATACCGTTAGATTCGTGCACACATGAAACAAATCTGATTTTCTTTTTATTTCTTTCTTATTGTTAGACATGAGTCGAACAAAATAAATTCTTTCAAGACCGTACCATTTTGTGGCTTGGCTTCACGCAGATAGAAGGTGTTGTTAATAACATTTATTATACCGTTAGATTCGTGCACACATGAAACAAATCTGATTTTCTTTTTATTTCTTTCTTATTGTTAGACATGAGTCGAACAAAATAAATTCTTTCAAGACCGTACCATTTTCCGGCTTGGCTTCACGCAGATAGATGGTCTTGTTAATAACATTTATTATACCGTTAGATTCGTGCACACATGAAACAAATCTGATTTTCTTTTTATTTCTTTCTTATTGTTAGACATGAGTCGAACAAAATAAATTCTTTCAAGACCGTACCATTTTGTGGCTTGGCTTCACGCAGATAGATGGTCTTGTTAATAACATTTATTATACCGTTAGATTCGTGCACACATGGAACAAATCTGATTTTCTTTTTATTTCTTTCTTATTGTTAGACATGAGTCGAACAAAATAAATTCTTTCATTTTGTGGCTTGGCTTCACGTAGATAGAAGGTGTTGTTGATAATGATTATTGTGCCGTTAGATTCGTGCACGGGTGGAAACCAGAGGCGTTCTCTCCGATAGCGTGCCTCTGTTTAACGGTGTCTGGCGTAACGCGAGTAGTAGTCCTCCCACATTATCAATTCCGCTTCGATCCTACCGTCATTTACATATATAGTTGAACGTGCGCTACGAATGTTTCGTTCATGAGCCTCCTCCTCGCGTTTCGTCTGCGAGACACGTGCCTGGCCCGCACGTAAATAATTTTTATTTTATTTTATTTTATTCTATTTTATTTTATTCTATTTTATTTTATTTATTTATTTATTTAGACAGGTGGCCTCTTTTAGATAACAAAGAATCTGAACAATGTATAAAGGAGACGCATAAAAGTATGACAATTTTAGCTCATCTACATAATGAAATCAATTTTCCAAGAGAAAGATAAAAGAAGATAAATAAATTTTCATAAACCATCTAATTGGACTTCTAATCAAACCGCCTGAAAATATAGAGTTGACTCGCCAAAGAAATCATTGCCGTCTAACATTATTATCATTATTATTATTATTCTTAATAATTAATAACAGGTCTCATTCCGGCTCGATTTGACTTCTTTTCAATTTTCGAAGAATGTTTACATTTTCAAATGTTGCTATTAATCCAGAATATAGTTCTTGAGGACAAAATTTACGGTCTCGAATTTCATTGGAGGAAGTGTCACAGCATTTGGTCGTTACCTTTGAGGATAGGAAGAAAATTAATTCTCTATGGGTCCGTGTAACTTTCAGGTCACATACTAACCGTTTGCACTCGAGAAGTGACTATTGTTTACCACTTTGTTGCTGCAACTCGAACTATGACACTAGTTTGGATTGATGTAATACGTCTAATGACTGCGATATTAATCTGCGTTTGATTTCTTTTGACACTGAAAGCATTGTTCAACTGCATTGTAAACGGTTGTTTACTGTCATCAATCCAAAAGAATGGAGTTTGCAATCTCATCGAAATTTTCAACTAGATTAACATCGATGGAAAATTGAGCACTGTTAAATTTTTATCTTTCACGATAGAAAGGTTTTTTAATTATCGAACGATTCGTTGTAGTTAATTCTTTGGTAAAGTGAAACGAGCGAAAAAGCAAACGAGTGACACGAGGTGAGATCAATCGCTTGCGAGGGGCAGCCCATAGACCCAAGGCATAAAATTTCGGGTACCACACAGATCAATAATTCGGTTCCCCCTAAGGCCCGGGATACACATGCTAGTTAGTAGCACGATAGCATGCTATTTTCGAGCAAATGCTACCTACTAGCAAGCAACTAGCAAATGTATACCAAAAGAGCATGCTAGTTAAGTAGCATGCTACTAGATCGCACGACGGTCTAATTTTGTGCTAGTAAGCATGCTACATCTGAAGGATAGCATGCTCATGAGCAAGTCTGAACGTGTTTACCGAACACGAGCATGCTACTGCCAGTCTTGTGTCTATCCCTCAATTGATTGGAAACACATTAAATCGTAGCAATGGCTAGATGGGGCGACGAAAAAACATTAAATTTTATAATGTTATATCGCGATAACGAATGTTTGTGGAATGTACCATCACTTGTTCCAAGAACTTTTCGAGAAAGCCAATCTCGCACCCATGTCTTCCGTTTTCCCTTCTCTTGCTTTTTTAAAACCCTTTTTACCAAACGCGTTGCAAGAAATAATATAATACTGTTTAATTCATTTCGTAAACGACGTAAACTCACTGAACGAGAGCGACTCATGGTTTCAAATGAGCATGCTCATGCAAGTAGACTTCAAAGCATGCTACTAACTAGCTATGTGCGAACGCACGGAGAGCATGCTCTTAACTAGCATGCTGTTAACTAGCATGCTAGCTTAAAAAAGCATGCTTTTTTAGTAGCATGTGTATCCCTAGCCTAAACCTGGTTTATTGACTCGATCGCTTCACCGTTACAACGTGTCGCATTCACAATCGCCTTTAACGCACTAAGAGAACCACACGGATAAACCAGAACTACGTTTTCTGGAAGTAAAAAAAATGGTGAATGCATTAATTAATGGTGTGATGATTAAAAAAAAAAAAGTGGCAAGGTACTTGCATATGGACCGTTTATTTTGAAAGTGGTGTAAGTTCATTTTTGTTTAAAAAATGAGATATCACATAATTTGTGATCAATATAGTGTAAACTTTTTATTTATAACTACCTAGTTAATTTTTTGTCTTTTTAAATGGACTTATACCGCTTTCAAAATAAACGGTCCATATAATTGATGGCATGGTGATTCAAAAAAGAATGCCAAGATACTTGCATATGGACTGTTTATTTTAAAAGTGCTGTAAGTTCATTTTTGTTTAAAAAATGAGATATCACATAATTTGTGATCAATATAGTGTAAACTTTTTATTTATAACTGGCGAATTAATTTTGTTAAAATGGACTTACACCACTTTCAAAATAAACGGTCCATGTATGTATAAGGATAATAATTCTGTCTCGAGGACTTTGACACAGTGAAGAAAACAATATTGACTTTCTGTAACAAAAGAAACGACTTTAAAGTTTATTCTGTTCTTGGTGTCGAATCCCTTGTATAGTTTTTAGATTGTTAAATTTTGAGATGCCACGTATCTCAAAGAGCTCTCTGCACTGAATTGTTTCGGTTTAATCGACGTTTATTGACTACGAGGTCTGGTGATTTTAGAGTGAGACCTCTCTGTCAGTGAAGTTATATTAGGGAATATAAAATTCCAAGCATGGTTATCATACAAATTCAACGAACCTCCACGATCAAGAGAGGCTTCACACCTGATCGATTAACTACACGCGACACTCTTCGAGAAACTCAAAAACACAAATTCAAAAATACTTCACGAAAGACACAAGACTCTAGAAATCATGAAACTTCGAGCATCTCTATCAATCGAAACGAATTTCACTCGACGTCTCGAGACATAAATTACCATCTCCCAATTTCTCAAGGAGAACAAATTTAAATTCTAGTTGCAATTTGTCTCTTCCCAGTTTCTTCTCTCTCTCTCGATGAGCCATACTATCGAACAGCACACTCAGAGAAAAGTATATGATATATCTAACTACATATAATGGCATAGTGACAAAATTATAGTTGGAAATATCATATTTATGGTAAATGTCGGTAATAATAACAATAGAGGCATAGTATAATCAACTATATGATGTTTTTACTAAAAACGTTTTTAGTTATTTCAACTAAAAATATAGTATGATTGAAAATATACAATGGTAGGAAAAGTAACTATTTTATATAGTCAATATTACCAGAATATTTCATACATAGTGATAGAACTAACTATATTCAGATAGCACATTTTACTATACATATGGTAACAAGAACAAAGGTAATAGTTAATAATATAACCATTTATATAAATCGTTCATTCTACTATATTTTCTATGCTTAAGTGAACTATAAAAATATATTTGACTCCAAATTTAACTATAAAATATAGTGAGATTATAGTAAACCCATTTTTTTCTCTCAGTGTAGTCGCATTCGTTCCTTATGCCACGCGTGGAATATAATAAAGCGTATTAGTACAATGTACTTGCGCGTCAATGTAATTGTTTCGTTTTGAACGAGCATACAATCCTCCAACGCACAGAGTATCAATTTTGGTAGTAATCGTATTGAACGTTAAGACGACTTCGAATATTCAAGTACACCGAGGAAAAAGTATATGATATATCTGACTGTACTGACATAGTAACAAAATTATAGTTGGAAATATCATATTTATGGTAAACGTTACCATAATGTCGGTAATAATTACGATAGAGGCATAGTATGACCAACTATATTATATTTTTATCCAAATTATGGTTATTTCAACTAAAAATATAGTGTGGTTGAAAATATATTATGGTAAGGAAAGTAACTATTTTATATAGTTAATATTACCAGAATATTTCATACATAGTGATAGAACTAACTATATTCACATAGCACATTTTACTATACATATGGTAACAAGAATAAACGTAATAGTCAATAATATAACCATTTGTATAAATCGTTCATTCTACTATGTATATTTTGTATGGTTAAGTGAACTATAAAAATATATTTGACGTCAAATTTAATTATAAAATATAGTGAGATTATAGTAAACCCGACTATTTTTCTCTCTCAGTGCAGGAGAAAAATAAAGTGAGAAATAGCGGATAAATTGCAACGAGAGCTGCGTCAGTCGTAGAGAGATATCGATAAATTATCGAACGACTGAATAACGCATTATCGCTGTGGCCAGCTTTTTTCGAGATGGAGGAGGAAAGAAAAAAATAAAATAAATCAAACAACCGTGATAAGGAACAAACTCTTTTCTCGCGCGATAAACGCGAGTCCTCTTCTTCTTCTTCTTGGTCTCTCGTTCGCAATTTATTGCCTCGTTAATTTGATTAATTGCACGAACGATTGCTCGGAGCTCTCCTCTTCCTCGTCGTGCAGGCGCGCGGCATGCCACGAGAATTTTACGACCAGTCACGAACACCACGTGGACAGTGAAGAGCGGGTTCACGTGCAGGATCCTCCCACGACATAATTACACGTGCCACTTCACAGTTGTCGGACGAGCATCGTCAGGTTTGGCCTCCTTATTTTCTTCGGGACTTAATTGCCGCACGAATTTTCCCAAGTTTTCCGCAACCATTCTCTCCTCTTCGTTAGGCTTTCTCGTCGTTGGGTTTGATTTGAAATTTTTTTGTTGCGACACGAGGAGATTAGGTGTTTTGTGAAACGAAGGTGTTTTGTAAGGGTTCTTCAGGTTGGAGGAGTTAGTTTATTGGGTAGATAGTTTTGTTGGATTTTTTTTTTAGGGGGTTTTGAATGGTTTTGGAGGAGTTTTAGGAAGGTTTTAAATGTGTTTGGTTTAAATTTGATAGGTTTGATAATTGTTGTTAGTACACTGAGAGAAAAAAATGGTTGGGTTTACTATAATCTCACTATATTTTATAGTTAAATTTGGAGTCAAATATATTTTTATAGTTCACTTAAGCATACAAAATATAGTAGAATGAACGATTTATACAAATGGTTATATCATTAACTATTACCTTCGTTCTTGTTACCATATGCATAGTAAAATGTGCTATGTGAATATAGTTAGTTCTATCACTATGTATGAAGTATTCTGGTAATATTAACTATATAAAATAGTTACTTTTCTTACCATTATATATTTTCAACCATACTATATTTTTAGTTGAAATAACCATAATTTTAGGTAAAAACATAATACAGTTGGTTATACTATGCCTCTATCGTAATTATTACCGAAATTATGGTAACGTTTACCATAAATATGATATTTCCAACTATAATTTTCTTACTATGCCATTATAGTCAGATATATCATATACTTTTCGCTCACAATCAGTGTAGTGGAGATAATTTGGAGATTCGTAATTTGTGAATCGTAGTCGAGAGAGTTTGGAGACGTAATTTGCAGATAAAGAGAGAAGGAGAACATGTTCAAATTTATTAGACGAGTTCGCTCTATTTTTTGGCGCTTTATAGAAAAAGGAAATTTGTGAATTGTACACCGAGAGAAAACAATGGTTGGGTTTTCTATAATCTCACTATATTTTATAGTTAAATTTGGCGTCAAACATATTTTTTTTATAGTTCACTTAACCATACAAAATATAGTAGAATGAACGATTTATACAAATGGTTATATCATTAACTATTACCTTCGTTCTTGTTACCATATGCATAGTAAAATGTGCTATGTGAATATAGTTAGTTTTATCACTATGTATGAAATATTCTGGTAATATTAACTATATAAAATAGTTACTTTTCTTACCATTATATATTTTCAACCATACTATATTTTTAGTTGAAATAACCACAATTTTGGGTAAAAACATAATATAGTTGGTTATACTATGCCTCTATCGTAATTATTAGCGACATCATGGTAACATTTACCATAAATATGATATTTCCAACTATAATTTCGTTTCTGTGCCATTATAGTTAGATATATCATATACTTTTCTCTCAGTGTAGAGTAATGGATTTTTTTTCTTGGTTGTTTTAATTATACTTGGTTTCAATTTGATAAGCAGAAATTATTTGTAAATCGTGTATCGTGACCTCTCTGCAGATCAATTCATTCTTTTCTCAGGCATTTTAATTATACTTGGTTTAAATTTGATAAACAAAAATTATTTGCAAATAGTGCATCACGACAGCTCACTAGACCAACTGATTCTTTTCTCATCCACTTTAAGTACACTTGATTTTTTGATAAACAAAAATTATTTGTAAAACGTACATCGCAACGTCTCACCAAACCAACTAATTCTTTTCTCACCCATTTTAATTACATTTGATTTAAATTCAACAAACAAAAATTATTTATAAACCGACCATTCTGATACATCTCACCAGATCAACTAATTTTTTTCTCAACCATTTTAATTACACTTGATTTAACAAGCAAAATTTATTTCCATCCAGACACATCGTGGTCGCTTATTTTTTTCAATAAGAATCAATCTTCGTAGAAGTATCGATGAGGGTCAAAGGTCTCTCGAATATGTGCGAAAGGTTTCCTCAAACCACGAAGAAGGCTCCTCTCGACTCTCGCGTAGGACGAGGCGAGGCGCGCATGCGCGCCTCTGATGCGGCTCATGGCGAATCTGAATTCGCCATGCCAGGATTTCGTTGGAGGGTTGAGAGAGTGCCTTGACCTGGCCTGACCTGCGCAACTTTGCACCCAACTACACTCCTGTTCGTTACCCACTTCCTCTTCCACCCGCGACGCGTTCGTTTCGCGCTGGATTCTTCCCTCGCATTTTCATTAGCCTCACAATTTTCACCTGCTTCAATGAGAGAAAATTATATGATATATCTAACTACAATGGCATAGCAACAAAATTATAGTTGAAAATATCATATTTATGGTAAATGTTACCACAATGATGGTAATAATTACGATAGAGGCATAGTATAACTAACTACTACATTATGTTTTTACCTAAAATTATGGTTATTTCAACTAAAAATATACAATGGTAAGGAAAATAACGATTTTATATAGTTAATACTACTAGAATATTTCATACATAGTGATAGAACTAACTATATTCACATAACCCATGTTACTATACATATGGTAACAAGAACAATAATAGTACCAATAATAGTAACAATAATGTTACCATAATGTCGGTAATAATTACGATAGACGCATAGTATAACCAACTATATTACATTTTTACCAAGAATTATGGTTATTTCAACTAATTATGGTTTTAAGTGAACTATAAAAATATGTTTGACGCCAAATTTAACTATAAAATATAGTGAGATTATAGTAAACCCAACCATTTTTTTTTTCTCTCAGGAAAATTAGAACAGCTAATTAATAAACTTTGAAACACAACAGTATCTTGAAGTTCTACAATATTCTTAATTCACATTTCAATCTTCATTTGTCAGCAGATCTAAAATTAATTCAAAGATCCTATTCAATTTGCACATAATCACAATTTCACGGAATCCTAATCTTTCACAGTTAGCTTGGTTACGTGTACGTGTCCATTTCGTACGATGTTGTATTTATATTAGAAAGATCTACCTAGAAATTCATCGTGCACCAACTCAACTTCCATCGACACACTGAGAGAAAAGTATATGATATATCTAACTATAATGGTACAGTAACAAAATTATGGTTGGAAGTATCGTATTTATGGTAAATGTTACCATAATGTCGGTAATAATTACGATAGAGGCACAGTATAAGCAACTATATTACCTTTTTTACCCAAAATTATGGTTATTTCCTTGCTTGCTCATCTTGTTCCTTGTTATTAGTATTTTCCTTTCGTTTTTCGTTCCCTTCTTCCGCTCTGTTCAACGTGCTTTGGACGTGCAATTGATGGGGAAGGAAATTCAAACAAGGTGTAGTTTCTTTCTTTTTTTTCTAAGCGCAGTTTTGTTCTTGTTTAACTCTTTCTACTAACAAAATTATGGTTGGAAATATCATATTTATGGTAAACGTTACCATAATGTCGGTAACAATTACGATAGAGGCACAGTCTAAGCAACTATATTATTTTTGCTTGTCGCATTTAAATCAAGTGTACTTAAAGTGGATGAGAAAAGAATCAGTTGGTCTAGTGAGCTGTCGTGATGCACGATTTGCAAATAATTTTTGTTTATCAAATTTAAACCAAGTATAATTAAAATGCCTGAGAAAAGAATTAATTGATCTGCAGAGAGGTCACGATACACGATTTACAAATAATTTCTGCTTATCAAATTGAAACCAAGTATAATTAAAACAACCAAGAAAAAAAATCCATTACTCTACACTGAGAGAAAAGTATATGATATATCTAACTATAATGGCACAGAAACAAAATTATAGTTGGAAATATCATATTTATGGTAAATGTTACCATGATGTCGGTAATAATTACGATAGAGGCATAGTATAACCAACTATATTATGTTTTTACCCAAAATTTCAACTAAAAATATAGTATGGTTGAAAATATACAATGGTAAGAAAAGTGCCGATTTTATATAGTTAATATTACCAGAATATTTCATACATAGTGATAAAACTAACTATATTCACATAGCACATTTTATCATACATATGGTAAGAAGAACAAAGGTGATAGTTAATAATATAACCGTATAAATTGTTCATTCTACTATATTTTGGTTATGTTTCAGTTAACTATAAATATATGTTTGACGCCAAATTTAACTATAAAATATAGTCCGATTATACATAGTAAACCCAATCATTTTTTTCTCTCAGTGTTCTCTCGGGTCTTCAGTTTTGATCATCTTTTCACACCACTCACAATTGGCCATTTATTTTACACAATTTTTTTTACGATAAGCTTATTAATGGATACGATCAGGATAACCAACTGCAAAAACAGACGTTTTTCGTGTGTGTTTATATTTTGATAGGCATTTTATTTTAGCGTGCCACGAGAGTTCGAGAAATCCACAAGAACAGAACAGATAACAATGAAATTATTATTATTTATTAAGCGTAGTGTTTCAGTATATTAGTAAAGTATATTGTATTTCCTAAGCATTAATTGACGATTTTTGCGCTATTATTGCTGGTTTGTAAAATATTAATAACTCTGTCGGCGAAAATGTTGCAAAAACTCATAATAGACATTCGATAAATTTTATTTTACGGCCAATTTCGGCAGATTTAAAAATAACTCGGTCAATGCTTCAGAAATGCAATATACTTTAGTAACAAATTTATTTTTCTCTTGTGTTCAATCGTCCATTGTGGTAGAATCGTCGATACAAGGAGGCCGTGTAACACTATGTTTAATAAATAATAATTTCAGTTCTTGTCTGTTATTCTCTGTTCTCTTATACATTTTTCGAATCCTTGTGACATACTGAAATAATATGTCCAAAGTCACGAGTTAAATATGTAATGCTTAGAACTCGGTGCTTTCGTTCGTTTTATGCTCGTTCCTTCATTCACGAAAATTCCTTCCAATCTTCATTCTCGATCATTTTTTCAGACTGTCGACGATTGGCTATTTCTATTTCATTCCTTGATGATAAAATTAAGAGCGCGCCCGTCCAAAATCGCTGGTTAAATCTCCGACGCATTCATTCACATTTTTATTCCGTTCAATCGAATCTTCATTGTCAATCATCTTTCCAGGCTACTGTCGATTGGCCATGTTTCACACATTTAATGCCACGTCACTCGAATTTTGGTGACTGCTTAATTAACTATCGGCAGAGTTAATTATCCTGCCAAATGTCTGTTTAGATCATTCATAAATCGTTACTTGAATTCATGGTGACATGACAGTCAAAATGTTAATTTAAAAAGAAAAATCAAAACAAGATGGAGAATGAACGCGTTGAGAAAGAAAAGCACGAAATTTCTTGTCATTTTGTGATAGCTTCCTTTTCTTTTTTCTTTTTCATTTTTTTGACGATAAATTTAACAGCTCGTGCGGCTAAAATCGCAAGTTAAATCCCCGACGCATTTATTGACACTTTCATTACGTTCACATTTTTATTTCGTTCAATCGAATCTTCATTCATTGTCAATCACCTTTCCAGGCTACTGTCGATTGGCCACGTTTAACAGTAGATTTACTGAAACGAGCCAATTTGACTCGTTCAAAAGGGAAATCGTGTTTATAAAAAATGTTCCGTAAATCTAGTGTTAACACGTTGAATGCCACGTCATTCGAACTTTGGTGACTGTTTAATTCACTATCGGTATAATTAATTATCCTTTTCAATATTAATTTAGATCATTCGCAAATAGGCAGTGAAGTCGTAACCTGAATTCGATTGAAAAGGCAGTTAAATTGTTAACGTGAAAAGAAGAATTAAAACATGATGGAGAACAAACGCGTTGAGAAAGAAAGGCGCGAAATTTTTTGCGATTTTGTGGTAGCTTTCTTTTCTTTCTTCTTTTTCATTTTTAGGCACGACCGTAAAGGGAGTGACTTATTTTATCGTAAATTTAAGAGCTCGTCCGGCTAAAGTCGCAATTTAAATTCCCGACGCATTTATTGACATTTTCATTACGTTCACATTTTTATTTATTTCGTTCCATTGAATCTTCATTCATTGTCAATCATCTTTTCAGGCTATTGTGGATTGGCCATGTTTAACACATTGAATGCCACGTCACTCGAAGTGTCTTGACTGATTAATTAACTATCGGCAGAGTTAATTATCCTTCCAAGTGTCTATTATGATTATTTATAATTAGACAGTGAATCAGTTACCTGAATTCATAGTGACGTGGCAGTCAAAATGTTATCTTAAAAAGAATAATCAAAACAAGATGGAGGACAAACGCGTTGAGAAAGAAAAGCGCGAAATTTTTTGCGATTTTGTGGTAGCTTTCTTTTCTTTTTTCTTTTTCATTTTTAGGCACGATCGTAAAGGAAGTGACTTATTTTATCGTAAATTTAAGAGCTCGTCCAGCTAAAGTCGCAGTTTAAATTCCCGACGCATTTATTGACATTTTCATTACGTTCACATTTTTATTTATTTCGTTCCATTGAATCTTCATTCATTGTCAATCATCTTTTCAGGCTATTGTGGATTGGCCATGTTTAACACATTGAATGCCACGTCACTCGAAGTGTCTTGACTGATTAATTAACTATCGGCAGAGTTAATTATCCTTCCAAGTGTCTATTATGATTATTTATAATTAGACAGTGAATCAGTTACCTGAATTCATAGTGACGTGGCAGTCAAAATGTTATCTTAAAAAGAATAATCAAAACAAGATGGAGGACAAACGCGTTGAGAAAGAAAAGCGCGAAATTTTTTGCGATTTTGTGGTAGCTTTCTTTTCTTTTTTCTTTTTCATTTTTAGGCACGATCGTAAAGGAAGTGACTTATTTTATCGTAAATTTAAGAGCTCGTCCAGCTAAAGTCGCAGTTTAAATTCCCGACGCATTTATTGACATTTTCATTACGTTCACATTTTTATTTATTTCGTTCCATTGAATCTTCATTCATTGTCAATCATCTTTTCAGGCTATTGTGGATTGGCCATGTTTAACACATTGAATGCCACGTCACTCGAAGTGTCTTGACTGATTAATTAACTATCGGCAGAGTTAATTATCCTTCCAAGTGTCTATTATGATTATTTATAATTAGACAGTGAATCCGTTACCTGAATTCATAGTGACGTGGCAGTCAAAATGTTATCTTAAAAAGAATAATCAAAACAAGATGGAGGACAAACGCGTTGAGAAAGAAAAGCGCGAAATTTTTTGCGATTATGTGGTAGCTTGCTTTTCTTTTTTCTTTTCATTTTTTTGATGGCAAATTTAACAGCTCGTGCGGCTAAAATCGCAAGTTAAATCCCCGACGCATTTATTGACATTTTCATTACGTTCACATTTTTATTTCATTCCATTGAATCTTCAATCATTGTCAATCATCTTTTTAGGCTACTCTCGATTGGCCATGTTTAACACATTTAATGCCACGTCACTCGAATTTTGGTGACTGATTAATTAACTATCGGCAGAGTTAATTATCCTTTCCAATATTAATTTAGATCATTCATAAATAGACAGTGAAATCGTAACCTGAGTTCGAGTGAAAATGCAGTGAAATTGTTAATGTGAAAAGAAAAATCGTCGACGCGTGAATTCCGTCGCATAAAATGGAGAACGAACGCGTCGAGAAAGAAAGGCGCGGATTTTTTGCAATTTTGAGGTAGCTTTCTTTTCTTTTTTCTTTTTCGTTTTTTTTGGCGGTAAATGTAAGAATGCTCGCGGCTAAAATTGCAGATTAAGTTTGCGAAGCATTCGTTCACATTTTCATTATGTTCACATTTTTATTCCGTTCAATCGAATCTTCATTGTCAATGGCTGTTGTTGATTGGTCGTGTTTAACACTAGATTTACTGAACCTAGCCAATTTGACTCGTTCAAAAGGGAAATTGTGTTTATATAAAATGTTCCGTAAATTTAGTGTTAACACGTTGAATGCCACACTGAGAGAAAAAAATGGTTAGGTTTACTATAATCTCGCTATATTTTATAGTTAGATTTGGCGTCAAACATATTTTTATAGTTCACTTAACCATACAAAATATAGTAGAATGAACGATTTGTAGAAATGGTTATATTATTAACTGTTACCTTTGTTTTTCTTACCATATGTATAGTAAAATGTGCTATGTGAATATAGTTAGTTTTATTACTATGTATGAAATATTCTGGTAATATTAACTATACATATAAAATAGTTACTTTTCTTACCATTATATATTTTCAACCATACTATATTTTTAGTTGAAATAACCACAATTTTGGGTAAAAACATAATATAGTTGGTTATACTAGGCCTCTATCGTGATTATAACCGACATTGTGGGTAACATTTACCATAAATATGATGTTTCCAACTATTACTTTGTTACTATGCCATTATAGTTAGATATATCATATACTTTTCTCTCAGTGTAGAGTAATGGATTTTATAGTTAGATTTGGCGTCAAACATATTTTTATAGTTCACTTAACCATACAATATATAGTAGAATGAACGATTTGTAGAAATGGTTATATTATTAACTGTTACCTTTGTTCTTCTTACCATATGTATAGTAAAAAGTGCTATGTGAATATAGTTAGTTTTATCAGTATGTACGAAATATTCTGGTAATATTAACTATATAAAATCGTTACTTTTCTTACCATTGTATATTTTTAATTGAAGAAACCATAATTTTGGGTAAAAACATAATATATGTAGTTGGTTATACTATGCCTCTATCGTAGTTATTACCGACATCATGGTAACATTTACCATAAATATGATATGTCCAACAATAATTTTGTTACTATACCATTATAGTTAGATATATCGTATACTTTTCTCTCAGTGCACGTCACAAGAATTTTGGTGACTGATTAATTAACTATCGGTAGAGTTAATTATCCTTCCAAGTGTCTATTTAGATCATTTATAATTGGACAGTGAATCCGTTACCTGAATTCATAGTGACGTGGCAGTCAAAATGTTATTTTAAAAAGCAAAATCAAAACAAGATGGAGCACGTACGCATAACGAAATTATTTGCAATTTTCTGGTAGCTTTCCTTTCCTTCTTCCTTTTCGGTTTTTTTGGCGGTAGATTTAAGAGCGCGCGCGCGCCCAACGTCGCAAGTTAAATGCGCGACGCTTAGAGACCGACGCGGACTGACACCCTAAATATAGACGAACGCGGTATCGTCTAATTTTAGTTTAAGATAAGTTTGTGCCCGTCGCCTACGTTTATGGCACAGTTTCTCCTCGCTGGTTTCTTAACGCGTGAAACGATGGGACCACTTTGCGGGAGGAGGAGGAGAAGAGGAGGAGGTGGTCGCTCGAGCTTATCGCCCGGATTCGATAAGCGAGATATTCCATTTTCTCCTAAAACCACGTTTAAGCCACACTGGGTTTAAGGCACTTGATTTTTGAAGAGTATAAGGAATTAAGGATTATAGTGGAAGAATTATTGTTGGCTTGGTTGTTGAATTTTAAGGGTACTGTTGATTGAATTGAATTGGATTAACGGACGATTCCATTTTCTCCAAAAACCACGTTTAAGCCACACTGGGTTTAAGGCACTTGATTTTTGAAGAATATAAGGAATTAAGGATTATAGTGGAAGAATTATTGTTGGCTTGGTTGTGGAATTTTAAGAGTATTGTTAATTGAATTTAATTGGATTAACGGAAGATTCCATGTTCTCCTAAAAGCGCGTTTAAACTAGTCTAGGCATTGGATTTTTCAAGAAAATAAAGAATTAAAAATCATAATGGACAACAAATGATTGGCATTATCGTGGAATTTTAAGTATATTGTTAATTGAATTGAATTTGATTAACCGAAGATTCCATATTCTCCTAAAACCATGTTTAAGCCATACTGGGTTTAAGACACTTGATTTTTGAAGAATATAAGGAATTAAGGATTATAGTGGAAGAATTATTGTTGGCTTGGTTGTTGAATTTTAAGGGTACTGTTGATTGAATTGAATTGGATTAACGGACGATTCCATTTTCTCCAAAAACCACGTTTAAGCCACACTGGGTTTAAGGCACTTGATTTTTGAAGAATATAAGGAATTCAGGATTATAGTAGAAGAATTATTGTTGGTTTGATTGTTGAATTTTAAGCGTATTGTTAATTGAATTGACTTGGATTCGAAAAACGAGAGATTCCATTTTTCCTTAAACCGCGTTTAAACTAGACTGAGCATTTGATTTTTCAGGAAAATAAGGAATTAAGGATTATAGTGGAAAAATGATTGTTGGCTTTATTGGGGAATTTGAAGGGTATTCTTGATTATATTGAATTAGATTAGCAAGAGATTCCATATTCTCCTAAAATCAGGTTTGAGCCACACTAGGTTTAAGACATCTGCTTTTTGAAGAATATACGGAATTAATGATTATAGTGGAAACATTATTGTTGGCTTGGTTGTGGAATTTTAAATGTATTGTTGATTAAACTGAATTGGATTAACGGAAGATTCCATATTCTTCTAAAACTACGTTTAAACTAGCTTAGGCATTTGATTTTTTAAGAAAATAACGAATTAAAAATCATAGTGAACTAATGATTGTTGGCATTATTGTGGAATTTTAAGCCTAGTCTTAATTAAATTGAATTGGATTAGCTAGAGATTCCGTATTCTCCATACCACGTTTAAACTAGGCTGAATTCAGGCATTTGATTCTTCAAGAAAATAAGGAATTAAAGATCATGATGAACAAATTATTGTAGGAACTGATTTGCGATTTTGTGGATGTTTATAATTAAATAGAATATCGGTCCCGATAAGACAGAGATTTATACCAGACTTCCGTAAAACATTCAATTTTTTAGAAAAATACTAAATTAACACTAGGTTTACGGAAACCCGTCAATTTGACGGATTTAAATGGGAAATTGTATTTATAAAAAAAGTCCCGTAAACCTAGTGTTAAGGATCATAGTAGAAAAATTAGTGTTGACATTGTTGTGTCATTTTAACCGTATTGTTAATTGAATTGCCTTGAATTCAACAAACGAAAGATTCTTCTCACGCTTCTTACATCAGACTGTAAGCTCAAAAAAACCTTAACCATTAACGTTTCAACGATTCTTCCCAGAATTTCTTTACGTAATTCCTGCCACATGTTCCACGATTCCTTCGTCAATTATCTTCACCTCCGTGTGACACCAAAACTAAAGATCACTGCGTCAGATTGGACGCAGGATGATAAATAAAAACCTCTCACATTCTCGATCTGAGAAACTTTACAAAAAGAAATATAAAATCTCAGAGATACACGATTACACAGATCTGCGAGGTTTTGTTGTTGAGCAGCTGAGGGTCATTTCCGAAGTCATTTTTCGTGTAGAATCCAAATCTGATCTCAGAATTGGCCCATCACGTCAGGATTTTGAGATATTTGAGGTTATGTACGCGAAAAATGGCTATTTAGGCTGTTTTTGAGGTTAGATATAGGCTGTAGAAAATTTTTTGAACTTTTTCTACTACTTCCATCATTTAGTACTATCCTTCCCCTTCAAAATGAGCTCTCGATTGGTGCCGTACGATGTTTCTTTCAAAAGTTATGGCCATTTTAAGATGACACGTCCGCCATATTTGATTCGTAGTACGAGGATTTTGAAAATCTTTGAAAATTTGGTATAGGGGGGTTTTGTGGTCGCTGATCAACAATATTAGGTCAGATTTCAAAAATTCAAGATGGCGGATACAATATGCAGAGTATATAGAATTGAGAAATTCAAATTGCAAATATACTCGTCTGCCACATTAGAACACTCACCTTCAATTTTTGAAATCTGACCTAATATTGTTGATCAGCGACCTCAAAACCCCCCTATACCAAATTTAGTGCGGATTGGTTGATTTTCAAAATCGTCATACTTCGAATCAAATATGGCGGACGTGTCATCTTAAAATGGCCATAACTTTTGAAAGAAACATCGTACGGCATCATTCGAGAGCTCATTTTGAAGGGGAAGGATAGTACTAAATGATGGAATTGGTAGAAAAAATTCAAAATATTTTCTACAGCCTGTATCTAACCTCAAAAACAACCAAAGTAGCCATTTTTCGCGTATTTAACCTCAAATAGCTCAAAATCCTGATGCGATGGGCCAATGTACTGCGTTGAAGAGTGATGTAATATATTGCGTTGAGGAGTGAACACACTTCGTTCCTGCTGGACAAATTTGGCGCGGATTGGTTGATTTTCAAAATAGTCATACTACGAATCAAATATGGCGGACGTGTCATCTTAAAATGGCCATAACTTTTGAAAGAAACATCGTAGGGCACCATTTGAGAGCTCATTTTGAAGGGGAAGGATAGTACTAAATGATGGAATTGGTAGAAAAAATTCAAAATATGTTCTACAGCCAGTATCTAACCTCAAAAACAGCCAAAATAGCCATTTTTCGCGTATAACCTCAAATATCTGAAAATCCTGACATGATGGGCCAATTCTGAGCTCGGATTCGGATTCTACTTCAGAAATAACTCTCAGCTGCCCAAGAACAATCACAACCCCATTATTCGCAGATCTGTGTTATCTTCCAATTTACTAGAACACTCCTTACTTTAAATCTCGTTATTATTAATCATTCTACTGTCTTTAACTAAAATACAAAAAACAGATCCGAAAAATAGATCTTGTCTCCATTTACCGTAAATATTCACTGTAAAAAGAAAAAGAAAGGGAAGAAAAGAAACCGAGTGAGGAAAAAAGTTTACCAGGGTTGTAACGTAGCACGTACACGGTACGCATGTCAACTAGAGGGCACTCAACTATCGACCGCATAGTTTCAGCCAACCACCACCACCCTCTGCCACCCTTCGGCTAAGGGTGGAAATCCAGTGCGCGCGTCGTGCTCGCCTTTGCCTTTCTCCAAACCTCGACACGACGAGACATTCTCTCCCTTTCTCATTCTCTCTTCTCCACGATTCTTCTCTTCTCTTCTCTTTCTTCACTCAAGCACCCCAACCCTGCTTCCACACCCTCGTTTTACGAGCACGCGTCTCTTCTCACGAACCGGACGTTTCTCTTCTCTTCTCCACGTTCTCTCGTCCCCTCTCACTTCCGCTTTCCTTGTATTTTTCTGCTGCGGAGCACTGAGCAGAGAGCACACGGTGAAACTTCGTCTTAACACTATTTCTACCAAATGTGTCAAAAAACACCTTCTCAAATTGTATTTTGAATTTATATTCCGAGTTGAATAATTTTTCCTCAATCGCTTCTTTAACTATTCGTATATTGGTATGTTAAATTAATTTAGAGGTATCATTTTCCTGCAACTTATCCTGGACCCAAAAAGAGACCTCTTGGTCAAAATAGGTATATACAAAATCTCGGTAGAAATAGTGTTAACAGACACCTTGTCTAGTTTTTCTTGTCTTTTTTTTTTGTTTTTATTAATGTATATTGTTGAGGTTCGAAGGGGTGAGTTTCAAAAACATGAATCTTATTTTTTAAGGTGTAACAAATGCATTTTTTTCTGGGTTGTCGTAAAATATTGTACATTTAGTGTCGGATAAGAAGAATTTTAAGGGGGTAGTCCAGTGGTTACGTATGAGTTAGAAAAGAATTTTTATTTCGTATTCAAGTTTGTTCACGCGTACCAATCTTTTTACATTTAAAAGAGAACACATATAACACATAAAAAATATTTTTTATATGTGTATATATATCATATTTTTTGCGTTATAGCCACATGAAGTTAGCCCCATTTTGAAATGGTAGTCAGGATTTCTCGGGCCTCAATCGTATGAAAGCAAAAAACCAAGGTTTTTCTTAAAATATAAGTTTGTGATTATAGCGTGAACTAAGATAAAGCACCTCCGATGGAAGAAAACAAAATGGCGGAGTTTTGAATTTTTAAGCTGTCTTTTTGCCACTTTAATTGTTGAAAAAAGTCGTTTAATATTAATAAAATGTTATGATTCTAGTTCAGGCGATAAGTACACGTGTTTAGAGAAGACCCCTAAAATTTCAGCTCGATTAGTTCAATAGTTTTTTTTTAATCTTGACTAGAAGGTCAGAAAATACTGTTTCGAGAAAAACGCGTTTAAAGTTTTTTGTCTGTAATATTAATAAAAAAGCTTCTTACCTTTAATCAGCGATGCCAGGACCATACATTATTCTCTCTGCCTGTTCGTAAGCATTATTTTCTTCCAACCTTACATTTCTGCGGGCTGTTCGGCTTTCTTTTGATTGGGTAGAGTTGCGTTGGTTGACCAATTGAACGCGTGCCTGATCACACCGCTATTGTTCGCTCGAATTTCAACCGGTCTTCGGCGTCAAAAACATTTCAGGTCACTTCTATCATATTTCTACGTGTATACTCTATACGAAACGGATGTTTTTGAAAAATCGATTTTTTGAAGTAAAACCACTGGTCTACCCCCTTAAACGTGAGTTGCACTGTTTTATGTTACATGAATTTGTAATGTACTCTTTCTATTTACAAAATTGATACTTACACGCGTTCTGGGATGATCGTTCCGTTATGAATATTGTATCGTTTACTCAAGGCATAGAAGTATTGGTTTTTCTTATGACAAAATATTTTCCACCTACTTTAAGGTTGAATAAAAAAGTGACAAAGGAAGATTTCAACATTGGTGATTTTAATAACAACCGCGCACGTGATTTGAAATTTCTTTTATTAATAACTGGAAAACTCATGCCATTCCTCACTGAATCTTTTTTTTTTGCACGTTACTCCTTACTACACACCCTAATTATTGGATTGGTGCAAAATTATTGTGCTCTTTTTCAAATACATTTTATTTGACAAAAACAGTAAGAACATGTAACAAAAATATCTTTAAATGCTTATTCCGGATGATGATGCATATGCACCGGAATAATAATTCAAAGATATTTTTGTTACATGTTCTGATTGTTTTTGTCGAATAAAATGTAAGCTCGTCTTTGCTTTGGAATTACTTTTATTGTTCTTCCAATACAATATTCTTCTTCTGTCCATTGATTAGATCGTAACAATAACGACAATTATCAGAACCTAAACAGCAAAAGGAAAAGGACATCAATTTTAATTTATTAACTTCCACCCTACGCATCACATCTAGTGTCCAGTCCTCGTTACGAACCAATTAATTGTTAAACCAAAAAGAAAAAGAAATTCCATAAATTTTAATTTACTAAACTCACTCTGTGGATCACATACGCCCTAATCCAGTCTCTGGTCTTCAACATACCGACCAATTAATTATCAAATAAAGAAAAAGTAAAAAGAAAACAGGGAAAGACCATCACATCTGGTCTCCAGTCCTCGTAACGAACCGATTAATCATCACACCAAAAAGAAAAAACAAAAGAACATGAATTTGAATTTATTAATCTCACTTTTATTATGCATCACACACACACTAAAAACAGTCTTCAGTTTTCAACATATGAACTAATTAATTATCAAATAAAAAAAAAATTGGAACAGGCCAATCACGTACACCCTAATCTGATCTCCAGTCTTCGTAACGAACCGATTAATCGTTTAACCAAATAGAAAAAACAAAAGACCATGAATTTCAATTTATTAATCTCACTTTTATTATGCATCACATACAGTCTCCAGTCCTCGTAAACGAGCCGATTAATCGTCTAACCAAATAGAAAAAACAAAAGACCATGAATTTCAATTTATTAATCTCACTTTTATTATGCATCACATACACCCTCGTGCAGTCTCCAAACCTCGTAAACGAACCGATTAATCATCTGACCAAATAGAAAAAACAGAAGAACATGGATTTAAATTTATTAATCTCACTATTATTATGCATCTCATACACTCTAATCCAGTCTCCAAACCTCGTAAACGAGCCGATTAATCGTTTAACCAAATAGAAAAAACAAAAGACCATGAATTTCAATTTATTAATCTCACTTTTATTATACATCACATTCACCATCGTGCAGTCTCCAGTCCTCGTAAATGGACTGATTCCGCTTACTACAGGCCCTGCTCTCGATTTCTAATGCGATTGTAACCGCGAAGGAATAGAATCTAAAATTGGCGCGCTCGCTTCCGCTCCGTTGAAGGCTCCCCGGTCCATGCTGCGCTCTGCTGGTGCACGCGCCTGCTGCTGGTGCTGCTTGTGCACCTCGCGAAGGACGTTTACTCCTACTCTGTCGATTGGTCGTGTTTAACACGTTGAATGCCAGACTGAGAGAAAAGTATATGATATATCTAACTATAATGGCATAGTAACAAAATTATAGTTGGAAATATCATATCTATGGTAAATGTTACCATAACGTCGATAATAATTACGATAGAGGCATAGTATAACCCATTATATTATGTTTTTACCCAAAATTATGGTCATTTCAACTAAAAATATAGTGTGGTTGAAAATATATAATGGTAAGAAAAGTAACTATTTTATATAGTTAATATTACCAGAATATTTCATACATAGTGGTAGAACTAACTATATTCACTCGTTCTATCGTTTAAGTAAATACAACATTGAGAGAAAAGTATATGATATATCTAACTATAATGGCATAGTAACAAAATTATAGTTGGAAATATCATATTTATGGCAAATGTTACCATAATGTCGGTAATAATTACGATAGAGGCATAGTATAACCAATTATATTATGTTTTTTCCCAAAATTATGGTTATTTCAACTAAAAATATAGTGTGGTTGAAAATATATAATTGTAAGAAAAGTAACAATTTTATATAGTTAATATTACCAAAATATTTCATACATAGTGATAAAACTAACTATATTCACATAGCACATTTTACTATACATATGGTAACAAGAACAAAGGTAATAGTTAATAATATAACCATTTCTATAAATAGTTCATTCTACTATATTCTGTATGGTTAAGTGAACTATAGAAATATGTTTGACGCCAAATTTAACTATAAAATATAGTTAGATTATAGTAAACCCAACCATTTTTTTCTCTCAATGCACGTCACTCGAACTTTGGTGACTGGTTAGTTCACTATCGGTATAATTAATAATCCTTTCCAATATTAATTTAGATCATTCATAAATAGACGGTGAAATTGTAACCTAAATTCGAGTGAAATGGCAGTGAATGTGTTAACTTAACAAGAAAAATCAAAACAAAATGAAGAACGAACGCGCTGAGAAGGAAATTTCTTGCAATTTTGAAGTAGCTTCCTTTTCTTTTTCCTTTTTCATTTTTTGGCGGTAAATTTAAGAGCGCGCGCGCGCGCACGCAACGTCGCAAGTTAAATGCGCGATGCTGCTCCACGCTGCTGCTTCTTGTGCACGCGCCTGCTGCTGCTGCTGCTGCTGCTGCAGATGCTGGTGCACCTCGCGAAGGACGTTTACTCCTACTCGGTTGGCGCGTACGCGCACGTGATTCTCTGGTGCGGTGAAGGAACGAAAGCGTACAAGCTGAGCACTGGAGAGGAATAGAGAATCGAAACCGGTTGTTAGCCAACGTTAACGTTACTCGTCTGCGCGCCACTTTTTCCCGCCTTCTATTATATATATATATATATTTCTCTGTCTGTCTCTCTCTCTCTCTCCCTCTCTCTCTCTCTCTCTCTCTCTCTCTCTCTCTCTCTCTGTCTGTGTCTTTCTCTCTTTGTTGAATTTTTCTTGGATTTTTCAGTTTTTCTTTTTTCTTCCCTACTTTTTGATCTCCTCGATCTTTTTTGTCGAGTGGTCCACAAGGCTCAATAAACTCTATTCCATTCATATTTAAAATTCGCATCGAATTTGAAATCTTGCTTACTCGGTGTAGTTCTGGAATTTATTTTTTTTAGAATGAAAAGGGCGTGTTTGTTTTCTCCTGAATTTTTGTTGATTTTTGTTGTTGTTGTGGTTGTTTATTCTGTTAAATGTTTTGCAAAATATTCTATGGAGGATATTCTTCGTTTTTGAAAAAAGAACAAATTATTGATGATGTTAATATTATTGATTCTGTCTCGATTAGAGTCGTTCTGGATAAAGGTGAATGGCCGAGTGACAGTTTTTTTCGGAGGACTCTCGTGAAGTTTTCTGAAATTTCTTATTTATTTTTTTAAAGATGTTTTTCAAAATTTCCTACGGTGGTTATTCTTCGTTCTTAAAGAAAAAATATGGTTTACCGATATGAATATATTTTCTTCTGTCTCGAGTAAATTCGTTCTGAAGAAAGGTGAATGACCGAGTGACATTTTTTCCGGAGGACTCTCTTCAATTTTCCTGAAATTTCTTATTTACTTTTCTAAAAACATTTTACACAATTTCTTCCTTTGGATATTCTTCCTTCTTAAAGAAACAAAAAATTATTCATACAAACATAATCCATCGTGTCTTGAATAGATTCTTTCTAGAAAAAGGCGAATAACACAGTGACACTTTTTCCGGAGAACTCTCCTAAATTTTCCTAACCTTTCTTGTTTACTTTTCTAAAAACATTTTACACAATTTCTTCCTTTGGATATTCTTCCGTCTTACAGAAACAAAAAATTATTCATACAAACATAATCCATCGTGTCTCGAGTAGATTCTTTCTAGAAAAAGGTGAATAACACAGTGACATTTTTTCCGGAGAACTGTCCTAAATTTTCCTAACCTTTCTTGTTTACTTTTCTGAAAATATTTTACACAATTTCCTACGGTGGATATTCTTCTTTCTTAACACTAGATTGACCGAAACCAGTCAATTTGACTAGTTCAAATGGGAAATCGTGTTTATAAAAAATGTTCGGTCAATCTAGTGTTAAAGAAACAAAAAGTTATTCATACGAACATAATCCATCGTGTCTTGAGTAGATTCTTTCTAGAAAAAGGCGAATAACACAGTGACACTTTTTCCGGAGAACTCTCCTAAATTTTCCTAACCTTTCTTGTTTACTTTTCTAAAAACATTTTACACAATTTCTTCCTTTGGATATTCTTCCGTCTTACAGAAACAAAAAATCATTCATACAAACATAATCCATCGTGTCTCGAGTAGATTCTTTCTAGAAAAAGGTGAATAACACAGTGACATTTTTTCCGGAGAACTGTCCTAAATTTTCCTAACCTTTCTTGTTTACTTTTCTGAAAATATTTTACACAATTTCCTACGGTGGATATTCTTCCTTCTTAACACTAGATTGACCGAAACCAGTCAATTTGATTGGTTCAAATAGGAAATCGTGTTTATAAAAAATGTTCGGTCAATCCAGTGTTAAAGAAACAAAAAATTATTCATACAAACATAATCCATGGTATCTCGAGTAGATTCATTTTGGAAAAAGGCGAATGACCAAGTGGCATTTTTTCCGGAGGACCGTCCTAAATTTTCCTCACCTTTCTTGGTTACTTTTCTCAAAACATTTTACACAATCTCTTCCTTTGGATATTCTTCCTTCTTAAAGAAACAAAAAATTATTCATACAAACATAATCCATGGTATCTCGAGTAGATTCGTTTTGGAAAAAGGTGAATGACTGAGTGATATTTTTTCCTGAGGACTCTCATCAATTTTCATGAAATTTCTTATTTACTTTTCTAAAAACATTTTACACAATCTCTTCCTTTGGATATTCTTCCTTCTTAAAGAAACAAAAAATCATTCATACAAACATAATCCATCGTGTCTCGAGTAGATTCGTTTTGGAAAAAGGTGAATGACTGAGTGATATTTTTTCCTGAGGACTCTCATCAATTTTCATGAAATTTCTTATTTACTTTTCTAAAAACATTTTACACAATTTCTTACGGTGGATATTCTTCCTTCTCAAAAAAAAACAAATATGATTTACCGATATGAATATATTTCCTTCTGTCTCGAGTAAATTCGTTCTGGAAAAAGGTGAATGACCGAGTGACATTTTTTCTCCGGAGGATTCTGATGAATTTTCCTGATATTGTTACTTTTTTTAAAAATGTTTTCCAAAATTTCCTACAGTGGATATTTTTCGTTCTTAAAGAAGCAAAAAATTATTCATACGAACATAATCCATAATCCATCGTGTGTTGAGTGTAGATTCGTTTTGGAAAAGAGTGAATGACCTCGTCATATCCCTCGAGAGACACGTACGTTCTCAAATAAAAAAAAAAAAAAAAAGAAAGAAGAAGGAAAAAAAAAACGAAAAGAGATACAGAAGAGTAGACAAATGTCGAAGAAGAAGAAGACGAAACGTTTTCTCGTGCCGCGTGCGCGCGCTCATCGATGATGTAACGCGCCAATACGCTTCTGCGCTCATCCTTGAGGCCTGAAAAGCTTTCCTTCCGTCGCACGTGATGTAATTGCGATAAATTATCGCAAGCGCCGACCGTTCGTAGAGGCGGAATTTTTTTTCCTTCTTCTTTTTTTCATTGTTTTTTTCTTCTTCTTCTATCTTTCTTTTGTTTTCGATTCTCCTTCGCTCGTCGTCGTCGAAGAACAAATGGAAGGTGAGAAGCGCACGAGCGCGGCCAATCTTCCTCGTTGCCATTTGCGAATTTATTATAAACATTTATGGCCCATTACCTTCTGGCGCCGGTCACGCCTCACTCGATACGGTGACACGTGGAGAAAAAAACTTCGCGACAGGCTGATAATTTAAATGCTCCGCGGTAGATCGTGAGGATTTTCGTTAAAGTTGAAACTGGTTTTCTTATTATTTTATTTCTTTGTTTGTTTGTGTCTTTTCTTTTTTTTTCTTTTTTTTAAATTGGAAATTTCTTGATGGACTCTTGGCCTTGTAGAAACATTTCCGGATGAGATCTGTGGATTAATTTCGTTACGCTGTATTAACTGTTTGGTTAATAAACATTATGAAGAAGATCATTAAGGCTGAAATTAGTTTTATTTTCTTCTCTCTTTTTTTTTTAATGAGAAATTTCTTGGCGGATTCTACCGTGTAGAAACACTTCAGGAAGAAATGTGTGGATTAATTTCGCTACGCGGTATTAACTGCTTGGTTAATAAACATTGTAGAGAAGATCGTGAAAATTTTCGTTAAGGTTGAAATTGGTTTTATTTCTTCTCTCTTTTTTTCAATGAGAAATGTCTTTTTGGATTCTGTCTTGTAGAAACATTTCCGGATGAGATCTGTGGATTAATTTCGTTACGCTGTATTAACTGTTTGGTTAATAAACATTATGAAGAAGATCATTAAGGCTGAAATTAGTTTTATTTTCTTCTCTCTTTTTTTTTTAATGAGAAATTTCTTGGCGGATTCTACCGTGTAGAAACACTTCAGGAAGAGATGCGTGGATTAATTTCGTTACGCGGTATTAACTGTTTGGTTAATAAACATTGTAAAGAAGATCGTAAAGATTTTCGTTAACGCTGAAATTGGTTTTATTTTCTTGTCTTTTTTTTTTTAATGAGAAATTTCTTGGCGGATTCTGTCTTGTAGAAACACTTCAGGAAGAAATGTGTGAATTAACTTCGTTACGCTGTATTAACTGTTTGGTTAATAAAGATTGTAAAGAAGATCGTGAAGATATTTGTTAAGGGTGAAATTGGTTTTATTTTCTTCTCTCTTTCTTTTTTTAATGAGGAATTTCTTGGCGGATTGTACCGTGTAGAAACATTTCCGGAACTGCTTGGTTGATACTAGATTTACTGAAACGAGTCAATTTGACTCGTTCAAAGGGGAAATCTTGTTTATAAAAAATGTTCCATAAATCTGGTGTTAATAAACATTGTAAAGAAAATCGTAAACACTTCGTTTAGGTTGAAATAATTTTCCTTTTCTTCTTCTTCTTCGTCTTCTTTTTCATTTGATTTTAGATTTAGATTTTTTTCAATAGAACATTTCTAGTCAGACTCTCACTCGTTGGAGCAAGTATAGTAAACATTCTAGAAACAATGTCTCAAGGATCTCGTGGAAACTTGTAATTCTCCTTTTCTCGTCAATGGAAAATTGTTTCGAGGTAAAACGACATTTAAAAAAAAAAAACTCAAAACAATTACGAGAACCACGAGTAGTCACGCGTGCAGATTCGTTGCGTCACGAGATTACCGACACTAATTTCGTGACCACGCCTTGAAATTCGTGAAAGACTTTCACGAGATGCCTCCGAGGCATCCTCGAAACGATATCGTCGCACTCGTACGTCACGATCCTCGGCGGGATAATTGGGCAATCTTTGGAATCCAACCGGTTTTCTCGTTAAGAGAGAAAGATAAAAAAGAGAAATAAAAGAGAAAAAAAGTCAAAGAGAAAAGGTAGGCGAGAAAATAAATCAATTTGCATTCCAAGTGACAATGATCCGTGGAGGATCGTACACTGAGACAAAAAAATGATTGGGTTTACTATAATCTGACTATATTTTATAGTCAAATTGGGCGCTAGACATTTTTATAGTTCACTTAACCATACAAAATGTAGTAGAATGAACGATTTATACAAATGATTAATAAGTATCACCTTTGTTCCTGTTACCATATGTATAGAAAAATGTGCTATGTAAATATAGTTAGTTTTATCACTATGTATAAAATATTCTGGTAATATTAACTATATAAAATAGTTACTTTTCTTACCATTATATATTTTCAATTGAAATAACCAGAATTGTGGGTAAAAACATAATATAGTTTCTAATACTATGCCTCTATCGTAATTATTACCGACATTATGGTAACATTTACCATAAATATGATATTTCCAACCATAATTTTGTTACTATGCCATTATAGTTAGATATGTCATATACTTTTCTCTCAGTGTAATTAAACAAAAATGACAAATGATGACTTATTCAACGGCTGTAATTTCTGACGAAAATGTTATTCTTATAATACTGATAATTTTTTGCATATTTCCCGAAATCAACTGCAACTTAGTGAGAATCGTGTATAAAAAGCTAGCGTCCGAACAGGGACAAGGGTCGGTTACGCACTGAGAGAAAAAAATGGTAGGGTTTACTATAATCTCACTATATTTTATAATTAAATTTGGGGTCAAACATATTTTTATAGTTCACTTAAGGGGATTAGAGAGGTTTGCAATTTCAAAAATTAACTCGCGTTTAATTGTTTGTAACGGGACCTCGCATGAATATAAAGCTTTGTTATTTTACAGGGTGTTACTTACAACATTATAAAATAAGAAAATCCATTCCAAGCCATTCCCTGGTCAATAATATCGGCGTTGCAATATAATCGGGCGAAGGGTTAAATGTACGGTTTTGCCACGATTTCAGTCGAACGGATGAACATTTTGGGAAGCCCAAAGACGATTTCTTATCGTTAGGCTTCCCTCTATTTATTATACCTGAAATGGAATTAAAATAAAATATTGTTACAATTTTATAGTAACAAATAAAGTCGAAAGATACCAAATTTTTCGTTTTCTTAACGCCATTTTGATAATTTTATTGTTATTATTAATTTTTCAGGTATAATAAATAGAGGGAAGCCTAAAGATAAGAAATCGTCTTTGGGCTTCCCAAAATGTTCATCCGTTCGACTGAAATCGTGGCAAAACCGTACATTTAACCCTTTGCCCGATTATATTGCAACGCCGATATTATTGACCAGGGAATGGCTTGGAATGGATTTTCTTATTTTATAATGTTGTAAGTAACACCGTGTAAAATAACAAAGCTTTATATTTATGCGACGTCTCGTTACAAACAATTAAACGCGAGTTAATTTTTGAAATTGCAAACCTCTCTAATCCCCTTAACCGTCCAAAATATAGTAGAATGAACGATTTATACAAATAGTTATATTATTAACTATTATCTTTGTTCTTGTTACCATATGTATAGTAAAAAGTGCTATGTGAATGTAGTTATTTCTACTACTATGTATAAACTATTCTGGTAATATTAACTATATAAAATAATTACTTTTCTTACTATTATATATTTTCAACCATACTTAGTTGTAGTTGAAATAACCATAATTTTGGTTAAAACGTAATATAGTTGGTTATACTATGCCTCTATCGTAATTATTACCGACATTATTGTAACATTTACCATAAATATGATATTTCCAACTATAATTTTGTTACTATGTCGTTATATTTAGATATATCATATACTTTTCTCTCAGTGTAGCGAGAGAACGATTCTGATTGGAGGCCCCTTTTGTGTTTGGCATTGTGTGTCATGGATGATTTCCGCCCGTTCCGATTCTCCTTCTCGCGTACAGTCCACGTCGTCTCCGTCCCCTTTTGCATTCATTTGGTAGACGAGTGCGCGAGCATGCACCAAGAGCACACTCCATGGCGTCCCTGGTGTAACGTGGATATGGATACATAACGCTTTGCGGGTCCCAGCAGAAGTAGGTACACGTAACGCAACTAAATGAGTTAATGTTGTACATCCGTATTGTGCCATTCGTTATGCCATTGTTGCTGACGTAATTGTGTGTCCATGATTGGACTGTGTGCTGACACTGTTTCGAGACGAATCGAATTATTTCGAATGGAAATTTAATATTGATTCTTGGGTTTTTTTTTGAAAGAGAGATATTTGGTATTTAGGATTTTCGTTAAAGAGTCGATTGTTGCATTCTTGCTGACGTAATTGTGTGTCCACGATCGAACTCTGTGCTGACACTGTTTCGGGATGAATCGAATATTTTCGAATGGAAATTTGAATTTGATGTTTTTAATTTTTTTTAGGAAGAGAATTTGTGGTATTTAGGATTTTTATTAAAGAGTCGGTCGTTGTGCTGTTGATGGTGGATTTGAGTGTCCATTATTGGACTTTGTGCTGACAGTGCTTCGAGTTGAAACGAATTTTTTCAAATAGAAATTTGAATTTGATTGTTTTTAATTTCGTTTGAGAGGAGAATTTGTGGTATTTAGGATTTTTATTAAAGACTCGCTTTTTGCATTTTTGATGATGGAATTGAGTGTTCACAATCGGACTCTGTGCAATAGTGCTTCGAGATGAATCGAATTTTTCAAATGAAAATTTCATTTTGATTCTTAGATTCTTTCTTCTTGAGAAATCTTTTAATATTTCGAATTTTCGATAGTAAAATCTAGTGTCCATGCTTGACCTCTCTGTGCACCAGTCTCTGTGTCAAGTTAAATCGAATTTTACAAATAGAAATACGCTTTCGATTTTTCCTTCGAGAGAATACTCGCCATTAGATATCTCTTTATCGTGAAAATCTGTTCACCTTGAAAGCCCGTTGTCTTTGAGTCGGAACGAATTCATTGGCATAAGTCGATTTGTGATCGTTTAACGAGGACGCGAAACGTACTGTGGAAATTGAGTGAACGTAGGCGAGTGCGGAAAACGTAGAAGGGGAGCGAGGTTGTGATAAAAAAAAAAAGTATGGAAATGGGGCCATGTTCAAACGCATTGGCAACGCCAATGACTGTCTAGCCTGTAAGTAGGCTCGCGTCACCAACGAAAGTGATTATCTAACACTTTCACCGAGCACACCGCTCTGTCGATTCTGCCTACCCAGAAATCGGCGACGATTTCGAATCGTGTCGCTTTATCGTGCGAGCATTCCACGCGAATTTTCAGTAATGACAATTTTAGTCGGATTTTTTTTTCATGTACTCGATGTCTTCTAATTAATAAAGCTATAGGACGATTAACGAGGCCGTGAGTTTATCGACGAATTAAAAAAAAATGGAAAACTGATTTTGTAATATTTAATGGTATAGGAATTCTATTTGGATTTTTATATACTCGATTTTATTTGAATAATGAAACGACAATTAACGAGGTCGTGTAATTGAGACCAATTGAAAAATCGAAAACTGATTTTGTAATATTTAATGGTATAGGAATTCTATTTGGATTTTTATATACTCGATTTTATTTGAATAATGAAACGACAATTAACGAGGTCGTGTAATTGAGACCAATTGAAAAATGGAAAACTGATTTTGTAATATTTAATGGTATAGGAATTCTATTGGAATTTTTATATACTCGATTTTATTTGAATAATGAAACGACAATTAACGAGGTCGTGTAATTGAGACCAATTGAAAAATGGAAAACTGATTTTGTAATATTTAATGGTATAGGAATTCTATTTGGATTTTTATATACTCGATTTTATTTGAATAATGAAACGACAATTAACGAGGTCGTGTAATTGAGACCAATTGAAAAATGGAAAACTGATTTTGTAATATTTAATGGTATAGGAATTCTATTGGAATTTTTATATACTCGATTTTATTTGAATAATGAAACGACAATTAACGAGGTCGTGTAATTGAGACCAATTGAAAAATGGAAAACTGATTTTGTAATATTTAATGGTATAGGAATTCTATTTGGATTTTTATATACTCGATTTTATTTGAATAATGAAACGACAATTAACGAGGTCGTGTAATTGAGACCAATTGAAAAATGGAAAACTGATTTTGTAATATTTAATGGTATAGGAATTCTATTTGGATTTTTATATACTCGATTTTATTTGAATAATGAAACGACAATTAACGAGGTCGTGTAATTGAGACCAATTGAAAAATGGAAAACTGATTTTGTAATATTTAATGGTATAGGAATTCTATTTGGATTTTTATATACTCGATTTTATTTGAATAATGAAACGACAATTAACGAGGTCGTGTAATTGAGACCAATTGAAAAATGGAAAACTGATTTTGTAATATTTAATGGTATAGGAATTCTATTGGAATTTTTATATACTCGATTTTATTTGAATAATGAAACGACAATTAACGAGGTCGTGTAATTGAGACCAATTGAAAAATGGAAAACTGATTTTGTAATATTTAATGGTATAGGAATTCTATTTGGATTTTTATATACTCGATTTTATTTGAATAATGAAACGACAATTAACGAGGTCGTGTAATTGAGACCAATTGAAAAATGGAAAACTGATTTTGTAATATTTAATGGTATAGGAATTCTATTTGGATTTTTATATACTCGATTTTATTTGAATAATGAAACGACAATTAACGAGGTCGTGTAATTGAGACCAATTGAAAAATCGAAAACTGATTTTGTAATATTTAATGATACGGATTCTGTTTAGATTTTCATTTTCATATTTCCATTTTTTTTAGGGAAACGATATAATACGATGATTAACGAGGTCGTGAAATTGTGACCAATTGAAAAATCGAAAACTGATTTTGTAATATTTAATGATATAGGAATTCTATTTGTATTTTTATATACTCGATTTTATTTGAACAATGAAACGACTCGACGATTAACGAGGTCCTGAAATTGACACCAATTGAAAAATCGAAAACTGATTTTGTAATATTTAATGATATACGAATTATATTTCGATTTTTGTACACTCGATTTTATCCGAGTAATAAAACGGTACGACAATTAACGACACCCCGAATTTATCGAATCCTTGCTACGAGGAATTAAAAAAAAAATCGGAAACTGATCTTGTAATATTTAATGATACGATTTCTATTCGAAGTTTCGTACACTCGATTTTTTCTAGGCAATCCAAACGATACGATGATTAACAAGATCGTGAAACTGCGACGAATTAAAAAATCGAATACCGATTTCGATATATTTAATAATGCAAATTCTATTTAAATTTTCTCTTGTACTCGATTTTTCTGGACGAACGAAACGACACGACAATTAAACCGCTCACTTGACACATCGATTAACTCCACTTTTTGCACTTTTCATAAATTTAAGCATCGAAGCACTTGATTAAGTCCCTACTTTTTACATTTGTAACATAATTTATGGAGTTAATCGATTTATGCACTGAACGTCTCAATTAACGAGGCCGTAAATTTGCCAAATCGTTGCTACGACGATTCAAAATAAGTCACTCCCTTTACGATCGTGCCTAAAAATCGATAACTGATTTCTATCGATCTTTATTTTCCGACCAAATTCAAATTTCTTCTCGTGATCCATAAATATTAGGTGTACAAATGAATAATCCAATTTTTTTTAAGCAGTTAAGGAATTAAATTTAAAATCATTTGATTTTCCCGCTCATATGCAGTTACGTAATGTTGACATATGGCTATTAAAAATGATAATTGGTATAACGGAAAACCTAACATAACTTTCAAAAATATTCAGTTTAATAGCCTCAGAAATGGCAAGAAATAATGAGTATATCCGACTCTGTATTCTCTACGAATTCCAACAAGGAAAAACCTCAGCAAAGACATGCAAATCAATTTGTTCTTTCCTCGGAGAAGATATTGTACCGTACGATGTATGTGTATTTTCGTCCAAGCGATTCAAAAGCGGTGATTTCTGTCCGAATGACAAACAACGCCCTGAAGGCGCACGAAAGTACGACAACGATCATTTGGAGAAGCTGCTCGATGAAAATTCGGCACAAACGCAAAAAGAGCTTCCAAAGTAGTTAGGAGTGACTAAAATTATTAATTCCTAACTGCTTTGGAAGCTCTTTTTGCGTTTGTGCCGAATTTTCATCGAGCAGCTTCTCCAAATGATCGTTGTCGTACTTTCGTGCGCCTTCAGGGCGTTGTTTGTCATTCGGACAGAAATCACCGCTTTTGAATCGCTTGGACGAAAATACACATACATCGTACGGTACAATATCTTCTCCGAGGAAAGAACAAATTGATTTGCATGTCTTTGCTGAGGTTTTTCCTTGTTGGAATTCGTAGAGAATACAGAGTCGGATATGCTCATTATTTCTTGCCATTTCTGAGGCTATTAAACTGAATATTTTTGAAAGTTATGTTAAGTTTTCCGTTATACCAATTATCATTTTTAATAGCCATATGTCAACATTACGTAACTGCATATGAGCGGGAAAATCAAATGATTTTAAATTTAATTTCTTAACTGCTTAAAAAAAATTGGATTATTCATTTGTACACCTAATAAATTCCAATCTAAGTTCATCGAGTAGAATCGTCACGTCTTTCGTCTCAAAGTCAGTTGGGCTTGTCCACGGTGGTGAAAGCGCGTATTTATTTGACCGAGACCACTTCCACCGTCGTTGTCCTCCTCTTAATCGACAAAAACGTAAATCGTCATGGTCCCGCGGATTGATGTATTTTTTTGTCACAAGCACGGTGCACGAAAGGTGAGCCGAGAGAGCCCACCTCGTCACTGTCCCAACAAGAACGCGCGCACTGCCAGTTTGGTATTGGTGGGTCGCTAACCTCACGGTACTTTCCGTATCTAGGCATGATAGAACTGGCAGGCGACGTAGCAAGTGCCATAACCGCGCTCCTTTTCGACAGAGTCGAAGAATAAAGATGGTGGGATTTTTTGAAAAATTGTTTCTTTTGGGAATTGCATTTTTTTTTAGGGGGACGAGAGTTTTGTGAAATTTATTGTTGAGTTTGTGAGTGGTGACTATTGTTCACTAGAATTTAATTGGGTGTTTTGCATTTGAAGGAATAAATATAATAGTAGCAGGATTTTTGAAAAATTCTTTGTGACTGGTGACGAGTGTTCACTAGAATTTAATAGGGTATTTAGCATTTAAAGGAATAAATATAAAGGTAGCAGGATTTTTGAAAGAATTGCATTTTTTTTAGAGGGACAAAAGTTTTGTGAAATTTATTGTTGCGTTTGTGAGTGGTGACTATTGTTTACTAGAATTTAATTGGGTGTTTTGCATTTGAAGGAATAAATATAATAGTAGCAGGATTTTTGAAAGAATTGTATTTTTTTTAGAGGGACGAAAGTTTTGTGAAATTTATTGTTGAGTTTGTGAGTGGTGACTATTGTTTACTAGAATTTAATTGGGTGTTTTGCATTTGAAGGAATAAATAGAATAGTAGCAGGATTTTTTCAAAATTGTTTTTTTAAAGAACTGTATTATTTTATGGCGACGAGAGTAGTGTGAAATTTATTATAGACTTTGTGACTGGTGACGATTGTTCACAAGAATTTAATTGAGTATTTAGTATTTGAAGGAATAAATATAATAGTAGCAGGATTTTTGAAGAATTGTTTCTTTTAAGAATTGCATTTCTTTTAGGGGGCCGAGAGTTTTGTGAAATTTATTATAGACTTTGTAATTGATGAAAAATTATTTTTTTAAGGGCCTGCACATTCTTAGAGAAATTTATTTCACAACTAAACAATCTCATATACTTCCAATTCTACATTACACTTATAATCACAGTTTATCAATCAGTCACATAATCTCTCACCTCGTACAAAACTTATTTTACATTTCACAATTTCAATGCATTCTTCTATAAGATACATTCAATTTCCACTAATCACATAAATTCTCTCACTCTCACAATTTCCTGTTTACCACTCGCCTAATAGAAATTCTCAACAATCACCATCCATCAAAAATCTATTTATCAAACCTGTTATTCAACCTAAAGTATTCTCACTTACGATTCTTTCAATACACACTGAGAGAAAAGTATATGATATATCTAACTATAATGGCATAGTAACAAAATTATAGTTGGAAATATCATATCTATGGTAAATGTTACCATAACGTCGATAATAATTACGATAGAGGCATAGTATAATCAACTATATATTATGTTTTTACCCAAAATTATGGTCATTTCAACTAAAAATATAGTGTGGTTGAAAATATATAATGGTAAGAAAAGTAACTATTTTATATAGTTAATATTACCAGAATATTTCATACATAGTGATAGAACTAACTATATTCACTCGTTCTATCGTTTAAGTAAATACAACATTGAGAGAAAAGTATATGATATATCTAACTATAATGGCATAGTAACAAAATTATAGTTGGAAATATCATATTTATGGTAAATGTTACCATAATGTCGGTAATAATTACGATAGAGGCATAGTATAAGCAACTATATTACATTTTTACCCAAAATTATGATTATTTCGACTAAAAATATCGTATGGTTGAAAATATATAATGGTAAGAAAAGTAACGATTTTATATAGTTCATATTACAAGAATATTTCATACATAGTGATAGAACTAACTATATTCACATAGCACATTTTACTATACATATGGTAACAAGGACAAAGGTAATAGTTAATAATATAACCATTTGTATAAATCGTTCATTCTACCATATTTTCTATGGTTAAGTGAACTATAAAAATATGTTTGACGCCAAATTTATCTATAAAATATAGTGACATTATAGTAAACCCAATCATTCACTGAGAGAAAAGTATATGATATTTTTAACTATAATAGAATAGTAACAAAATTATGTTTGGAAATATTATAGTTATGGTAAATGTTACCAAAATGTCGGTAATAATTACGATAGAGGCTTAGTGTAACCAAGTATATTATGTTTCTACCAAAAATTATGTTTATTTCAACTAAAAACATAGTACGGTTTAAAATATATAATAGTAAGAAAAGTAATTCTTTTATATAGTTAATATTACCAGAATAGTTCATACATAGTGATAGAACTAACTATATTCAGATAGCACATTTTACTATACATATGGTAACAAGAGCAAAGGTAATAGTTAATAATATAATCATTTGTATAAATCGTTTATTCTACTATATTTTCTATGGTTAAATGAACTATAAAAAAAATATGTTTGACGCCAAATTTAACTATAAAATATAGTGAGATTATAGTAAATCCAACCACTTTTTTCTCTCAGTGCACTCTACCAATCATCTTCTTTCATAAAAGACCCAAAAATGTCGGCACGACTATCGCAACACAAATTACCAAGAAGAAAAAACAAAAACCCCACTTCTATTAAAATTCCATACACGTGTCGCTTTTATTTGCCTCCAGAGCTCTCGAAGCTTTTCGTGTACTGGTTCGTAGAATTTCCGTGGAAGTACAACTCGTGTAATGGTGCACATTGTCGCGACGATAAGGCCCACCTCGTAATACGGGGCCCTTTACGAAAACAAAGGAACTCGTGCGGCCTACGCGAGCGAAAACAGGAAGGAAGATAAAGGAAAAGAATAGAAGTGGTGGTGGAAAAAAGAAAGGAGCAAGATAGGCCAGACAGAATTCAGATTAACGCGCGCTCGCGCTCTAAAAGTCCCCTCGTAAGATTCTTTATCGGCGCCTCCGAAAAGTCGACGAACGGGGACTTAAGCGAGAAATGGTTCGTGAACTCGTAAAGCGAGGAAAGCGTACGAGGAAGTACGGGAGGTCAAAATGTCAATGTCCAGACGGGCATTTCGAGACTATGGGCCAGCGGCTCTCAACCTTTCCTTTGCTTATATTCTTTCGTTTATTTTTATCGTTAAAGGAGTCACCCTCGTGTGTTCTCAGTAATTAACACTGTTCCTACCACGACAAAGGTCAAATGATAATTTTTAAAACTTCTTTTAGAATTTCCTATACATATACAACGTAATTGCATCGCTTTTAAATTTCACGACTTTTCCTAAAATATTGAAAAATGTATCTTTAAAGAACTGCATTTTTTTAGGGGCACGAGAGTTTTGTGAAATTTATTATAGACTAATATTATACATATATTTTAGAAAAAGTCGTGAAATTTAAAGGCGATGCAATTACGTTGTATATAGAAAATTCTAATCGAAATGTTCAAAATGGTCATTTGACCGGTCGGTAGGAATAGTGTTAAGAGGATGCGTCGATAGTTTTTTTTTCTTGCTTCAGAAGAAGAGTCGATGGATCTTTATGAAGTTTTCAGAGTGTCTTAGTGAACATTTAGAAAAGTGAAGAATATTTTTGGTTGTTGGAAATTAATTTTTATGAGTCGATTTTATATTGTCATGTTTTTAATATTCACGTCGAGTGGAAAATTGGCAAATCGAGTGGTTTGTTCGTGTATTGGATATGAAGATTATCAAGCAAATAATATTATCAAACTATGTTTGTTGAGAGAAACATGTCGCTTTTTAAGTTTCTCTTTTTTTTAAATAAACATCCTGATCTTCTCTTGGTTATTCTTTCGTTTATTAGGCACGACCGTAAAGGGAGTGACTTATTTTTATCATTGAGGGAGTCACCCTCGTGTATTCTCAGTAATTAAGAGGATACATCGATATTTTTTTTTTTTTCTTACTTCAGCAGAGAAGTTGATGGATCTTTATGAATTTTTTGCAAAGTGTCTTACTGGACATTTAGAAAAGTGAAGAATATTTTTCGTTGTAGGAAAGTAATTTTTATGAGTTGATTTTGGAGTTGTCATGTTTTGAATATTCACGTCATCGAGTGGAGAATTGGTAAATCGAATGGTTTATTCGTTTATCAGTATTATTTATTAACACTAGATTTACCGAAACCAGTCAATTTAACTGGTTCAAATGTGAAATCCTGTTTATAAAAATTGTTCGTTAAATCTAGTGTTAATATCGAGCGAATAATATTATTGATCTATGCTCGCTTACAGAAATATGTCGCTTTTTAAATTTCTCTTTTTTTAAATAAACATTCTGAGCTTCTCTTGGTTATTCTTTCGTTTAGTAGGCACGACCGTAAAGGGAGTGACTTATTTTTATCATTAAGGGAGTCACCCTCGTGTATTCTCAGTAATTAAAAGGATACATCGATATTTCTTTTTTCTTGCTTCAGGGGAGGAGTCGATGGATCTTTATGAAAGTTTGAAAGTGCCTTACTGAACATTTAGAAAAGTGAAGAATATTTTTGGTTGTTGGAAAATCATTTTTATGAGTCGATTTTGGAGTTGTCATATTGTCATATTGCCATGTTTTTAATAATCACGTCATCGAGTGAAGAGTAGGTAAATCGAGTGGTTTGTTCGTTTATTACTATGAACAGTACCGTGCGAATACTACTAATAATCGTCGCTTTAAAATTTTTTATTTTTTCAAATAAATGTCTTACCTTCTCCTTCAGTTGCATTCCTACAAATTAAGCAGACATTTCACCATTTTTCCTTTGCAAAAAACATTTTTCAACGAATCTTTATAAAACTTTCAGGATGTCTTACTGATCATTTAAAAAAATGACGAATATTTTTGTTTGTTGGAAAGTAATTGTTCCATGAAGAGCTATAAGCCTACTTCAATTACGGTGTCGATGATTAATTTTTCGCGAGCTTTGAAATTGTACGAATGGAAAAGGTCCTGATTGACAGTAATTTGTTATTTTTTATGTATTGTTTACGATTAAAAAACTTTTATAATGCGAACGCGAAACAGTAAAATTACGAGTTCCGTCTGGTTTATTGTGCGTAGAGTAAGACCTTCATTACACAGCAAAAGATATTTAATCAAGATCTTGTATGAAATAATCTTTTGTCAAATATTTTACCCTAACGACGATCTTTTACAAATGATATCTCATCGCAAAGAAATTATCCTCCGACAACAGAACATTTTTCAAGGGATCTTGGACAAAGGATATATAATATCGGTGCAAGTAAGAAAACAAGCTTATAGATAAGATTTCTTACAAACTGAATTAGGGCGTCCAAATCGTATAAGAACCCTAACCCTTGACCCTAAACCTAACGCGCAGTAGTAAAATTGCGAGTTCCATGTGTTCTTTGTGTAGTGCGAGGCCGACATTACACAGCAAAAGAATGAATTGTATACAAAAAATTGTATAAAACATTGTTTTGTCAAATATTTTACCGTAACGACAATCTTTTACAAAAGATAACTTGTCCCTAAAAAAATATCCAACAACACAACATTTTTCAAGAAATCTTAGACAAAGGATCCACAAATTTCTTACAAACTCAAATCATACAAGAACCATTTTCATTATTAACAAATTCCTGCACTACAGAACACGAGAAAGCGCAGTAATAAAATTGCGAATTTCATCTCGTTTATTGTGTAGTGCAAGGCCGAAATTACACAAGAAAATAATGGATTGTATAAAAAAAATATATAAAAGTATAGGCATTATATTAAAATATAAAACATTGTTTTGTCAAACATTTTACCGTAACAACAATCTTTTACAAAAGATAACTTGTCCCTAAAAAAATATCCGACAACACAATATTTTTCAAGAAATCTTAGACAAAGAATCCACAAATTTCTTACAAACTCAAATCATACAAGAACCATTTTCATTATTAACAAATTCATACACTACAGAACGCGCAGTAGTAAAATTGCGATTCTCGATCTACTTCATTACGCGTATTCAATGAGAAAAGTAATTACGAGTGCTCGAGTACGCTCGTGTAACGGTAATTAGCAGCGCGATAACGAAACGATCCTGTAAAACGTAACACGTGCGAGCGAATGTGTCGCGTGAAAAGATTTGCCACGAGGTATAAGGATGAAGGTGAATGGTGCTGTGATGACGGTACAATCTAGGAATTTTGCAAACGATGAACGACGTGAAATCGAACGAAGGACGCGAAACGAAAGGAGAGACGTTTTTCTCTCCACGTTCGAAATGAATTTTCAAAGGATTTTTCAAAAGCAACTCGGTGTCTCGTCGACACTTGATCATCACAGGATCTCTACGACACTGATTGTGCATATCAAGTGTCGCAAGAGCGTGTGTCGCGCATTTTAAAATAACTCTCTAACATAGAACGTATTCTGTTACAGGATTCATAAACTGCAATGCCGGCACGCTACAGTCACTCGCCCAACTTCACGGTGAGTGAATCTATTTCTTAAAATCTTCCTAAAAAAAGCATCCTTTTAAAAAGAATTTCTTGAAATTCTATTTCTTAAAATCTTTCTAAGAAAAGACCTTTTTAAAAAGAATTTTCTTAAAATTCTATTTCTTAAAATCATTCTCTTGGAGCCTATTACACCTCGTGGAAACAATACTGAGAATAATGTTGAAGGAAAGGTTTTTGCACGGGATCGTTCGATTGATTCTTCTTTTTTTTTTTTTTTTTGATATTTGTTTTTTTGGAAAATTCATAGAGGAGGCTAAAGCAAGGATAAAGATGTGGAGAGTGTTTAGTGGAAGGTTCTTTTGATTCTGCAAAAGGTATGGTGCAAAGAGGATCGTGGTGGAGAAATTGTAGGAATTGTTGTGAGATTTTATCTAATTTGTTATTTGAATTGAACTAAATTTGAGAAGTCAGAATTTTTATTAAGTTTGTTTTCATATTCGTTCATGCGAAAGTCCATAGATAAGACTAGAATAGGAAGAGTGGCATATAGGGTGTTTCTTGTTCTTCTATACCTTTTACACAGGTGGCTTGAAATTACGCGGGCATTTATAAACTCGTGGTTCATGGTGGACAAATTTTAGAATTTTAATGAGGTTTTATATAAATTTAATTGATTTTGTCAAATGAGAAATTTTATGAATTTTCTCTTTACACATTCGATCATTCAAGTCTATAGAAAATATTAAAACAATAATACTGGCATATAGGGTATTTCATGTTCTTCTGCTTGTGTAAAAGGTGGCTCGAAATTATGCGGGCACATGTAGAAACTCTCGAGGGTCGTGATGAAAAAATTGTAAGAATTTTTGTGAGATTTTATCTAAATTGAATTGAATTTTATTAGTTTTCTCTTCATATTCGTTCTTTCGAAAATCCAGAGAAAATATTAAAACAAGAATACTGGCATATGGAGTCTTCCATGTTCTTCTGATTGTGTAAAAGGTGGCTCGAAATTACGCGAGCATTTATAAACTTGAAGAACCTGGTGGACAAATTTTAGAATTTTTATGAGGTTTTATATAAATTTAATTGATTTTGTCAAATGAGAAATTTTAGGAATTTTCTCTTTACACATTCGATCATTCAAGTCTATAGAAAATATTAAAACAAAAATACTGGCATATAAGGTCTTTCATGTTCTTCTATAATACTTGTGTAAAAGGTGGCTAGAAATTGGACACGTATAAACTCGAGCATCGTGATGAAAAAATTGTAAGAATTTTTGTGAGATTTTATCTAAATTTAATTTAATTTTATTAGTTTTCTCTTCATATTCGTTCTTTCGAAAATCCAGAGAAAATATTAAAACAAGAATACTGGCATATGGAGTCTTCCATGTTCTTTTGCTTGTGTAAAAGGTGGCTCGAAATTATGCGAGCATTTACAAACTCGAAAATCCTGGTGGAAAAATTTGCAAGAATTTTGAGGAGATTTAATATAAATTTAATTGAATTCGATAAATTAGAAATTTTATTAATTTTCTCTTTACACATTCGTCCATTCGAAAGTCCATAGAAGATATTAAAACAAGAATACTGGCATATGGAGTCTTCCATGTTCTTTTGCTTGTGTAAAAGGTGGCTCGAAATTATGCGAGCATTTACAAACTCGAAAATCCTGGTGGAAAAATTTGCAAGAATTTTGAGGAGATTTAATATAAATTTAATTGAATTCGATAAATGAGAAATTTTATGAATTTTCTCTTTACACATTCGTCCATTCGAAAGTCCATAGAAAATATTAAAAATTCAAACAAGAAGACTGACATATACGGTGCTTCTTCTTCTTCTGATTGTGTAAAAGGTAGCTCGAAATTACACGGGCATTTATAAACTCGAAAATCCTGGTGGAAAAATTTGCAAGAATTTTGATGATATTTAATACAAATTTAATTGAATTCGATAAATGAGAAATTTTATGAATTTTCTCTTTACGTGTTCGTTCATTCGACAGTCCATAGAAAATATTAAAAATTCAAACAAGAATGCTGACATATAAGGTCTTTCATGTTCTTCTGCTTGTGTAAAAAGTACCTCAAAATTGCGCGGGCGCATGTAAAAACTCTCGAGGATCCTGATGGAAAAATTGGAAGAATTTTGATGATATTTAATACAAATTTAATTGAATTCGATAAATGAGAAATTTTATGAATTTTCTCTTTACACATTCGTCCATTCGAAAGTCCATAGAAGATATTAAAACAAGAATACTAGCATATAGGGTGTTTCATGTTCTTCTACTTGTGTAAAAGGTGGCTAGAAATTGGACACGTATAAACTCGAGCATCGTGATGAAAAAATTGTAAGAATTTTTGTGAGATTTTATCTAAATTTAATTTAATTTTATTAGTTTTCTCTTCATATTCGTTCTTTCGAAAATCCAGAGAAAATATTAAAACAAGAATACTGGCATATGGAGTCTTTCATGTTCTTCTGCTTGTGTAAAAGGTAGCTCGAAATTACGCGGGCATGTATAAACTCGAGGATCTTGATGGAAAAATTGTACGAATTTTTGTGAGGTTTCGTATAGGGTGTTTCTTTTTCTTGTTTCCTATTTTTTTGCTTGTGTAAAAGGTACCTCGAAATTACGGGACCATGTATAAACTCGAGAAACGCGATGGAAGAATTGTAAGAATTTTTCTGAGGTTTCATCTAAATTTGATTAGTTTTCTCTTCATATTCGTTCATTCGAAAGTCCATAGAAATTATTAAAACAGAATAGTGACGTATAGGGTATTTCTTGTTCTTCTACACATTTTACACAAGTGTCTTGAAATTACGCGAGTATTTATAAACTCGACGATCCTAATGGAAAAATCACAAAATTTTCATAAGATTTAATATAAATTCAATTGAATTCGACGAATGAAGAATTTTATGAATTTCTGCATATTCGTTCATTCGATATTCCATAGAAATGATTAAAACAAGAATACTGGCATATAGTGTGTTTTTTGTTCGTCCACACATTTTCCACCAGTGCCTTGAAATTACTCGAGAATTTATAAACTCGAGGATCCTGATGGAAAAATCAAAGAAATTTTTATAAGATTTAATATAAATTCAATTGAATTCGATAAATGAAGAATTTTATGAATTTCCGCATATTCGTTCATTCAATATTCCATAGAAATTATTAAAACAAGAATACTGACGTATAGGGTATTTCTTGTTCTTCTACACATTTTACACAAGTGTCTTGAAATTACGCGAGTATTTATAAACTCGACGATCCTAATGGAAAAATCACAAAATTTTTGATAAGATTTAATATAAATTCAATTGAATTCGACGAATGAAGAATTTTATGAATTTCCGCATATTCGTTCATTCGATATTCCATAGAAATTATTAAAACAAGAATACTGGCATATAGTGTGTTTTTTGTTCGTCCACACATTTTCCACCAGTGGCTTGAAATTACGCGAGTATTTATAAACTCAAAGATCCTAATGGAAAAATCACCAAAATTGTCATAAGATTTAATATAAATTCAATTGAATTCGATAAATGAAGAATTTTATGAATTTCCGCATATTCGTTCATTCGATATTCCATAGAAAAGACCGATGCAGAAATACTGGGCGTACATTGAGTTTCTCGTTCTTCTTCTTGTGCATGACTCTCCACGTAGGATAAAAGGTGGCCTGAAATTACGCGAGCATGTACGGAATCGCACGCGTGACAGACATGCACGAGGTCCTCAGTTGATGAGCCGATCGTGTGCAAGAGTCAAGACAGCGTGACACGCATTCTTCCTCCTCGTGTCTACTACCTTTCGCGTATATTCTCGCGTTTCATAACGCGCGTTACGTGCTATTAATGATGCCTCTTCATAGTCGAGGCTAGTAGTCAGAGAGAAGTGAGAATAAACATTTCTGTTATTTTGCACCGAACGACGCTCCACGGATTTTTTATTTCTCTTGCATTATGGGATCGTGCTCAACCAGTTAACTGCGTTCGACGTGTATACACGTCAACCCAAATTTTCTATATTTTTCATCATGAACAATAAAAACAACTTATCATTCGATATAAAGACTCCAAAAAAAAATCCATAGTTAACTGGTTAAGTAAATCGAATGTTTCTGGCCGAGTGTTTTGCCATTGGCGAAATTCTATGTAACCATGAATTTAATGGTTAGTTGTAATTTTCTGGAATTTTAGACTGAGGATTTATCGTGTAATCGTGCGAGTAAATCGTTTGGTCGAGTGTTTTATCTTTTAGAAAATTTCACGTAGCATCGATATCAACCTGAATTGAATTGTTACTTGCAATTTTCTGGAATTTTAGGCTGAGCATTTATTGTGTAATCGTGCGAGTAAATCGTTTGGTCGAGTGTTTTATCTTTTAGGAAATTCCACCTAGCATCAACCTGAATTTAATTGTTACTTGCAATTTTCTGGGATTTTAGACTGAGCACACTGAGAGAAAAAAATGGTTGGATTTACTATAATCTCACTATATTTCATAGTTAAATTTGGCGTCAAACATATTTTTATAGTTCACTTAACCATACAAAATATAGTAGAATGAACGATTTATACAAATGGTTATATCATTAACTATTACCTTTGTTCTTGTTACCATATGTATAGTAAAATGTGCTATGTGAATATAGTTAGTTCTATCACTGTGTATGAAATATTCTGGTAATATTAACTATATAAAACAATTACTTTTCATACCATTATATGTATATTTTGAACCATACTATATTTTTAGTTGAAATAACCATAATTTTGGGTAAAAACATAATATAGTTGGTTATACTATGCCTCCATCGTAATTATTACCGACATTATGGTAACATTTACCATAAATATGATATTTTCAACTATAATTTTGTTACTATGCCATTATAGTTAGATATATCAGATACTTTTCTCTCAGTGCATTTATTGTGTAATCGTGGAAGTAAATCGTTTGATGGAGTGTTTTGCTTTTCGCGAACTTCGACCTAATATTGATTAGCCTGAATTTAATTGTTGCTTACAATTTTCTGGAATTTTAGACTGTGCATTTATTGTGTAATCGTGGAAGTGAATCGTTTGATGGAGTGTTTTGCTTTTCGCGAACTTCGACCTAATATTGATTAGCCTGAATTTAATTGTTGCTTACGATATTCTGGAATTTTAGGCCAAGCATTTATTGTGCGAGTGAATTGTTTGGCGGAGTGTTTTGCCTTTCCACATCGATCAGTCTGAATTTAATCGTTATCTGCAATTTTCTGGAATTGTATACTGGGCATTTATCGTACGAGTATACAAATAAATCATTTCGTCGAGTGTATTGTCTTTCACGAAATTCCACGTAACATTGATCAGCCTGAATTTAATTGTTACTTGCAATTTTCTGGAATTTCAGGCTGAGCATTTATTGTGTAATCGTGCGAGCAAATCATTTGGTCGAGTGTCTTACTGAAATGCTACCTAACATCGATCAGCCTGAATTTAATTGTTACTTGCAATTTTCTGGAATTTTAGGTCAAACATTTATTGTGCGATCGTGCAAATAAATCGTTTGATGGAGTGTTTTGCTTTTCGCGAAATTCAACCTAATATTGATCAGCCTGAATTTACTTGTTGCTTGCAATTTCCTGGAATTTTATACTGAGGATTTATTGTGTAATCGTGCAAATAAATTACTCGATCAAATGTTTTGCCTTTCGCAAAATTCCACCCAACATCGATCAGCCTGGATTTAATTGCTGCTTGTAATTTTCTGGAATTTTAGGCTGAGCATTTATTGTGTAATCGTGCGAATAAATCATTTGATTAAATGTTTTGCCTTTCACAAAACTCCACCTAACATCGAGCAGCTTTAATTTAATTGCTGCTTGCAATTTTCTGGAATTTTAGGTCAAGCATTTATTGTGCAATCGTGCAAATAAATCGTTTGGTCTAGTGTTTTGGTTTTCACGAAATTCGACCTAACATTGATCAGCCTGAATTTAATTGCTGCTTGCAATTTCCTGGAATTTTAGACTGAGGATTTATCGTGCGATCGTGCGAGTAAATCGTGTGGTCGAGTGTTTCACCTTTCGCGAAATTCTATCTAACATCTATTAGCCTGAATTTAATTGCTGTTTGCAATTTTCTGGAATTTTAGACTGAACATTTATTGTGTAATCGTGCAAATAAATTACTCGATCAAACGTTTTGCCTTTCGCAAAATTCCACCCAACATCGATCAGCCTGAATTTAATTGTTGTTTGCAATTTTCTAGAATTTTAGACTGACGATCAAATAAACCGTTTGGTGGAGTGTTTTGCCTTTTGCGAAATTCCACGTAACATCGATTAGTTTAGAATTTTAGGTCGAGCATTTATCGTGCGATCGTGCGAGTAAATCGTTTGGTCGAGTGTTTTGCCTTTCGCGAAATTCCACCTAACATCGATCAGCCTGAATTCAATTGTTACTTGCAATTTTCTAGAATTTTATTCTGAACAACCAAAAACTGGGTGCACGAAAAATTTACTTTCGAATTTCACGAGTCCGTGTCCTTTTCGTCTCGGACCTGTAAGACTCCTACCACGAGTAGCCTTCGATCCCTCGAAGGATAAGTTTGTACATTAGTTCAAACCAACTAACGTGTGCTTGCTAACTACACACGGAGAACATTGACTTTTACCGTTTAGAATAGAGGCGTGAATCGTGTTATGCCATTGTTAACACTTCACCGACTGTTACGTTATCTGTAGAATTCTCTGGAGCACAGTCCTGTGATTCTATTTCTTCCACGTTCGTTAATCATTCTGCACAATTAACGACAATAGGCCCTCCTTATTCAAGATTAATTTTAAAAAAATCATCTAGGTCCCTAGATTCCTAGTTATATCTCTTCGTTGTATATCAATTTTGGAAAATTCGTCTAGGGTCCCTAGATTCTTAGTTACACCTCTTCGTTAAGTATAAATTTTAAAAAATCATCTATGATCTCTGGATTCATAGTTACATCTCTTCGTTGAGCATCAATTTTAAACAAATCGTCTAGGGTCCCTATATTCCTAGTTACACACCTCTTCGTTGAGCATCAATTTTAAAAATTCGTCTAAGGTCCCTAGATTCCTAGTTACATCTCTTCGTTGAGTATAAATTTTAAACAAATTGTCTAGGGTCCCTAGATTCCTAGTTACATCTCTTCGTTGTATATCAATTTTAAAAAATCATCTAGGATCCCTAAATTCATAGTTACACACCTCTTCGTTGAGCATCAATTTTAAACAAATCGTCTAGGGTACCTATATTCCTAGTTACATCTCTTCGTTGTATATCAATTTTAAAAAATCATCTAGGGTTCCTAGATTCCTAGTTACACACCTCTTCGTTGAGCATCAATCTTAAAAATTCGTCTAGGGTCCCTAGATTGCTAGTTATACCCCTTCGTTCAGTATTAATTTTACAACAATTCGTCCAGGGTCCCTAGATTCGTAGTTACACGCTTCATCGTTGAGTATCGATTAAAAAAAAATGGTCTAGGGTCCCTAGATTGCTAGTTACCCCTCTTCGTTCAGTATAAATTGTAAACAAATTCATCTAGGGTCCCTAGATACACACCTCTGTATTCACTATCAATTTCAAAAAATCCATCCAGATCCTTCGATTTCTAGTTACACCTAAAACACGTTCTTTCCTGGGCCAATCGTTCCACAACAATTCTATACTTCGCATCTAGAGAACTCTCGAAGAACATTTTACAAAGATATTACTCTCCCAGCTACATTATTATTCCAATCGTCCTATAGTTGAACGTCCTTCGATTCTCGCATGGAATTTCCCGTTAGTCATTTCGATCCTCCGTGCGTTCAATGAGATCAGTGATGTCTATTTTCAAACATGTTCTCTCACGGCCGCGTGAATCCAGATAATTGTGAAAACGACGAATTAAGAACAAACATTATAATATATTGTCATCGTGCAGTAACAATGCGACTCGTAGTTTCTTTTATTGTTAAAGAAAAGATAATGTCACGATCTTTGCCTAACTTGTTAATTGAATTGAACTGGATTTGGGAAGTCAGAAATTTTATTAAGTTTGTTTTCATATTCGTTCACTGAGAGAAAAAAATGGTTGGGTTTACTATAATCTCACTATGTTTTATAGTTAAATGTGGCGTCAAACATATTTTTATAGTTCACTTAACCATAGAAAATATAGTAGAATGAACGATTTATACAAGTGGTTATATTATTAACCGTTACCTTTGTTCTTGTTACCATATGTATAGTAAAATGTGCTATGTGAATATAGTTAGTTTTATCACTATGTATGAAATATTCTGGTAATATTAACTATATAAAATAGTTACTTTTCTTACCATTATATATTTTCAACCATACTATATTTTTAGTTGAAATAACCACAATTTTGGGTAAAAACATAATATAGTTGGTTATACTATGCCTCTATCGTAATTATTACCGACATCATGGTAACATTTACCATAAATATGATATTTCCAACTATAATTTTGTAACTATGCCATTATAGTTAGATATATCATATACTTTTCTCTCAGTGCGTTTATTTTGAAAGTGGCCTAAGTCCATTTTTTTAAAAAAATGAGATATCACATAACATTAAATTATCGTACTAAATTATTCACGAATTATGTGATGTCTTATTTTTTAAAAAAAATCGACTTAGGCCTATGAATTTTTGTGAGCTTTCGTATAGAGTGTTCCTTTTTCTTGTCACGTTCTTTCGAGAGAATGCGAAATTATTGTTAGGAGAAGAAGAGCGCGAGTTCACTTTGCTCGGTCACGTCACGATTGCCCACCTCATTATCGGCGCAATGTTAAGAGCAGGACCTGCACAGGAGAAACAGCGTGAGGATTTCGTTGAATCCGTTCCGTGCAATTAGAGCGAAGCTCTTTCGTTTGATTTTTCTTCACGCAGAAAGCGAGCACAGCGGCACGAATGAGTTCTTATTGTTAGTCGTGATCGAGCTCCGTGATACCGGGACGAATTATTGTACCATAAGAGATTTCACGTGAGCTCCTTAATAGTTTTCTTCGTGTTCTTGTGTTAATTAAGAGGAGTGGCCGGAACTTTCGCGTGGAATTATTTGTATCAATTATGTTTGATTTGATTTTTCTTCAAATTGATTTTACTTGATGATACAATTCGTGGTAATAGACTTCACGACTTGTTTCTCCTAGTGGAACACGTGTTCCAATTATTGAATTTGATTTTTCTTCAAATTGATTTTACTTGATGATACAATTCGTAGTAATAGACTTCACGACATGTTTCTCCTAGTGAAACACGTGTTCCAATTATTGAATTTGATTTTCCTTCAAGTTGATTTTAGTTGATGATAAAATTCGTGGTAATAGACTTCATTACTTGCTTTTAGGCGTGAAATTGCTTGTTCTAATTATTTGATTTGATTTTCCTTCAAATTGATTTTAAGTGATGATAAAATTCGTGGTAATAGACTTCACGACTTGTTTCTCCTAGTGGAACACGTGTTCCAATTATTGAATTTGATTTTTCTTCAAATTGATTTTACTTGATGATACAATTCGTAGTAGTAGACTTCATTACTTGTTTCTCGACGTGGAACACGTGTTCCAATTATTGAATTTGATGTTCCGTCAAATTTATTTTAATTGATGATAAACTTCGTGGTAATAGACTTCATTACTTGGTTTTCGACGTGGAATTGTTTGTTCTGATTATTTTACTTGATTTTCCTTAAAATAGATTTTACTTGATGATAAAATTCGCGGTAGTAGACTTCACGACTTGTTTCTCGACGTGAAACACGTGTTCCAATTATTGAATTTGATTTTCCTTCAAATTGATAATAAAATTTTAGGTGATAATAAAATTCGTGGTAATAGATTTTATTACTTGTTTTTCGGCGTGGAATTGTTTGTTCTGATTATTTTACTTGATTTTCCTTAAAATAAATTTTACTTGATAATAAAATTCGTGCTAATAGATTTCATTACTTGCTTTTCGGCGTGGAATAGTTTGTTCTGATTATTTTACTTGATTTTCCTTAAAATAGATTGTACTCGATGATAAAACTCGTGCCAGTACACGTCATAATTTGTTTTTCACATACGTTTTTAACATATTTTGTTATTAATGTTCTAATTATTTGATTTGATTTTTATTTGATAAAACTCGTGACAGTAGACTTCACGACTTGTTTCTCGTCGTGGAACACGTGTTCCAATCATTGAATTTGATTTTCCTTAAAATAGATTCTACTTGATAATAAAATTCGTGGCAATAAACTTCACGACTTGTTTCTCGACCTCGAACACGTGTTCCAATTATTGAATTTGATTTTCTTCCAAATTGATTCCACCTAATAATCAAATCCGTGAAAATAGACTCGATGACTTGTTTCTCGATGTAGAGTACACGCTCCAATTATTAAATTCGATTTTCCTTAAAATGAACTTTAAGAAACCACTAATCCAAACCATAAAAAAATTTCAGGATTTGCTCTACATCATTTTCCTCGTCCACCCGTGTAATTAACAAAATGCATCCAATACTTCAGCCTAGAACACATCCATTATTCGACTTAATTCACTAGGTTCCAATTAATAAATTCAATTTCCACAAAACACACTTAACAACAAAATTCTTGGCAACAGACTCCTTATGCATGTGAAGAACACACGTTCGCAACAATTCAACTGAATCATTTTTCCTCGAAACACTTTTTACACGATAATAAAATCGTGACTTGTTTCTCGTAGTGGAACATGTGTTCCAATTATTGAATTTGATTTTCCTTCAAATTGATTCCATCTGATAATCAAATCCGTGAAAATATACTCGATGACTTGTTTCTCGACGTAGAGTACACGCTCCAATTATTAAATTCGATTTTCCTTAAAATGAATTTTAAGAAACCACTAATCCAAACCATAAGAAATTTCACAAATTGCTTCACACAATTTTCCTCGTCCACCCGTGCATGCAATACTTCAGCCTAGAACACTTCCATTATTCGATTTAATTCACTAGGTTCTAATTAATAAATTCAATTTTCCACAAAACACACTTAGCAACAAAATTCTTAGCAACAGACGCGAAGTCTGTTATTTAGGAAGAACACACGTTCGCAATAATTCAACTGAATTATTTTTTCCTCAAAACACTTTTTACACGATAATAAATCGTGACTTGTTTCTCGTAGTGGAACACGTGTTCCAATTATTGAATTTCATTTTCCTTCAAATTGATTCCACCTGATATTCAAATCCGTGAAAATATACTCGATGACTTGTCCTCGTCCACCCGTGTAATTAACAAAATGCATGCAATACTTCAGCCTAGAACACTTCCATTATTCGATTTAATTCACTAGGTTCTAATTAATAAATTCAATTTTCCACAAAACACACTTAGCAACAAAATTCTTAGCAACAGAGGCGAAGTCTGTTATTTAGGACTTATTCTCCTCGCGCATGAGAAGAACACACGTTCGCAATAATTCAACCGAATTATTTTTCCTCGAAACACTTTTTATACGATAATAAATCGTGACTTGTTTCTCGTAGTGGAACACGTGTTCCAATTATTGAATTTGATTTTCTTTCAAATTGATTCCATGTGATAATCAAATCCGTGAAAATAGACTCGACGACTTGTCCTCGTCCACCCGTGTAATTAACAAAATGCATGCAATACTTCAGCCTAGAACACTTCCATTATTCGATTTAATTCACTAGGTTCTAATTAATAAATTCAATTTTCCACAAAACACACTTAGCAACAAAATTCTTAGCAACAGACGCGAAGTCTGTTATTTATGACTTATTCTCCTCGCGCATGAGAAGAACACACGTTCGCAATAATTCAACCGAATTACTTTTCCCTCAAAACACTTTTTACACGATAATAAAATCGTGACTTGTTTCCACCAGTGGTGAAGGATCGAGGAAGAGCGATAGGGGAGTGAAAATATGTGAAAATAAAAAAGGAAAAAGGGGAAAATTGTCGGAGAGGCGCCGTGGAGACGTCTCGGGGAGTTGTTGAAGGCCCGCGTTGGTGGCACTCGAGACTTGGGACCCTCTCGTTAATTCGGAGATTCCTTTTTGCTTTTACTCTTTTCCTTCTTTTCCCGCCACCGCTTCCCGTAATTACGAATTTTTATATTTCCTACACGAGACTGAGAGTGTGCGACAAAGAGAGTGTGAGAGAGAGAGAGAGACAGAAAGAGTGAGTGAGAGTGAGTGTGAGAGTGAGTGTGAGAGTAGTGAGAGAGAGAGAGAGAGAGAGAGAGAGAGTGTGTGTGTGTGTGTGTGTGTGTGTGTGTGTGTGTGTGTGTGTGTGTGACAGAAAGAGTGAGAAAGAGTGTGTGAGAGAGATAGAAAGAGAAAGAGAGTGAGAGAGAGAGAGAGAGAGAGAGAGAGAGAGAGAGAGAGAGAGAGAGAGAGAGAGAGAGAGAAAGAGAGAAGCAGAGAAAAGGAGAGAGAGAGAGTGTGTGTGAGAGAGAGCAGAGAGCAGAGAGAGAGAGAGAGAGAGAGGCGTCGCGCGTAACGAGGACGCTAATGTGGCGAAGGCAAAGCGAGAGAGAAAGAGAGAAAGAAAAAAATTCGCGTGACGTCTGGCGGAAAGCTTAACGAGATTAGATTTCAAAGGGAGCGGGGAAAATTAGTGTGGCTTTGAGCTCGCTTGCTTGCCCGCTTGCTTTCCTAACTTCCTGCCAGTTGTTTCTACGCCATGAGGGTACTAGTTTTTTTTTTCCCCCCCCTCGGTAAAGGAAAAATTGTTTATTGTAATTATATTTGTTTAAAGCGCGCGTGACACGTGAAAGAGAGTAATTGTTTATTTTAATTGCGCCTCTTCAACGTAGTAGTGTAATTTTGTTATTCGTGAGGTTGGTTAAAGAGTTACGTGGAAAGAAGGTCCGAAGAAAGTGCCCGTTTTTCCACCCTCGATTTTAAAATCTACTTATTATGTCAAATGATACCTTATGATGAGACATTATTAAAAAAAAAGTTTCACGTTGAGCATACGTCTGGTTTCTGAGATATACCGGGTGTTTCAGCCCACCCGGGTCACCCGATTCTTTCGTAAACGGGACATTTTAGAGAAAAATGTTTCAGACAAAAGTTGTAAGGCTTAAAAATCTTACATCTTACATTCACTGGCTGGATCTTGGTGGCGAACAATGAATAGTTTATGAGATACTTTGTACTTTATATCGAAATGTTCGATAATAAAGTGAAAAATATCTCGCAAACTATTGAATTTTCGAGAACTCTACCTTGATATTTTTATATGCAGAATAGTCAGTGGAATTATATAACACAGGCCAACAGTGGTTTTGGTGCCTAAGTTTTTAGAGCTGATTTTAAGTATATAGGGGGCGCTGAATCCAAATATGGTATTAGTTTCCCCCTGTCAGCTCTAGTTTTCAAGATGACGTAAGTGATATGTTGGTACTTGCGCGATAAAGCAATAATATGCTGGTATGGATATATTGTAATAAAATAAAAAATCAGAGAAATAATAAAGACGTATATTTACACAGCCATTTAACGACATCAAACCATAATAAAACCTTATAGTACAGTTAAACGTATGCAACATTTTTTGAGAAAACAAAACTCATTTAATATCAAAATTACAAAACTTCACTCAACGCAACGGAAGCTTCTTTTGTGAGATTTTCTTGAATGAACTTTCAAACAGTCTCGTTTTAAACTCCAGGAGTAATCTGCCATCATATGAGATTACGTTATTTTTTCCAGATTTCCTAGAAAAGGAGGCTGAATGGGATTACCAGTATGAAATACCTCATTTTAAAAGTTTTAAACTGTCTTATGGTGTGGTATTTGCTTACAAAGTAGTAATATACGTGACATTTATTGATAGTCTGTTGTATATATAAGGCATAATACAAAGAAACAACAAGATTAGTTAGAAGTAGTTTTTTTGTGAATTTATTTTACTTTGAGTAATCTATTCCTCAATATAACAAATATTAAAATAACTAATTACAGGATGTGCCATATCTATAAAAGGAGAGCTGATACAAAAAAACGGATTTCATATTTGAATTCAGTACCACAAATATAGTAATAATCAGCTCAAAGACTCCTGGCACCAAAACAACTTTTTTTTTCTGTACGCCTGTGTAATCGAAGAAACATTACTTATATAATTCCATTTAAAAAAATTAATTTGACCTTCACGTGTCCTTGACAATGCCATCCTAGGTCAAATAACTACTCTCGTCGAATACGTCTTTTTAAGCCTTACAACTTTTGTCTGAAACATTTTTCTCTAAAATGTCCCGTTTACGAAATAATCGGGTGACCCGGGTGGGCTGAAACACCCGGTATATCTCAAAAACCAGACGTATGCTCAACGTTAAACTTTTTTTTTAATAATGTCTCATCATAAGCTATCATTTGACATATGAGTCGATTTTAAAATCGAGGGCGGAAAAACGGGCGGTTTCTTCGGATCCTCTTTGTTGATTGGTCGAATCGAAAATGAGGTAAATTCAAATTTTTGATCCAGTATTCCGACGAATCGCTTGATCAGTCCAATGAGTCCCATTGGACGACAAAATTTGGCATGTTTGAACAAAGAGGATCCGAAGAAACCGCCCGTTTTTCCGCCCTCGATTTTAAAATTGACTCGTATGTCAATTGATAGCTTATGATGAGACATTAATAAAAAAAAAGTTTCACGTTGAGCATACGTCTGGTTTTTGAGATATACCGGGTGTTTCAGTCCACCCGGGTCACCCGATTTTTTCGTAAACGGGACATTTTAGAGAAAAATGTTTCAGACAAAAGTTGTAAGGCTTAAAAAGACGTATTCAACGAGAGTAGTTATTTGACCTAAGATGGCATTGTCAAGGACACGTGAAGGTCAACCTAATTTTTTTAAATAGAATTATATAATTTCTCTTGGTCACATCTTACATTCACTGGCTGAATCTTGGTGGCGAACAATGAATAGTTTATGAGATACTTTGTACTTTATATCGAAATGTTCGATAATAAAGTGAAAAATATCTCGCAAACTACTGAATTTTCGGGAACGCTACCTTGATATTTTTTATGCACAATAGTCAGTGGAATTATATAATCGAAGAAAAATTATATAATTCCATGTAAAAAAATTAATTTGACCTTCACGTATCCTTGACAATGCCATCCTAGGTCAAATAACTACTCTCGTTGAATACGTCTTTTTAAGCCTTACAACTTTTGTCGGAAACATTTTTCTCTAAAATGTCCCGTTTACGAAATAATCGGGTGACCCGGGTGGGCTGAAACACCCGGTATATCTCAAAAACCAGACGCATGCTCAACGTGAAACTTTTTTTTTATTAATGTCTCGTCATAAGCTATCGATTGACATATGAGTAAATTTTAAAATCGAGGGCGGAAAAACGGGCAAAAAACGGGGTGTTTCTTCGGACCCTCTTTCTGTGTTATAAAGAAAAATTTTCTGGAGATAGAAAAATTGTTTGTTGTAATTGCAATTGTTTAAGGTGACTTTGTTCAACATGACTACGTGGATTTTATTATTTGTGAGCACAGGTAAAAAGTCGCGTGGAAATTTCTGCGTTTAGGAGGAAAAGCTGTTCTATAGAAAGAAAAGTTGTTAATTGCAATTACATTTGTTTAACGCGCGCATGACTCGAGAAAGAGAGTAATTGTTTATTTTAATCGCGTTTGTTCAGAGTGTTAATGTGATTTTGTTATTCACGAGGTTGAATAAAGAATTATGTGGAAGTTTCTCTGTTAGAAAGACAAATTGTTTGTTGTAATTGCAATTGTTTCATCTATTCAACGTGACTACGTGGATTTTATTATTCGTGAGCTCGATTAAAGGGTTATATAGAAGCCTGCGTAGAAGTTTCTGTGTTATAAAGAAAAGTTTTCTGAAGATAAAGAAATTATTTATTGTAATTACAATTGTTTAACACGTTCAGCATGATTACATGGATTTTATTATTCGTGAGCTCGATTAAAGGGTTACGTGGAAATTTCTGTGTTATAAAGAAAAGTTTTCTGAAGATAAAGAAATTATTAATTGTGATTACAATTGTTTAACGTATTCAACGTGATTACGTGGATTTTATTATTTGTGAGCACGGTTAAAGCATTACGTGGAAGTTTCTCTGTTAGAAAGACAAGCTTTCTGAAGATAAAGAAATTGTTTATTGTAATTGCAATTCTTTAACATGTTCAACATGATTACGTGGATTTTATTATTCGTGAGCTCGATTAAAGGGTTACGTGGAAATTTATGTGTTATAAAGAAAAATTTTCTGAAGATAAAGAAATTATTTATTGTAATTACAATTGTTTAACATGTTCGACATCACTACGTGGATTTTATTATTCATAAGCACGGTTAAAGGGTCACGTGGAAATTTCTCTGTTAGAAAGACAAGCTTACAATTATACACAATAATTATAAATACCATTATTCAAAAAACTAACCCACAAAAGGGTTAAATGGTTACGTGTAAACTTCTGCATTAAAAAGATACGCTCTCTAGAGAAAGAAAAATTGTTTATTGCAATCACATTTGTTCACCACGCGTGACTCGAGAAGGAGAGAGTAATTATTTATTACAATTACACCTGCTCCACGTATTTTTATTATCCACGAACTCGCTTAAAGACTCGTGTAGAAACTTCTGTATCAGAAAGAAAAAGCTTTTTCCGCACAAAGAAAATTTCTTCATTGTAATCATAATTATTCAACACACTCCAGAAAGAGGTTCTTGTTTATTGCAATCGCAATTATTGCACGTCTCGTGTTTTATTCTTACAAGCACGAATCGAGCCAAAAGAGATTCGCCTCGAGTGGCACGTGGGTAGAAAAAGAGAAGAATGCACTCTTGCAAAATTAATAATAAATAATGCAAAAACTTTTCTCGCCTCAGCTCCGTTCGTCTACGGCACAAATGTGTATTGCGTGATTCAGTTACCGCGCCTATCCATCTATCCCTTCACTTTATACATCTGCTTACTTATATTACTCCCATATACATATTACCAGCGCATGCGCACGTCATATGTATATGTTACGAGTGTCGTAACACTTCGAAATAGGACGGACACCGTGTACTTAGATCTTATACAGGGTATATGCGACCACCCGTCCACCCCTTTCAAAATCTAGGGAAATATTAGGTGTACAAATGAATAATCCAATTTTTTTTATGCAGTTAAGAGATTAAATTTAAAATCATTTGATTTTCCCGCTCATATGCAGTTACGTAATGTTGACATATGGCTATTAAAAATGATAATTGGTATAACGGAAAACCTAACAGAACTTTCAAAAATATTCAGTTTAATAGCCTCAGAAATGGCAAGAAATAATGAGCATATCCGACTCTGTATTCTCTACGAATTCCAACAAGGAAAAACCTCAGCAAAGACATGCAAATCAATTTGTTCTTTCCTCGGAGAAGATATTGTACCGTACGATGTATGTGTATTTTCGTCCAAGCGATTCAAAAGCGGTGATTTCTGTCCGAATGACAAACAACGCCCTGAAGGCGCACGAAAGTACGACAACGATCATTTGGAGAAGCTGCTCGATGAAAATTCGGCACAAACGCAAAAAGAGCTTCCAAAGCAGTTAGGAGTGACTAAAATTATTAATTCCTAACTGCTTTGGAAGCTCTTTTTGCGTTTGTGCCGAATTTTCATCGAGCAGCCTAACCTAAGGTATTTTGTAAATTAAAATTACGCTTCACTGCTTTTGCCTTAACTTTGCGAATACTTTTTTGTTTCTTTTGCTGTCTAAAAGAAAAAAATAACGTTCAAGGAACGTATGTTTAGGGGAGACTTGATCAGGGGTCAAGTCTCCCCGATGAATGTGTACCAAGTGTCCCCTATTAAGTTTAAGGTTAGAAAAATTGATTAAAAAAAAATCCCTTTCAATTTACATCTTTCTTTGTACAATCTAAAAAACTACACGAATAATGACTTCTACCAAAGCCCCAAAGCCATCATATAACTTTAATAAAATAATTACTAGATCAAAGTCAAAACTTACGAAAATTTTGTTCCTGCAGCACCAAATGTCAAACTGTCTGTAATTTCATTATTTGTCAAATGTGACAGATGTCTCTACTACCGAAAGTTATAGGTTGTGATAAACTATTAGTGTTGATAATTAAAAATAATGTAATGCTTTCAATATTTCCGCAATTCTCGTGTACCTAGTCTCCCGTAAGGATTAAGTGTCCCCAGTCTCCCCTAATGGTAAGAAAAGTAACGATTTTATATAGTTCATATTACAAGAATATTTCATACATAGTGATAGAACTAACTATATTCACATAGCACATTTTACTATATATATGGTAACAAGGACAAAGGTAATAGTTAATAATATAACCATTTGTATAAATCGTTCATTCTACCATATTTTCTATGGTTAAGTGAACTATAAAAATATGTTTGACGCCAAATTTATCTATAAAATATAGTGAGATTATAGTAAACCCAATCATTCACTGAGAGAAAAGTATATGATATATCTAACTATAATGGCATAGTAAGAAAATTATGGTTGGAAATATCATATTTCTGGTAAATGTTACCATAATGTCGGTAATAATTACGATAGAGGCATAGTATAAGCAACTATATGTATTACATTTTACCCAAAATTATGGTTATTTCGACTAAAAATATCGTATGGTTGAAAATATATAATGGTAAGAAAAGTAACGACTTTATATAGTTCATATTACAAGAATATTTCATACATAGTGATAGAGCTAACTATATTCACATAGCAGATTTTACTATACATGTGGCAAGAAGAACAAAGGTAATAGTTAATAATATAACCATTTGTATAAATCGTTCATTCTACTATATTTTCTATGGTTAAGTGAACTATAAAAATATGTTTGAGGCCAAATGTAACTATAAAATATAGTGCGATTATAGTGAACCCAACCATTTTTTTCTCTCAGTGTTTGTTTCTCTCTGTGTACATTTCAAGTCAAGTCAATTAAATAAAATCGCTCTTCCATCCCTTTAAATCGCGATGCTCACGAAATCCTTCTCATATACCAAACAAACCCTCCGACTTCTCAGAAGCACGCATACAATTTCACAAGGCTTCCGTGCTCGTGCTCCAACGAGCCTTACAACCGTTACGACAACGTTAACATCTTCTCCCTCACACACGCAACAAAAAAAAATAAATAGCGAAACACCAAATGCAAAGAACGATGGCACGCGCTTCGGAGCAGAGGTAAAAAATTTTCCGAAGACCCCTCGTGACGTCGCGGCGCGCACGATACGACGAGCACGACCGTAAAGCTATGTCCCCACTGAGGCAACATGAAGAATTTTTTGTAGATATTGTATGTTTCTTGATAGTAAATTTATGGAACGTTTTTTATAAAGAAGGTTTCTCATTTAAACGAGTCAAGTTGATTTGTGATTTTTGCATGTTTCTTAACATTAGATTTATGGAACATTTTTTGTAAAGAAGGTTTTTCATTTAAACGAGTCAAGTTGACTCGTGATTTTTGCATATTTCTTAACATTAGATTTGTGGAATATTTTTTATAAAAAAGATTTTTCATTTAAGGGAGTCAAGTTGATTCGTGATTTTTGCATGCTTTTTATTACTAGATTTACGGAACATTTTTTATAAAAAAGGTTTCTTATTTGAAGGAGTCAAGTTGATTCGTAACTTTTGCATGTTTCTTAACGTTAGATTTGTGGAATATTTTTTATAAAGAAGGTTTTTCATTTAAAGAAGTCAAACTGAGTCGTGACTTTTGCATGCTTCTTAACATTAGATTTATGGAACATTTTTTATAAAGAAGGTTTCTCGTTTAAAGGACTCAAACTAGCTTGTGACTTTTGCATGTTTCTTAACGTTAGATTTATGGAACATTTTTTATAAAGAAGGTTTCTCGTTTGAAGGAATCAAGTTGACTCGTTTCCGTACATCTAGTGTTAAAAAGTCGCTGCTTCCTGCTGAATGGTTCCTTCAGATTTCTTCGCGTTTCTGTTGCAAGCAGCACACGTTGCCCCTTGTTGTCTATTTACACTTGGAACGGTGAAAATATAAGAACGATTAGAACCACGTGGCGACACATTTCGATAAAAAAGTAATATTGTGGATTATACTATGCCTCTGTCGTAATTATTACCGACATTATGGTAACATTTACCATAAATATGATATTTCCAACTTTAATTTTGTTACCATGTCATTATAGTTAGATATATCATATACTTTTTTCTCAGTCTGGTATGCACGTATGTCACATAAACAATAGGACCAGTGAGACTCGTGCACTGAGAGAAAAAAATTGTTGGATTTTTCTATAATCTCACTATATTTTATAGTTAAATTTCGCGTCAAACATATTTTTATAGTTCACTTAACCATAGAAAATATAGTAGAATGAACGATTTATACAAATGATTATATTATTAACTATTGCCTTTGCTCTTGTTACCATATGTATAGTAAAATGTGCCATATGAATATAGTTAGTTCTATCACTATGTGTGAAATATTCTGGTAATATTAACTATATAAAATAGTTACTTTTCTTACCATTATATATTTTCAACCATACTATATTTTTAGTTGAAATAACCATAATTTTGGGTAAAAACATAATATAGTTGGTTATACTATACCTCTGTCGTAATGATTACCGACATTATGGTAACATTTACCATAAATATGATATTTCCAACTTTAATTTTGTTACCATGTCATTATAGTTAGATATATCATATACTTTTTTCTCAGTCTGGTATGCACGTATGTCACATAAACGATAGGACGAGTGAGACTCGTGCACTGAGAGAAAAAAATGGTTGGATTTTTCTATAATCTCACTATATTTTATAGTTAAATTCCGCGTCAAACATATTTTTATAGTTCACTTAACCATAGAAAATATAGTAGAATGAACGATTTATACAAATGGTTATATTATTAACTGTTACCATTGTTCTTGTTACCATATGTATAGTAAAATGTGCTATCTGAATATAGTTAGTTCTATCACTATGTATGAAATATTCTGGTAATATTAACTATATAAAATAGTTACTTCTCTTACCACTATATATTTTCAACCGTACTATATTTTTAGTTGAAATAACCATAATTTTGGGTAAAAACGTAATATAGTTGGTTATGCTATACCTCTATCGTAATTATTACCGACATTATGGTAACATATACCATAAATATGATATTTCCAACTTTAATTTTGTTACTATGCGATTATAGTTAGATATATCATATACTCTTCTCTGAGTGTGGCGATGGAAGTCGAGTTGGCGCACGATGAATTTCTAGGTAGATATTTCTAATATAAATACAATATCGTACGAAATGGACGCGTACACGTAACCAACCTAACAGTGAAAGATTAGGATTCCGTGAGCTTCTAATTGTGATTGTGTGATTGTGTACAAGCGATCGAAATTGAATAGTATCTTCGAATACATTTTAGATCGGCCGACAAATGAAGATTGAAATTCGAATTAAAAATATTGTAGAAGTTCAAGATACTGTCCTTTCCTCGGTCCTTTCTCCATACAGTTGTGTTTCCAAGTTTACGAGTTTAGTTAGTTATACTATGCCCCTCTACATATAATATCACTATATAATATAATATCCATTATATTTTATAATATATATTATATTTTCGTCCATACTATATTTTCAGTTGAAGCAACCATAATTTTTGATAAAAACATACTGTAGTTGGTTATACTATACCTCTCTATAATATCTCTATACAATATAATATCCATTATATATTTTCATCCATACTATATTTTCAGTTGAAGCAACCATAATTTTGGATAAAAACATACTGTAGTTGGTTATACTATACCTCTCTATAATATCTCTACACAATATAATATCCATTATATATTTTCAACCATACTATACTTTTAGTTGAAATAACCATAATTTTGGATAAAAACGTAATATAGTTGGTTACACTGTGCCTCTATCGTAATTATCACCGGCATCATGGTAACATTTACCATAAATATAATATTTCCAACGGGTAATATTAACTATATGATAATATTAACTATATAAAATAGTTACTTTTCTTACCATTATATATTTTCAACCATACTATACTTTTAGTTGAAATAACCATAATTTTGGGTAAAAACATAATATAGTTAGTTATACTATGCCTCTATCGTAATTATTACCGACATCATGGTAACATTTACCATAAATATAATATTTCCAACTGTAATTTTGTTACTATACCATTATGGTTATATATATCACATACTTTTCTCTGAGTGCTTAGTGGGGACGCAGCTTAAGGCTCGGTACGAGGGGTCGTAAGGTTGGTAGGTAGAAGGGCGCCTTGTGTAGAAAATTCGAGGTGACGGAGTGTGAGTGCGACGCCAGTCGACGCGAGGGGTCGTAAGGTTGTAGGTAGAAGGAGAGGGGCGCGGGGGTGTAGAATATTTGGGATTGGAGGGTGTGAGTGCGACGCCGTGCGTCTGGTAAAGGTCATTCACCTTCTCGAGGTACTACGACGAGGCTCGAGTGCCCCCTCTAGTCTTCCGTCCCCTTCGTCCTCTCTCTCTCTCTCTCTCTCTCTCTCTCTCTCTCTCTCTCTCACACACATACACAGAAAACACACACACACTTTTTCACACACATCCTTCTCTCTCTTCGTTTTCACTATCCTCGTCCTTGTCCTTCGCTTTCGTGTGTCACACCACAGAGCGATGGTGGAAAAAGGAGAATTATGATTATTAGAAGATTTTGTGTGCGCATATGTGTGCGGAATGGGTCGATACACGTGGTGGATTGTTAAAGTGGAGTCTCGTTGCGATGGAAAAGCGCTTTTGCCTTTTTTTTAAAGAGCGACAGGGGGTTTCTGATTGTTCAGATGTAAAGATAGTAGGATGCGAAGTGGAAGATTCATTTTTGGAATTTTTTTTTTGCTGTTGTATTTGATGTACGATGATTTTGTTGTTACACTAGCTTTGTTTTTCTTCTCCTTCTTCTTATTCTCGTTCTCGTTCTTCGTTTTCGCGTGTCACCACAGAGCGATGGTGGAAAAAGGAGAATTATGATTATTACAAGATTTTGTGTGTGCATATGTGTGCGGAATGGGTCGATACACGTGGTGGATTGTTAAAGTGGAGTCTCGTTGCGATGGAAAAGCGCTTTTGCCTTTTTTTTAAAGTGCGACAGGGGGTTTTTCGATTGTTCAAATGTAAATATAATAGGATGTGAGGTGAAAGATTAATTTGGAATTTTTTTTTGCTGTTGTGTTTAATTTAGGATGATTTTGTTTTGATTGTTCAGATGTAAAGATAATAGGATGCGAGGTGGAAGATTCATTTTTGGAATTTTGTTTTGCTCTTGTATTTGATGTACGATGATTTTGTTGTTACACTAGCTTTGTTTTTCTTCTCCTTCTTCTTATTCTCGTTCTCGTTCTTCGTTTTCGAGTGTCATCACAGAGCAACGTTGAAAAAATGGATCGATAACCGTGGTATTGGTGATTGTTAAGTCATTGCGAAGGAAAAGCGCTTTTTTTTAACAGCGGCAATGTGTTTTTAATTGTTCAGATGTAAAGATAACAGAAAGTGAGGTGGAAGATTCATTTTTGAATATTTTTTTTTGCTCTTGTATTTGACGTAGGATGATTTTGTTGTTACACTAGCTTCCTTTTTCTTCTCGTTCTTCTTATCCTCGTCCTCCTTCTTCGTTTTCGAGTGTCATCACAGAGCAACGTTGGAAAAATAAGAATTATTATTATTAGAATCTAGTGTGTGTGTGTGTGTGCGTGTGTGTATGTGTGTGTGTGGTGTGTGTGGAGTAGGTCGATATCCGTGGTGTTGGTGATTGTCAAAACGGAGTATTTTTGCAAAGGAAAAGCGCTTTTTTCGTTTTTTTTTTTAAGAGCCACAGCAGGGTGTTCTTAATTTTACAGATGTAAAGATAATAGGATGTGAGATGAAAGATTCATGTTTGGAATTTTTTTTGCTTTTATATTTGACGTAGGAGGATTTTGTTGTTACACTAGCAGTCTAGAGAATAAGTTCGTGCAATTGTTTCTCTCTCTCTCTCTTTCTTCTCGTTCTCCTTATCCGCGTTCTCGTTATTCGTTTTCATGTATGATAAGTTATTACCAGTTTCTTAGTACCATATTGAGAACTAGTGGAAATGCTATGAGAGAGCATTTTTAGAAAAACATTTTAAATGTTTAAGAAGATATCCGATTGTTTTGCCGCACGACTATCACGAAATTAACATTACTAAGAATCTTGCAGAGAAAAATCAACGGAGTAGGCTCAAGCACAGCTTTGCTCTTAAAATCATTGTTAACTAGTCACGAGTTAACTCGTATGTGCACTTACATTATCTATTTCAATTTATGAAACCCATGGCAATATAAAACATTTAAATAATATGTATACAACATACGTAAAAATAATAACCGATAAGATGATATAGCTTCTATATAAAATTACTTGTTAACAATGTTTTAACACTAATTCTTTAAATAATCCCAAATTCTCGTTCTCCAACAACACACCTCATCCTGACTAACAAACACTAGAACTACGAAACCTCTCAAAAAGACTGATCAACAAAGGAAATTTCCATATTAAAAAAAAAGACATTGATACATTCCACTGCCAATAAATAAAAATTGACTTACAATAGCTTGCAAAATCCGCATCCTGTCACCTTGTTTCTTTTTAATTATCCTACGCATGTGGTCTCAATGGCACAATAAAACAATGTTCCCTCATAAAAAGTGTATTCGTGAATAATAAATTAAAAAAACCTAATAAATTTATTAATAAATCCTGCGAAATTTTGCAGTCGCTCAGTTTCTTCTTTTCTTTTATCGTCCTACACCGCGTGGTCTCAATAGCAAAATAAAACAATGTTCTCTCGTAAAAAGTGTCATCGTGAATAATAAATCAAACAAAGCCTAATCAATTTATTAATAAATCCTGCAAAATTTTGCAATCGCTCAGTTTCTTTTTTTCTTTTTTATTATCCTACATACGTGAACCCAATGACAAAATCAAACAGTATTCCTTCTTAAAAAACATCGTCGTGAATAATAAATCAAAAAAGCCTAATCAATTTATTAATAAATCCTGCAAAATTTTGTAGTTGTTCAGTTCCTTTTTTTGTATCGTCCTACACTACGTGGGCAGCAGTGAAGCAAAAGAGCACACTCGTCTCTTAAAAAGTATAGTCGTGAACAGTAAATTAACAAAGCCTACTTAATTTATTACTAAAAATCCTGCAAAATTTTGCAGTCGTTCAGTTTCTTCTTTTCTTATATCGTCCTACACCACGTGATCTCAATGACAAAATTAAACTATGTTCCCTCATAAAAAGTGTAGTTGTGAATAGTAAATGAAAAAAGTCTAATTAATTTATTAATAAAAATCCTGCGAAATTTTGCAATCGCTCAGTTTCTTCTTTTCATTTTTATCGTCCTACACCACGTGGTCAGTAGTGAAGCAAAAAAGCGCACTAGTCTCCTAAATGTATCGTCGTGAATAATAAATTAACAAAGCCTAATAAATTTACTAATAAATCCTGCAAAATTTTGCACTTGCTAAGTTTCTCCTTTTCATTATCGTCCTACACCACGTGGTCAGTAGTGAAGCAAAAAAGCGCACTCGTCTCCTAAAAAGTGTCGTTGTGCATAATAACTTAACAAACCTAATTAATTTATTAATCAAAATCCTGCAAAATTTTGCAATCGCCCAGTTTCTTCTTTTCTTTTATCGTCCTACACCACGTGGTCAGTAGTGAAGCAAAAAAGCGCACTAGTCTCCTAAAAAGTATCGTCATGAATAATAAATTAACAAAGCCTAATAAATTTACTAATAAATCCTGTAAAATTTTGCACTTGCTCAGTTTCTTCTTTTCATTTTTATCGTCCTACACCACGTGATCAGTAGTGAAGCAAAAGAGCGCACTCGTTCCGTAAAAAGTATCGTCGTGAATAATAAATTAACAAAGCCTAATAAATTTACTAATAAATCCTGTAAAATTTTGCACTTGCTCAGTTTCTTCTTTTCATTTTTATCGTCCTACACCACGTGATCAGTAGTGAAGCAAAAGAGCGCACTCGTCTCTTAAAAAGTATCGTCATGAATAATAAATTAACAAAGCCTAATAAATTTACTAATAAATCCTGCAAAATTTTGCACTTGCTCAGTTTCTTCTTTTCATTTTTATCGTCCTACACCACGTGATCAGTAGTGAAGCAAAAGAGCGCACTCGTCTCTTAAAAAGTATCGTCATGAATAATAAATTAACAAAGCCTAATAAATTTACTAATAAATCCTGCAAAATTTTGCACTTGCTCAGTTTCTTCTTTTCATTTTTATCGTCCTACACCACGTGGTCAGTAGTGAAGCAAAAAAGCGCACTCGTCTCCTAAAAAGTATCGTCATGAATAATAAATTAACAAAGCCTAATAAATTTACTAATAAATCCTGCAAAATTTTGCACTTGCTCAGTTTCTTCTTTTCATTTTTATCGTCCTACACCACGTGGTTAGTAGTGAAGCAAAAAAGCGCACTCGTTCCGTAAAAGGCGTCGTCGTTGTAAATCGGACGGTGCTATTATTGACGCGAAACGGACGAAATGCGGTGGTCGATGGGAAATGAAATCAATGGACGGAGACCTTCGCGAGAAGGATGGAACGAGAAGATAGAGGAGTGGTTGGGTTGGATGGTTACGTAGCCGTAATATTGACCCATATCGACCATCCGCTCCTTCCTCTGCGTCATCGTCCCCACGCTACTGGAACATGCGCGCAGGCGTCTCGAGAATTCTCTCTCCCTCTCGTGAAAAGCGATGCTCTCGCTTTTACCGAAAAGAAGAAACAAAATCGAGCATCCTTATTAATCGCGGTCCTGCATTGTTTAGGATGGTTCTTTTTTCTCGAGTTTTTCTGTTTTTACGGTTCGTGGTCCTTGGGCCTCGATTTATTTATTTTTTTTTTGTTTGAATTTATTATAGGCTTATTGCTTAGTTCTCTGTTTTTTTTTTTATGTTCTTTTTTTTTTTTTTTTTTTAACGTAATGTAGTCGTGATGCTTCGATTTACTGTAGGTTTAGGGTATTATTTTGTGTTTCCGCAAATGTATCATAGTCGAGGTGTTTCGTTTGATTTTTTCTTTTTTGTTGAATTTTTTGTAATTCTGGTGTTTCGATCGATTTTGCTTTTTCAATTTACCGTAGTCATGGTGTTTCGATTAGTTTTCTTTGGTTTTGATTGTAGGTTTAGGGTATTATTTTGTGTTTTCGCGAATTTACCATAGTCCTGATGCTTCGTTCTATATTGTTGTCAAATTTACCGTAGTCATGGTGTTTCGATTGATTTTCTCTGGTTTTTATTGTAGGTTTAAGGTATTATTTTGTGTTTTCGCGAATGTATCATAGTCGAGGTGTTTCGTTTGATTTTTTTTTTTTTGTTAAATTTTTTGTAATTCTGGTGTTTCGATCGATTTTGCTTTTTCAATTTACCGTAGTCATGTTGTTTCGATTGATTTTCTCTGGATTTTACTGCAGGCTTCCGGTATAATTTTGTGTTTTCTCGAATTTACCAAAGTCTCGGGGTTTCGTTTGTTTTTTTTTGTTGTCGATTTTACTGTAGTTCTGGTGCGTCGATTGATTTTTAGGCACCACCATAAAGGGAGTGACTTATTCTTTTTCAATTTACCGTAGTCATGGCGTTCCGATCAATATTCTCTGGATTTCATTGCAAACTTGGAGTATCATTGTGTGTTTTCTCGAATTTACCACAGTTCTGATACTTCCTTTCACTTTTTGCTGAATTTATTGAATCAATTTAAAGGTTCGATCGAAAACAAAATTCCACCTCGCACCAATATATTAGACAGTTCCAACAAATTGATTCTTACCCTTATCTGCTAAAAATTCCATTGCAAAATCATTCCACTAAATCATGAATCAAGTTTTTCATCGTACCTTGTCAATTACGACGTGGTGAGTGGGCCATTTGAATTTTAAATAATTTAAAGCACAAAAAGTCTTGTAAAAATTCATCTCGACTCCAATTTAACTCGTGCCACTAGACACGGCCCTGGAACTCTCTACAAAAACACGTGACAATATCGATTCATCACTTTCCACTCACGAATCATACTTCACAGAATCATTTTCGAAATACGTTCAAATATCTTTATATAAAAATGCAACAGTAGAATTTCTCGTGTCGATCTTTCAATCGAAATTACTACGATATTCTGAAATCCATGTAAAAATTCATCTCGACTCCAATTTAACTTGTGCCACTAGACACGGCCCTGGAACTCTCTACAAAAACATGTGACAATATCGATTCATCACTTTCCACTCACGAATCATACTTCACAGAATCATTTTCGTAACACGTTCAAACATCTCTACATAAAAATGTAACAGTAGAATTTGTCGTGTCGGTCCTTCAATCGAAATTACTTCGATATTCTGAAATCCATGTAAAAATTCATCTCGACTCCAATTTAACTCGCGCCACTAGACACAGTTCTGGAACTCTCGATAAAAATACGTCAAAATATCGATTCGTCAGTTTCCACTTGTGAATCATACTTTACAGTACACTGAGAGAAAAGTATATGATATATCTAACTATAATGGCATAATAACAAAATTATAGTTGGAAATATCATATTTATGGTAAATATTACCATAATGTCGGTAATAATTACGATAGAGGCATAGTATAACTATATTATATTTTTACCCACAATTATGGGCATTTCAAGTAAAAATATAGTATGGTTGAAAATATATAATGGTAAAAAAAGTAACTATTTTATATAGTTAATATTACCAGAATATTTCATACATACTGATAGAACTAACTATATTCACTCGTTCTATCGTTTAAGTAAATACAACATTGAGAGAGAAGTATATGATATATCTAACTATAATGGCATAGTAACAAAATTATAGTTGGAAATATCATATTTATGGTAAATATTACCATAATGTCGGTAATAACTACGATAGAGGCATAGTATAACTATATTATATTTTTACCCACAATTATGGTTATTTCAAGTAAAAATATAGTATGGTTGAAAATATATAATGGTAAGAAAAGTAACTATATTATATAGTTAATATTACCAGAATATTTCATACATACTGATAGAACTAACTATATTCACTCGTTCTATCGTTTAAGTAAATACAACATTGAGAGAAAAGTATATGATATATCTAACTATAATGGCATAGTAACAAAATTATAGTTGGAAATATCATATTTATGATAAATATTACCACAATGTCGGTAATAATTACGATAGAGGCATAGTATAACTATATTATATTTTTACCCACAATTATGGTTATTTCAAGTAAAAATATAGTATGGTTGAAAATATATAATGGTAAGAAAAGTAACTATATTATATAGTTAATATTACCAGAATATTTCATACATACTGATAGAACTAACTATATTCACTCGTTCTATCGTTTAAGTAAATACAACATTGAGAGAAAAGTATATGATATATCTAACTATAATGGCATAGTAACAAAATTATAGTTGGAAATATCATATTTATGGTAAATATTACCATAATGTCGGTAATAATTACGCTAGAGGCATAGTATAACCAACTATATTATATTTTTACCCACAATTATGGTTATTTCAAGTAAAAATATAGTATGGTTGAAAATATATAATGGTAAGAAAAGTAACTATATTATATAGTTAATATTACCAGAATATTTCATACATACTGATAGAACTAACTATATTCACATAGCACACTTTACTATACGTATGGTAACAAGAACAAAGATAATAGTTAATAATATAACCATTTGTATAAACAGTTCATTCTACTATATTTTGTATGGTTAAGTGAACTATAAAAATATGTTTAACGCCAAATTTAACTATAAAATATAGTGAGATTATAGTTTTCTCTCAGTGTAAGAACAGATTTGAATGTACGCTCAAATATCTCTACATACAAATATAAAGGTAGAATTTGTCGTGTCGATCCTTCAATCGAAATTACTTCGACATTCTGAAATCCATGTAAAAATTCATCTCGACTCCAATTTAACTCGCGCCACTAGACACGGTCCTGAAACTCTCGACAAAAATACGTCAATATATCGATTGATCCGTCCTCTCTATTTCCGTTTCCACTTCTTTGCGGCACAATGCGCAACGGACAGTGAAATGAAACTACCTAAACCATAATGAGAAAAAGAGAGAGAGAGAGAGAAAGGGAAAGAGAAAAGGAAAGAGAAAAAGAGAGAGTAATTACATTTCTCGCTTTTTCATCGACCATTTACAAATGCGTGTTGCCACAATCGGCAAGCAAAAGAGGTATCATGAATACCAGGTTTCACAATTCGAGAATTACGAGTCCACGGTTAAGTCGACAATCTTCTTTCTCCGTCAAAAATGAATAATAATTAAAAATCTGGAAAAGAATAATATATTGCAATTCGTTGGTTGCTCTCTTCTCTCTTTCTTTTCTTCTCTCTTTCTCTCTATCTCTCTTCGAAAACAATCGTTCACAACTCGACAAATTTCGCATCCGATTAGCAAATCGACAATCTTCTTTCTCCATCAAAAATTAACAATAATTAATAAGTCACTCCCTTTACGGTCGTGCCTAAAAATCCGCAAAAAAAAGAATATATTACAATTCGTTGGCTCCACTTTCTCTCTCTCTTCCTCTCTCTCTCTCTCTCTCTCTCTCTCTCTCTCTCTCTCTCTCTCTCTCTCTCTTCGAGAACAATCGTTCACAACTCGACAAATTTCGCATCCCATTGGCAGATCGACGAGCGATCCCATTCGCTCTCGACGTCTCCGTTTACCCTGAGAGTATTTTGTTTTTCCTTAGCGACAGCTACAGAAGCAAACGCGTATATCTCACGATAACACGTATCCGATATTACTTTCGAGTGATCACAACGAGAGAGAAAAAGAGAGAGAGAAAAAGATTTTTAGACGTGCGTGAGAGTCGACGAAATGGCGACATTCATCAGGAGGGCGAAGTTTCCAACGAAGAAGCGTTTCGGTGAGTCTCAGCTTGCCGGACGAGCTTGTCGAAATTCGAGGAGCACGCGAGTCCAACCTTAACCTTTCGAACTTTCGGAGTAAACGTCGCCATCTCCATTTTTTTCTCTCTTTCTCTTTTTTTTCTCTCTCTTTCTTTTTGTTTCTTTTCTTTTCTTCCGTGAGAATATTCTTCTCTCCATTCTTTTCATCCGTGGATTCTTTCTCCTTTAACCTTTAACTAGACGCGATGGTGTACTTTATACACCGTGCGCAGCAACACGCGAATAAACCGTGTATTAAAACACACTTGTTTCTTTTTGTATTATTTCAATACGAGAATCTGACAATGTTTTCTCTGAAAAATAAATCAGTAAATAATTTAATTCAGCGTTTTACTCTAAATTACTTTAAACGTTGATTTTTTAATTGTAGCGTGTAGAATGCACCGCGCGTGTACTTGTGTTATATTTTAGGGCGCGTATAGTTAACCTTTTGACTGTGGCGCGCTTCAGGATGAATCCATCAATATGGACGGCGCGATTTTCGCATGTCAGTTACTGCGACTGGTTGTCCACTGACTAGTGACCAAAAGAGTACCTGGAAATTTGATACCATTCTTAGGGTTTAAGAAATAATAATGACAAATAAATTAAAAATATCCATTTTTTTTTATTTATCTTAAGTAACTTTTTAAGCTAGTTTAATTTACTTAACTTCATTTGTGCATGCCTTTAATAATAACACTGGGCAACAAATTTTGACTTTTTTTTTACCCATGAAATGACTTGCTAATTTCGAAACAGTACCTATAAACGTGTATTTTAAGACTAATCCCAACTTCGGGTTAGCTCGAGATTCTTTTGGATTTGAATAATAAGATTTGACTGTATTTTCTTCATTAAGTAGCAACCTCACGGTAAAAATCTTGTTTTTACACTTTTTTTTATTTTTTTTTCCTATAACTAAACATCTTGGGAGCATTTGAAACGCAACGCGACGTTAAAATCTCAGAAATTGACAAAGTTATAATTTTTTCAATGGATCAATGCGCTAGTAAATATTCGCTACGCGTAAAGTTTAATCGTGCCTAGGGTTGCCCCAGACTGCAAACAGATTTTTCTTATTTTTTTTTCCTATAGCTGAACATCTTGGGAGCACTTAAAACCCAACGCGAAATTAAAATCTGAAAAATTGACAAAGTTATAATTTTTTTAAGGGATCAATGCGCTAATAAATACTCGCTACGCGTAAAGTTAAATCGTGTCTGGGGTTGCCCCAGACTGCAAACAGATTTTTCTTATTTTTTTTCCTATAGCTGAACATCTTGGGAGCATTTAAAACCCAACGCGACGTTAAAATCTCAGAAATTGACAAAGTTATAAATTTTTTAGTGGATCAATGCGCTAGTAAATACTCGCTACGCATAAAGTTAAATCGTGTCTGGGGTTGCCCCAGACTGCAAACAGATTTTTCTTGTTTTTTTTTCCTATAGCTGAACATCTTGGGAGCATTTAAAACCCAACGCGAAATTAAAATCTGAAAAATTGACAAAGTTATAATTTTTTTAAGGGATCAATACGCTAATAAATACTCGCTACGCGTAAAGTTAAATCGTGTCTGGGGTTGCCCCAGACTGCAAACAGATTTTTCTTATTTTTTTTCCTATAGCTGAACATCTTGGGAGCATTTAAAACCCAACGCGACGTTAAAACCTCAAAAATTGACAAAGTTATAATTTTTTTAATGGATCAATGCGCTAGTAAATACTCGCTACGCGTAAAGTTTAATCGTGTCTGGAGTTGCCCCAGACTGCAAACAGATTTTTCTTATTTTTTTTCCTATAGCTGCACATCTTGGGAGCATTTAAAACCCAACGCGACGTTAAAATCTCAAAAATTGACAATGTTATAATTTTTTTAATGGATCAATGCGCTAGTAAATACTCGCTACGCGTAAAGTTAAATCGTGTCTGGGGTTGCCCCAGACTGCAAACAGATTTTTCTTATTTTTTTTCCTATAGCTGAACATCTTGGGAGCATTTGAAACGCAACGCGACGTTAAAATCTCAGAAATTAACAAAGTTATAATTTTTTCAATGGATCAATGCGCTAGTAAATACTCGCTACGCGTAAAGTTAAATCGTGCCTGGGGTAGCCCCAGACTGCAAACAGATTTTTCTTATTTTTTTTTCCTATAGCTGAATATCTTGGGAGCATTTAAAACCCAACGCGACATTAAAATCTCAAAAATTAACAATGTTATAATTTTTTGAATGGATCAATGCACTAGTAAATACTCGCTACGCGTAAAGTTTAATCGTGTCTGGAGTTGCGCCAGACTGCAAACAGATTTTTCTTATTTTTTTTCCTATAACTGAACATCTTGGGAGCACTTCAAACCCAACACGACGTTAAAACCGCAAAAATTGACAAAGTTATAATTTTTTTAATGGATCAATGCGCTAATAAATACTCGCTACGCGTAAAGTTTAATCGTGTCTGGAGTTGCCCCAGACTGCAAACAGATTTTTCTTATTTTTTTTCCTATAGCTGAACATCTTGGGAGCATTTGAAACGCAACGCGACGTTAAAATCTGAAAAATTGACAAAGTTATAATTTTTTCAATGGATCAATGCGCTAGTAAATACTCGCTACGCGTAAAGTTAAATCGTGTCTGGGGTTGCCCCAGACTGCAAACAGATTTTTCTTATTTTTTTTCCTATAGCTGAACATCTTGGGAGCATTTAAAACCCAACGCGACGTTAAAATCTCAAAAATTGACAATGTTATAATTTTTTGAATGGATCAATGCGCTAGTAAATACTCGCCACGTAGGTTCCCCCAGACACGATTTGACTTTACGCGTAGCGAGTATTTACTAGCGCATTGATCCATTAAAAAAATTATAACTTTGTCAATTTTTGTGATTTTAACGTCGCGTTGCGTTTCAAATGCTCACAAGATGTTCAGTTGCAGGCAAAAAAAAAAAAATGTAAAAACAAGATTTTTACCGTGAGGTTGCTACTTAATGAAGAAAATACAGTCAAATCTTATTATTAAAATCCAAAAGAATCTCGAGCTAACTCGAAGTTGGGATTAGTCTTAAAATACACGTTTATAGGTATTCTTTCGAAATTAGTGAAAGTCATTTCATGGGCAAAAACCTTGTTAACCAGTGTAATCGATAATTAAATATAAAGGTGTTATACTTTCACTTTTATTTTTTACTTATACTTTTGTTTTTTTACTACTTACAGTAATAACGGTCTTATAGTAAAAAAAAATACAGAGAGCGTATATTTACGCCTTTCGTATATATTGATGGACTTGTGAAGGCGTACATATACGCCTTTCGTATATATTGATAGACTTGTGAAGGCGTATATATACGCCTCTAGCAGTCAAAGGGTTAAAAGTTAACATGTCGATTACAACGTCACCTTGAAACTCGGTGACGTTGATTTAGATCGTTTATAATGCAGGTACTCACCGTGGTGCAGTGAAAATGTCGAGAAACATTTTTTTTTTTCTTATTGTTTTGATATCTGAGCACTTGACAAATCGATTAACTCAACTTTTTGTATTTTTCATAAATTTAAGCATCGAAGCACTTGATTAAGTCCCTAGTTTTTATATTTGTAAGATAATTTTGAATATAATTTATGGAGTTAATCGATTTATGCACTGAAAGGCTCATCTGTCAAATGCTCATCGTGCAGTAGGAAAGATTCTAAACTGAGGTTGGATAATACCGAGGCTCGACGACCTGTCTGAAAGCAGGTTGTAAAATTGATTTTGAGAAATCTGACGTAACGTTCGGTAGCGAGGCTGAAGGCATACTTCTTGTAATTCGTGCAGGATAATCTCTCCGAGATGCTTGGATTTTTTTCCATTTCGTTTAGGATGATCTTTCGAGTTTTTTTTTATTTCTTCGTTTATGAAGATTTTTCTTGATTTACCAGAGAATTTTCTGATTTTTTTTTTCTTGGCTGTTTCAGGATAATTTCTGCAAAGCTTGGATTTTTTATTTAATTTCTCAAAGGTCTTTGATTTACCAGAGATTTTGCTTTTTTTCTTCACTGTTTCAGGATAATCTCCGCAAACCATAGATTTTTTAAATAATTTCTCCAAGGCCCTTGATTTACCAGAGGATTTGCTTTTTCTTTTCTCGTCTGTTTTATGCTAATCTCTGCGAATCATGCATATTTCATTTAATTCCTCCAAGATACTTAATTTACCAAAGAATTTTCTTCTTTTCTTCAATTGTTTCAGGATAATCTTTGCAATCCTTAGATTTTTTTAAATAATTTCTCCAAGGCCCTTGATTTACCAGAGGATTTGCTTTTTCTTTTCTCGTCTGTTTTATGCTAATCTCTGCGAATCATGCATATTTCATTTAATTCCTCCAAGATACTTAATTTACCAAAGAATTTTCTTCTTTTCTTCAATTGTTTCAGGATAATCTTTGCAATCCTTAGATTTTTAAAATAATTCCTCCAAGATCCCTAATTTGCCAAAGAATTTTCCTTTTTTCTTACACTGTTTCAGGATAATCTATACGAACTTTACATTTTCATTTAATTCCTCCAAGATCCTTAATTTACCAAAGAATTTTCTTCATTTCTTCAACTGTTTCAGTATAATCTCTGCAAACCTTAGATTTTTAAAATAATCTCTCCAAGATCCTTAATTTACCACAGAATTATCTTTTTTTCCTCAACTGTTTCAGGATAATCTCTGCAAACCTTAGATTGTTTAAAATAATCTCTCCAAGATCCTTAATTTGCCAAAGAATTTTCCTTTTTTCTTCAACTGTTTCAGAATAATCTGTACGAACTTTACATTTTCATTTAATTCCTCCAAGATCTTTAATTTACCACAGAATTATCTTTTTTTCTTCAACTGTTTCAGGATAATCTCTGCAAACCTTAGATTTTTAAAATAATCTCTTCAAGATCCTTAATTTACCACAGAATTATCTTTTTTTCTTCAACTGTTTCAGGATAATCTCTGCAAACCTTAGATTTTTAAAATAATCTCTCCAAGATCCTTAATTTACCACAGAATTATCTTTTTTTCCTCAACTGTTTCAGGATAATCTCTGCAAACCTTAGATTGTTTAAAATAATCTCTCCAAGATCCTTAATTTGCCAAAGAATTTTCCTTTTTTCTTCAACTGTTTCAGAATAATCTGTACGAACTTTACATTTTCATTTAATTCCTCCAAGATCTTTAATTTACCACAGAATTATCTTTTTTTCTTCAACTGTTTCAGTATAATCTCTGCAAACCTTAGATTTTCATTTAATTTCCTCAAGATCCTTAATTTACCACAGAATTATCTTTTTTTCCTCAACTGTTTCAGGATAATCTCTGTAAACCTTAGATTTTTTAAAATAATCTCTCCAAGATCCTTAATTTACCAGAGAATTTTCTTTCAACTGTTTCAGGCAAATCTTCGTTCTTCCCGAGCCTCGAGGAGCAAAGCGGAACACTCCTGGAGGATCCGAACACGTCGAATCAATTGGATGGCGTGGGCGTCGGGGTGGGCGTCGGTGTTGGCGTCGGCGTCGGGGTAGGCGTCGGAGTTGGTGTCGGTGGTGGAATAAGCGGCTCGCAGGCGGCACCACTCTCGTCGCCAAGCCGAAGTAGTCCACATAGTCAGGGTAGTGAGACTGGAGAACGTTTCTCGAGGAAGGTCTTCGTCGGTGGTTTACCACCTGACATCGACGAAGGTAATTCGCTCGTTGAGATTCGACGAGTTTAAATGAAACTGATTGTGAGAATTAAAATTTCAAATTGTTTAACCCTTTGAGTGCTGAATACTAGTGGCCTGTGGGGTCCGTACGGACGGTGACGATCGCTCTGGACGGAATACTTTTTTGCTAAACTCTGTTGATTCACTATTCAAGGCGCAAATAGTAATAAGTTATAGAAATCCTTTTGCACGAGATTGAATAATTAAAGAGCGTTATTACCATGCTGTTACTAAGGAATGCACCTGTATTCATCTCACACAAAAGTAACTGTAATATTTCTATGTAGGTAATCCAAAAAAATCGACAGACGTATATATGCGTCCTTGGTCCGCACCGATGCACAGTGGGCCAGATTCTTTTCGTAGGGTGACAAAAATAAATTTTTTATTAAACACATAATCCTATCACAAGTAGATATTAATATTCACAAATGATCAAAGTATAATTCGCCATAGTTCCAAGTTTTCAAAAATGTACCATTCGGTCATAAAACATTACTCAAAGGAAGTCAATTTTGGAGTTGGTAATGATGAGAAGTGAAGCATAATTTGGTTAGGTTATAGTCGGTCGTGCTTCTGATTTATGACATAAGTAACGAAATTTTGATTATGGAACCTTTAGTTCAAGGTATACACTTTATTTTGTATCCATTCGTTTCTCTAAATTCAATGAAAAACTGCCAGAAAACGAAGTTACAAGTAGAAGTGTATTTTTGTCGATACGTTTTCCAAGCCCATGTTTCAGTTACTCATATATTAAAAAGTAACACTTAGTAACAGTTTTTCTTTTATATTTCTAATTCTTTATTTTATGACGATTTTAAAATGATACGATAATATTGGTAAAGACCGGTACAACATTCTTTTTTTTTCGTCTTTAAGTAAGTGCGTATGCGTTTTACGCAAGGAACTATAAGAAAATTCCGTAATTCTTTTATTATGTTATTATTTTATCATAAAAAATGCAATTTATTTTATCAATATCAAGAAGAGTATTATTTCGTGTTATATATTAAATCTGTGATCTTATACTGTGATCAATACGAATAGTAATTAAACCGTTTAATTATTTTATTTTAATAAAAATGTGTATCATATGTTATATTAAAATCTTTACTTACAAAAAAAAGTATAAAAACGAACTTCTTCAGTTTTGTCACGCTACGAACAGCATCTGGCCCACTGTGCGATGGCTTTCGCCAGACGCATATATGCGTCCACAACACTCAAAGGGTTAACACTAGATTTACCGAAGATTTTTTTATGAACGTGATTTCTCATTTGCAACCAGTTAAATTGACTGCTTTCGGTAAATCTAGTGTTAATTCGACGAATTTTAACGGTTAATCGTCCGGCACTCTTGAAGCAAAATTTAAATGTACAAATATTTTTTGGAGTCTACAAGATTTTCAGTCAGCACAGAATTATATTGAGATTCGATGAATTTAAATGAGACTGAGAATTCAATTTCAAACTGTTTAACACTAGATTTACCGAACATTTTTTATAAACATGATTTCTCATTTGAACCAGTTAAATTGACTGCTTTCGGTAAATCTAGTGTTAATTCGGAGAATGCTAACACTTAATTGTTCTGGCACTCTCGAAACAAAATTTAAGTGTACGAATATTTTTTGGAGTCGACGAGATTTTCAGTCAGCACAGAATTATATTGAGATTCGATGAGTTTAAATGAGACTGAGAATTAAAATTTCAAACTGTTTAACACTAGATTTACCGAACATTTTTTATAAACACGATTACTCATTTGAACCAGTCAAATTGACTGATTTCGGTAAATCTAGTGTTAAATAAGACTGAGAATTCAATTTCAAATTGTTTTATTTGAGGAATCTTAACACTTAATCGTTCTGGCACTCACGAAGCAAAATTGAAGTGTACAAATATTTTTTGGAGTCTACAAGATTTTCAGTCAGCACAGAATTATATTGAGATTCGATGAGTTTAAATCAGACTGAGAATTAAAATTTCAAATTGTTTGACACTAGATTTACCGAAAATTTTTTATAAACACGATTTCTCATTTGAACCAGTTCAATTGACTTAAATCGTCCGGCTCTCTTGAAGCAAAATTTGTGTACAAATATTTTTTCGAGTCGACAAAATTTTCAGTCAGCACAAAATTACGTTGAGATTCGACGAGTTTAAATGAGACTGAGAATTAAAATTTCAATTTGTTTAACACTAGATTTACCGAACATTTTTTATAAACACGATTTCTCATTTGAACCAATTAAATTGACTGCTTTCGGTAAATCTAGTGTTAATTCGACGAATTTTAACGGTTAATCGTCCGGCACTCTTGAAGCAAAATTTAAGTGTACGAATATTTTTTGGAGTCGACAAGATTTTCAGTCAGCACAGAATTACTCTAGTTTTAGACATGTGCGAATTATTCGAATTCGAAAGATTCGATAAGGTCCAATCATTTCGAATCAAAGTAGACTTAAAACCCGTTGAATTCTTATTTATTTATTTATTTAGACGGGTGGCGCTTTTTACATTACAAAGAATCTGAACAAATTAAACTAGACGCATAAAAGTATACCAATTCTAACGCATTTACATAATGAAATAAATTTTCAAAGAGAAAGATAAAAGAGAACAAAAAATTCATAAGCCATCTAATTGGACTTCTAATAAAGCCGACGATTTTTATCGTGTATCCAACACGAGCCATGTAGAGATGTCGAATTTATTCGAATTCAAAATCTGAGTAATTCGATTTGACGATATTTTTGTCAAGTCGATTCGATTCGATTCGAATTTTTTTTTGCAAATTCGATTCAATTCAATTCGAATTACAAAAACCTTGATTCGCACATCTCTATCTAATTTCACTAAAATCTTCATTTCCATACAAATTATCAAGAAAAGTTTCATCGACAGTCTGCACTTTTGTAATCAGCAAATTTTTAAACAAACGCGATCTAGGTTAGGGATTTTATATATTATTATTATATTATATAGGATATTATACATTATTTTATACATATTAATATTTCATAAATATTTCATACAGATTATTATTATATTATATAGGATATTATATATTGTTTTATACATATTAATATTTCATAAATATTTTATACGGAATGAAAGGCAACGGAAACGAAGAGTAATTTTTACAATTTTTTTAATAATTCACTTTTTAATATTCCTTGTCTAATTTGTGAAAACGAACCTCTCGTTGTATTTATTTCCAATAAACAAACGATTAACTTCCTTTCACTTTCAGATCAAGTTTACATTGTTCTTATTTACACGAATGTCGAAAATCACATTAATGCGATGCCGGACGATTAATTATTCAATTCTCCAAAAAACGAGATGAAAGAAAATAATTTGACCATGAAAGATAATAAAGTTACTCCAACTCTCGAATTTTCAACGTGTAATAAAAAGTCACGAAATGAACGAAAAAATATTTCCGGAGACACGACGAAATTTCTTCATCCTTCTCGAGCAGCACGAGGAAGTAAAAGAATTCGCAACGGTACACAAATTTCCAGAAAGCTCAGCTGAAATTGATTCTGCGCCATGCAACGTACGGTTAAAATGCGCCCACGAAATTCGACGCTCCACTTTCGTCGCGTTTGCACATCCGAAACGAAAATTCACGAGTCTCCATTCAATTTCTTCTTACTCCAATACCCACAAAAACACACTTACTAATATTCTCGTAATTTGTTTTCACAGACGAAATAACTGCAAGCTTTCGTCGCTTTGGGCCACTAGTCGTCGATTGGCCACACAAAGCAGAGAGCAAGTCTTACTTTCCACCGAAGGGTTACGCTTTTCTACTTTTTCAGGTAAATTCCTCAAAATTGTTTGAATTTTTTGGCAATACTTCCGTATCCGACCTTAATAAAATTTTACTGATACGTAGCACTTACTATATGCAGTCGAACACCATAAATGCAAATTTATGGGGGTATCATACTCTGGAGGCCCAAAAATGGGGGTCTTTTTCAAGAATTTTTTTGTGACGAAGTGGTAGACCAATCAGGTCCATGACATATACGATATTTAAGTACATGTTTAGGTGCATTTACTGTATTTTTTACATAAGGAAATATTGAGAAATATAGAAGTTATATGTAATCTTGTGGAAACCGTTTGCGCGCGCGCTCAATTACGGTGTACATAGTGCCTCCTGTACGGCGTGCTTGAAAGCAAAAATGCAGAAAGAATATTAAACTAGAATGTATTCCCCACAAGTTGACGAAGGAAAATTGTAAAAAAGTTAAAAATTGCGAAAGTTATAGCACTTTGAAAAAAAGGTTCATTTTTCACCGAAAAAAAATCACGTTTTTTTTATTGTTATTAACACATGGTTCACCGGAGACGAAAAATTTCTACGTCAACTTGAGCATTGCGCTGTTATATTGATATAAACAAAAGGGTAAGACAGCCGGAATAAAAGTACGTTCGGAATCGTGTACACCGTTTCCGAAAAAGTCGTTTCGAGACAAACGCGTTTAAAGTTTCGGTGACTGTTTTCTACGAGATACATTATTCTGCTATTCCTGCACCATATTGGAGCCAAAAATTTTACTTCGCCTCCACAAGTTGAACACTTCACATGGCTACTAATTGCAGAGAAGACTGCTGCAAAATTTATAATTTTATAACCGAATTTCGCGTCAACTTCGACATCGATCGTCCGATCTTGTAATTTTTTCGCTTCAACGGCTATAACTTCGAATTCTGCGATCAGCTAGGGCTTAAAATACGCGGAAAGGATAGTATTTTCAAAATATGTAATAAAAAAAAATCGAATTTTTGAAATTTCCAGAGTAAATCAAGAATTTTTGAAATTTTTACGTAAGAGAAAGACTGAAATTCCACAAAATATCAGGTTAGACAGGTGCAATGGTTAGATATTAAAAAATAAATTTAAACTTGAGAGCGTGGTAGGCCTTTCTGCTTAGATCAATCTCCATTTATCACATTTATATTTCAACTTTAACATTGAATATCTTTTTTTGGAAAAGAGACCGCCAAAAATTTGTCAGAGGAAAAAGTTATTTCTGGAAAAACTTTTTCTGTTAATAACTTTTTAATAAATGACGAGCGGAGCTTAAAACCTTCACAACATTACTCAGAGTGATGACCTTGATAACATATGTGAAGGACATTGAAATCCGAGGTGGCTCCCCATACAGTGAATAATTACCAAAAAATCATAAAATTTTTTTCTATATTTCTTGTTTTTAATATGTATTCTAATGATATTTTGATAAATTAGTATTTATAATCTTGCAAGATATTAATAAAATGAAACAATTCAACAAAACATTTTTGAATTTGAATCTTTTTTTACGTAAAAATCTAAAAAATTAAACTTAATTAAAAATTCAAATATCTCGGAAAGCAGGCGTTTCCTTAAATTCGCACTTATGGTGTTCCACTAGATTTAGTAAATGCCACTTACCTGTAAAATTTTATGAACTCTTAACGGTCGTAAGTCACCTCTCACGTGACAACAGTGCTTTGTCGCTGTGGTCGTATGTCACGTGGGAAGTGACAAACCGGACATCGGTGTACCGACGGTTTTATATTAGAAGAGGGCTTCTAAATAAATTTACACTGTTTTTATGCGGTCCTTTTTTGTGCGGTTTTTTTATGCGATTTTTTATGTGCGATGTTTCCATTTACCGCTTAAAAAAGTTTTTTTAAAATCTGTTGCAAACGAAAACCTTTTGAAATTACGCGACATTTTTTTTGCATGCGATTTCTTTTATGCGATTTCTATCCCCCGCACAAAAACAGGTTTTACTGTATTCTACACTGAGAGAAAAAAATGGTTGGGTTTACTATAATCTCACTATATTTTATAGTTAGATTTGGCGTCAAACATATTTTTATAGTTCACTTAACCATACAAAATATAGTAGAATGAACGATTTGTACAAATGGTTATATTATTAACTGTTACCATTGTTCTTGTTACCATATGTATAGTAAAATGTTCTATGTGGATATAGTTAGTTCTATCACTACGTATGAAATATTCTGGTAATATTAACTATATAAAATAGTTACTTTTCTTACCATTGTATATTTTCAACCATACTATATGTTTAGTTGAAATAACCATAATTTTGGATAAAAATATAATATAGTTGGTTATACTATGCCTCTATCGTAATTATTACCGACATTATGGTAACATTTACCATAAATATGATATTTCCAACCATAATTTTGTTACTATGCCATTATAGTTAGATATATCATATACTTTTCTCTCAGTCTGGTATTTACGTATGTCACATAAATGGCAGGACGAGTGAGACTCGTGCACTGAGAGAAAAAAATGGTTGGGTTTACTATAATCTCACTATATTTTATAGTTAAATTTGGCGTCAAACATATTGTTATTGTTCACTTAACCATACAAAATATAGTAGAATAAACGATTTGTACAAATGGTTATATTATTAACTATTACCATTGTTCTTGTTACCATATGCATAGTAAAATGTTCTATGTGAATATAGTTAGTTCTATCACTACGTATGAAATATTCTGCTAATATTAACTATATAAAATAGTTACTTTTCTTATCATTATATCTTTTCAATCATACTATATTTTTAGTTGAAATAACCATAATTTTAGGTAAAAACATAATATAGTAGGTTATACTATGTCTTTATCGCAAATATTACCGACATTATTGTAACATTTACCATAAATATGATATTTCCAACTATAATTTTGTTACTATGCCATTATAGTTAGATATATCATATACTTTTCTCTCAGTCTAATTAAACAAAAATAAGAAATGATGATTTATTGAACGGCTGTAATTTCTAACGAAAATGTTATTCTTATAATACTGATAATTTTTTGCACATTTCCCGAAATCAACTGCAACTTAGTGAGAATCGTGTATAAAAAGCTAGCGTCCGATAAGGGACAAGGGTCGGTTACGGACTGAGAGAAAAAAATAGTTTGGTTTACTATATTTTACACTATAATCTCACTATATTTTATAGTTAAATTTGGCGTCAAACATATTTTTATAGTTCACTTAACCATACAAAATATAGTGGAATGAACGATTTATACAAATGGTTATATTATTAACTATTACCTTTGTTCTTGTTACCACATGTATAGTAAAATGTGCTATGTGAATATAGTTAGTTCTATCACTATGTATGAAATATTCTACTAATATTAACTATATAAAATAGTCACTTTTCTTATCATTATATCTTTTCAATCATACTATATTTTTAGTTGAAATAACCATAATTTTAGGTAAACACATAATATAGTTGGTTATACCATGTCTTTATTGCAAATATTACCGACATTATTATAACATTTACCATAAATATAATATTTCCAACTATAATTTTCTTACTATGCCATTATAGTTAGATATATCATATACTTTTCTCTCAGTGCGGAAGTTCAGCCAATCTTTTTTCCAAAATATAGATATGAGCCAAGTCTCTTGAACAGATTATATAAAATTTATTTTAAATTTGCAGGACGAAGGCTCGGTGCAGCAGCTGATCGACGCCTGCATACAGGACGAGGACAAGCTTTACCTGTGCGTGAGCTCTCCAACGATCAAGGACAAGCCCGTGCAAATTCGTCCTTGGCGATTGAGCGACGCCGACTTCGTCCTGGACGCCTCGATGCCATTGGATCCACGAAAAACTGTGTTCGTAGGCGGTGTCCCACGGCCGTTGAAGGCCGTGGAGCTGGCCATGATTATGGATCGGCTTTACGGTGGAGTTTGTTACGCAGGCATCGACACCGATCCAGAGCTCAAATATCCGAAGGGAGCGGGCAGAGTGGCGTTCAGTAATCAACAGAGTTACATAGCTGCTATATCAGCAAGATTCGTGCAATTGCAACACGGTGATATCGACAAGAGGGTGTGTTTACGATTTTCTCGATGACAGTTGGAGCTGTTTATAAATTTGTAATAACGAGGGGCAATTGTGCAATTTTGTACGATATGTTGCTTAATTCGCTTGAGAATTTTTTTCGTTACGCTCTGGTACGTTGAGAAGCTCTTGTGAAAAGGTTAAAATATTTAGAACCGATTGTTAGGAATTGTCGATTTGATTTAAGAGATGTAGATTTAATTTATGAGAATTCTTGGATTTTTTTGGATGTGAGAAAATGATGATGAGAAATCTGGATGGATGTAGGAATTTTGTTTAGATGTCTAGTGATTTTTTACATTGAATTTTGTAATTCAAATAGGTTGTAGCAGTTGGATTGGAAAGCGATGATATCGGCAAGAGTATTTTATTGATATCGACAAGAATTGTGTATATGTTGCTCAATTCGCTTGAGAATTTTTTTCGTTGCTCTCTGGTACCTTGAGAAGCTCGTGTGAAAAGGTTAAAATATTGAGAATCAATTGTTAGGAATTGTCGATTTGATTTAAGAGATGTAGATTTAATTTATGAGAATTCTTGGATTTTTTTGGCTGTGAGAAAATGATGATGAGAAATCTGGATGGATGTAAGAATTTTGTTTAAATGTCTAGCGATTTTTTATATTGAATTTTGTAATTCAAATAGGTTGTAGTAATTGGATTGCAACACGGTGATATCGGCAAGAGGGTGCGTTTACGATTTTCTCGATGACAGTCCGAGCTGTTTATAAATTTGTAATAACGAGGGGCAATTGTGCAATTTTGTACGATATGTTGCTTAATTCGCTTGAGAATTTTTTTTCGTTGCTCTCTGGTATGTTGAGAAGCTCTTGTGAAAAGGTTAAAATATTTAGAACCGATTGTTAGGAATTGTCAATTTGATTTAAGAGATGTAGATTTAATTTATGAAAATTCTTGGATTTTTTTGAATGTGAGAAAATGATGATGAGAAATCTGGATGGATGTAGGAATTTTGTTTAGATGTCTAGTGATTTTTTACATTGAATTTTGTAATTCAAATAGGTTGTAGCAGTTGGATTGGAAAGCGATGATATCGGCAAGAGTATTTTATTGATATCGACAAGAATTGTGTATGTGTTGCTCAATTCGCTTGAGAATTTTTTTCGTTGCTCTCTGGTACCTTGAGAAGCTCGTGTGAAAAGGTTAAAATATTGAGAATCAATTGTTAGGAGTTGTCGATTTTATTGTTTGCAACAGTTCATGAGGATCGGAGGATTTTAGTGGTCATGAGAAAATTTCAGTGATTTAAGAGATGTAGATTTAATTTATGAGTTTTGTTTAGATGTCTAGCGATTTTTTATATTGAATTTATTATATCAAGTGGGCTGTAGTAGTTGGATTGGAAATTCACGATTTTGTCCACGTCAGTCGGTGCTGTTTGTAAATTTGTAATAACAAGGGGCAATTGTGCAATTTTGTACAATATGTTGCTCAATTCGCTTGAGAATTTTTTTCGTTACTCTCTGGTACCTTGAGAAGCTCCTGTGAACCGGTTCAAATATTGAGGACCGATTATTAGGAGTTGTCGATTTTATTGTTTGCAACAGTTCATGAGGATCAGAGGATTTTTTTGGTCGTGAGAAAATTTCAAAGTGATCTAGGAGATGTAGATTTAATTCATGAGGATTCTTGGATTTTTTTGGATGTGAAAAAATGATGATAAGAAATCTGGATGGATGTAAGAATTTTGTTTAGATGTCTAGCGATTTTTTACATTGAATTTTGTCATTCAAGTAGATTGTAGTAGTTTGAATTGGAAAGCGCCTGTACAACCGCAACCCTATGTGCGCGTGCTACACAATAATTAACCAGTTAACTGTGGATTTTTTTTTTTGAATTTCAATTTGTGGTCTTTATATTGAATGGTAAGTTGTTTTTATTGTTCGTGATCAAAAATATAAAAACTTTGGATTGACGTGTATACACGTCGAACGCACTTAACTGGTTAAGGAGCTAAGAAGGAAGGTGTGAGAAAAGAAAGGAGGGACCACTTCAAGAGAACTTACAATTCAGTAGCAGCCAGACCGTCTTAGTGGTCGACCACTTAGAAATTGAAGCGACACACTTAGTAAAATATCAAGAGATCCTTAGTATATTTTCAAGGGTACCATGAGTGTGACAAACATACGTGTTTTTTCAGAACACCGGAGAACTAAACAAGCTACAAACTTGCTATTTGGCATTTTATTTTACTATATCATAAAGGCTCGAAAACTGCATAAGAAAAGAACAGATAACAATGACGTTATGATTTATTAAACAAATGGTAACAGAGTGTTTCTTATTGCACTATTTACTGGAGTCGACGATTCCGTCATATTGGACCATCCTAAATAAAAAAAAAAGAATATATTGCTAAAGTATATTGTATTATCCAAGCATTGACCGAGATTTTTTTTAAATTCTTTGAGATTTGCCTGAAAATATTGTTTATTATGAGTTTTGAGTGTAAGTTTTGCTAATGAAGTTGTTAATATTTTCTGAACTAACTAATGATATCACAAAAATCATAGAAAAATGCTTAGAAAATACAATATACTTTCCTTTGTTTATGTTGGATCATCCAATATAGACAAAGTAGTAAATAGTGTAATACGAAACACTATATTTAATAAATAATGAATTCGTAAGTACCTGTTCTTTTCTTATGCATTCTTGGAATTCTTACGACACCCTAAAACAAAGTGCCAAATAGCAAGTTTATAACTTCTTTAGTTCTCCGATAGTTCACTCTGAAAGAACGCCTATTTTTACAACTGGCCACTCTGGTCATACTCCTTCACGAATGAAAAGGAAAACAAGACAAATTAGTGTTAAGCATACGCACATTGAAACTTACGGATCGCTCCAAGCCACTAGATAAAGACAGTCCAGAACAATCTAGACTTCATTATTACGTAAATTCATATTTTCTGGAGCAGTTTAATTATTATTTATAGATAAAATATTGTACAGTATATTTGCGTGTAATTATTTATTCATATTCTTTTTATGTTCTTGCAGGTTGAAGTTAAACCATACGTTCTGGACGATCAAATGTGCGACGAGTGTCAAGGGCAACGCTGTGGTGGCAAGTTTGCACCATTTTTCTGCGCAAACGTCACCTGCCTACAGGTATTCTTCACGTTTCGCAAATTGTTATTACGTTAAACTGTAAGGAGGAAGCTTAAAAACTCGAAGCATCAGTTAATTCCTCGTTTAAAGTTATTTAGTAACTTCCTACAGTTTTATTCCCATTAACACGTCGACTGCCACGTCACCTGAATTCGGGTGACGGTTTCAGTGCTTGATTATAAATGATCAAAATAGGTATTTGGAAGTATAACTAACACTTTAGATAGGTAACTGAACAATCGCCAAAATTCAATGTTCCGTAGCAGGCAACGTGTTAAATGTATAAAACAATAGTTTGCTGTGAAAGGCTGAAAAAGTATGCAACAAGCAGTGTTGGGTAGTATCTACATATATGTATCTAGATACCGTATTTATTTTAAATTGTGTATCTGTATCTATATGTGAATACATTTTTTCACATCTATCTCTATCTGTATCGAGATAAATTTTAAATGTATCTTACCCAACACTGGCAACAAGCAACCTTCCCAATAACAATAACAATCTTCCTCCGTGCGATTACCATTTGCATCATAAAACAACATTGAAAAGACCACAGCAAAAGATAGCACCAAAGATTAACTGAATAACTCTGTTCTTCTAACAGATTGGTTTTTCTTTCCACAGTACTACTGCGAGCACTGCTGGGCAACTATACACTCTCGTCCAGGCCGGGAGTTCCACAAGCCACTGGTGAAGGAGGGCGCGGATCGACCTCGTGCCGTACCCTTCCGCTGGTGTTAACCCCAGCTGCGCTGTCCCTAATTACCTTGCAACCCTAGCTAATTAACTACCGGTTCTATAAACACCCCCTCCCATCCACTTTACACAAAAACACACAAACACACAGACACATACAGACACGCACACACTTATTTACCCTATCCACGATAAGCAGTCACCTTAAAAACTCCTGAACCCCTCCCACCCCCCTAAAACCCCCGACGTCATCATTGTTACTCTACTATTTACTACTATCCAACTACTATTTGCCTACGGCTGTTACTATTTACATATTTACTACACTTAGTACCTTCGTCACCAGAGATCATCATCATCACACCGACCCACCAACCAAACAAAACTGTTCTTGCTTTCCACCCCGTTCTACTTACCGAACTCACCTTATCCCCTCCTGACGTTACTATTGCCACTACTACTAATCGCTATCAATGGTACCACTAGTAAAATCCAATTTGAAATACTTTCTCGAAGTCTCCGCTGCGTTTTTGCCTCTTTCTTCTTCTTCTTTCTTTTTTATTACCACCGTGTCACCGTTACCATTTAACATCGTCTCTCCCCAATTTTCTCTTTGGGTAGGACAGGCCAGGAGACCTATTATCACCGTAAATAACGTCCACTATCTAAATATTCCTACTACTGTTACCATTGCTACTACAATTACTATTATCGCTACTATTACTACTACTACTACTACTACTACAACTATTACTACTACTACTACTCCCCATTATTACTCTAAAAGCTACCGCTACTACTACCTATCATCACTATTACTATTACTGTTGCTACTACTGTTCTACCTTCACCACCACCACCACCACCACCCACACTGTCATTTCCATCAACATTGTTACCGTTACCACTTAACTACTAACGTCACCGTGAGCCACTACCACCGCAATCGCCATTCGTGTATCTCTCACGTGAAGTCGAGAAGAGAAAAGAGTATATAATCCAATCCGAACCACCTCATCCCGCCCCTATTCTACCCCGGTTTACTCGGAGGAAGGTGTGCTGCGGGGTCCACTGGCGAGAGACAAAGAATAATTAAATAACGACCACCTGGTGCAGATCACCGTTTCTTCACGATATTCCGTGATGAGCAATAGACTACTACTATTACTACTACCACTACAGAGGACTACACTTCAGGAACGATTCAATGCGAGTTTTGGGTTTTGAAATGCTTCGTCGGACGAGAAATGGAAGAGCACGGTTATTGAGAGGGCTGCATTCGATCGCTGGGCCCCAGAGAAATCTGAGAAGAATGAGTGAGTAAGAGAGAAGAGCCAGAGGATCGTGGACTACGTGGGAGAGATAAAGAGAGGGTGAAAGAAAGAAAGAGAGAGGGAGAGATGAGGATTTTTCCTTCGACGAGCCAGCAGGAAAAGGATTCCTTCGGGGTCGTTCGTTATCCTTTTCTTCTTCATTGATTCTGCCGTTCTTTTCTAATTCTTTTCTTTCTTTTCCGTTCTCGTACAGTATAACCGATAGTCATACAAGCGTATCTACGTCATATCCATTGATGTAACGTGTGCACCATGTTGTGATCGAGATCGAAGATAATCTCTTTAGTTACCCGCACGCAACGAGCAAGAACTCTTTTCGAGAGAGAGAGAGAAAAAGATAGAAGGAAGGAAGGAGAGGAAGAAAATGATGAGGAGGAGAAGAGTGGACGGAGAGGAAATTAATTTGATTGCTTGGAAGAGATCGTCTCTTGGAGCACGTGAATATTTTGCCAACGTGATTTGCGGTTTAAATCGGTCATCCTTCCTCTTCTCCTCTTGGTTCTTCGTCTCTCGCTTCTTCCACTTCTTCTGATTCAGCATCCCGGGACAATTCTTTCTGCCACCAGGGCGCTCACCCCTTTGGGCTTGCTCTCTCGAGAACTTTTCTCTCATTCTAAATGAAAAATAAGAGAGAGAGAGAGAAAGAGAGAGAAAAAGAAAGAGTTTTGCAGTGAGAGTACTTCTCGATTTTGATTCTCTTAATTCTACAAGCCTAACTTTCGCCTTGGAGGCAGAATGGATTGTGCGCCGTTGGCTAACTGAAGATATTCTCCTAGTGATAATAAAGTTTAAGAGGGAGGAAAGTAAGAGAGAGAGAAAGTGAGAGAGAGAGAGAGAGAGAAATGTGAAAGAGAGTTACAACTAGAGTGCGAAACATACACACACACCTACATACACGAACACTAATTATGTGAGAGCGATTCGTGAAGAAGGGGCAAGCAAATGATGAGAAAATGGAGCATGAGAAATGCGAGTACCTGATTCGAGACGATTATTCGGGGGGGTGAGATGTGAAAGGGGGTGGATTAAGGGAGGATTAACGGTGAATCTGAAAACGTGGAGGAAGAAGAACCGGAAAATTGAGTGCGAGAAAGGAAAGAGAGATGGTAGAAATGAAGAGTAAGAGAGATAAAGAGAGAGAAGAAAGAAATTGGGAAAGATGCAATGCGCAAGCTGGGACGAGTGCTAAGTAATAGAAGAGGGTAGCATCGATAGTTTGCAAAATGATGTCTGTCTTTGTGAAAAAGTGAGAGAGAGAGAATGGAAAGTGAAAGAGAGCAAGAGAGAAAGTTTGAGAGAAAGAAAGAAAGAGAGAGAGGAGAGAAGCGTTCGCAATTTGAGGTTAATCAGTAATTGAAAAAAATCCACGCTTCAACTGCTGTGTATTAGATAATTCTCTTATATCACACACGTGTACCAACACACACACAAAACAAACAGACAGAAGCATACACACACAAAAACACACACACACAGTCTCTAGCTTTTAAGAACTTATTAAAATATGTTATATAGGTGCGTTATCTATACATATATTATATATATGCGTTTCACTGGGCGCGGGCCGAGTGCTGGACCCGTGCGTCCTCGTAGAAAGAGAGAAAGAGCGAGGTACACTCGAGAAATCGATTTTTTTACAAATTAAATTATTCGAATGACGATTTGTAGAAAGAGAGAGAGAGAGAGAGAGAGAGAGAGAGAGAGAGAGAGAGAGAGAGAAAGAGAGAGGGGATGGAAAATTCTGGAAGGGACATTCTCGAGGGTGGGATAGACGAGAATGATGAAGAGGGATGGAGAAAGAGGAGAGCAGAGGATTAAGTGGAAGATTAGAAGGTGAAGCAAGAACGAGAATCGACGTTTAAGATCCTTTTTCTTTTCTTTTTTTTTTTTTTACTCTCGACAGCTTCTTCTTTTCTTTTTTTCCGTACGATCCTTTTTGCTTTTGCTTTTTTCTCCTCTGCTATCTCGTGCATCCAATGCACACGCATCATCGGTTCAGATCAGATCAGTCCAGTTGTACCGAATTCTCTGCCAATACTTTATTACGAGAGACAGGATGAGAAGAAGCGAGAGAGAAAGCAAAGTAACAATATAGACCTCTAAAACGAGGAGAAATTTTCGAAAATCGACAAATCTGCTCTCGAAGAAAACTCGAGATTATTACATTGGGTTTTACATTAATTCTTCTATTATCAAAAAAACATAAAGAAAAAAGTCTCATCAGCTTTTTTTTATTTTTCGGCTTTTGGCGCGAAATTCAAACGAGAAGAAAAAAAGAAACTGATTCGAGCCAGAGCCAATGAAATTGATTTCACAGAGAACGGAAACAGAGTCGATCGGAACTTTAGCCAAATCGTAATCCTTTCTTCAAATTTATTTATTTATCCTCTTGTTTTTTTCTCCTTCTTCTTTTTTTTTAATGCCGACGAAGAAACTTTTTCACATTTTCCAGGTAACGAACAAATAGACAAACTTTTCTCGAAGCTTGAGACACACATACGTACACACACACGCGCGCGGTGCAGTGTTATTTCGGATATCAATTAGATCTGTATATGAATTAAACTCATATCGTCCTTGTATATATCGATCTCTCTTGTATAACTTATATCGACGAAGGACAGTCGCGCGATTGATCGAATTCCGTGGGTATGATTTCCCTTTTCTTTTCTTTTTTTCTTTTTTTTTTTTTCTTCCTTTTCCGTCGTGACAAACTATGTTTAATATCTATCCTCGTTTACAAGTGGAGTATCGTCGATTGTTCGCGAGTATTAATGGAACGCATCGCCATCTCGAAAAGAAAAAAAAGAAAAAAAAAATTCCACCGTGTTATCCGAGGCGAAAAAACAAAAGGACGATACTTGAATCAAAAGAAAAAGAAAGAAAGAGAAGAGAAACCCTACAGAATCGTGTTTTTTTTTTTTTCTCGTAAAAATGTGAACTTCGTTTCGACGGACCATGGAGAGAGAGAAGGGGTCTGTTCTGATTTTTGGACACGCCCACTTTCACAAACACGCGAAGCCAATTGCACTTTCGATGTTTAGGTCCACGCGACGGTCACGTTTTCGATTTTTCCTCCATTTTAGCTTCTTCTCTTTTGTTTAACCCTCCCTTTTCTACGAGATTTTTCTTTTTTTCCTTTTTTTTTTGGAAGGTCGACGAACCTATCGACACGATTAACGATACTGTAGTGAGGAAAGGAAGAGAGAAAGAGAGTGTGAGAGAGTGAGATACTGTGTTTATTAAAATTTCTTAACAAACGTTTCGTAAGCTAACTGTGTTGCGTTATTTGATGCGGTGCGCACGCGCAGAGGCTCCGGAAATGTTTTTTAAAAGCTCCATTCGCACGTGGTCTAACTGAAAAGATTTTAGGTCTCACTTGATCCTTTCGTCCCTGAATACTTTTTTTTTCGCTGAGTTAAACATAATTGAAGGTCGAAAACAATGTTTTTTTTTTTTTAATGGAATACAAGATTTTTGATGAAAAAAAGAAAATTTCCCTGGTACATATATGGAACGAAAGGGTCAATACTTGGTATGTGGGTACACTTCGAGGCGGACGTTTTTTCGTGAACCTCGAGAGAGTTTGGTGATTCAATAAAATCATAATAAATCGAAAATTACTTCGATTGGTAAGATGGAGTAACTGGACAAAGAAAATTTCTGGGAAGAAATAATGCAAAGCATTGCACAACACACAAACAATGTCCATCGTATTTATACGGTACACAACACACATTTTTACGTGACAGACTACGAAAAACGTGAAAGTACATTACTCGCATGCCAAGTGTTAAAAACGAAATTTCTGTGGCACGATAAATGGAAATTCGATTTTAAGTGTGACTTTAGTCTTTTCGAATTCGACTCGTGCGATCTTAATAGCTTGAATAACGGAGAAGTAACGAGAAAAGAGATTAAAGCCCATGGATTACCACTCGAGCTAAGAGATCTAGGATGTGTTCAGAAATTCACTGTCAGTACTGAAAATCCGTAGTATACGTGACCATAAACTATATATTTCCGGTACTGGCGGTGAATATCTGAACACAGCCCTAACCTCGTATTCTTCCTGTTCTACGCGACAGAAAGAAGAAAGTGAGAGAGAAAGAAACAGAGAAAGAGGTTAATCGTTTTAATTGCATCTGAATATAGAGAAGTGTTGTGCCTAAAGTTAGCGTGTAAACTTGTTCTTGCGAGATATATATAGTGCTTCGTAACTCAAGAGAGCATATCCTCTTCTGTCTAGCGTGTTCTTCTCGTTCTGTTCTGCACACCTTATCGGTCGTTTAGACGTAAACAATTAAATAGACTTTTGTACGATCGGCGTTGGTCACGTATGTTGCGACACTTTTGTGCGCCACGTGACCTTTTTTATACGATGCTAATGTCCCTTGTTAGACGAGGCTATTGGACGTTAGGAGATATATTACGTGTGTAATCCGTGTTTCTACGCAACATTCGATTTAATAATAACCACACGCAGGACACATACGAAGATTTAATAATAACCACACGCAGGACACATACAGAAATTTAATAATAACCACACACATACAAAGACACACACACACACTATCTCGAAAAAACTTTCAAACACGCCGTTCGGTTCGCGAATATTCGATACTAATCTTAGCGATCGTGTCTCGCGTAGAATCTAATTTTTGGCTAAAGCTTAGTGGAGGGAAAAGGAAGAAAAAAAAAATGGAGGTTAGTTGTCGCGCTTCTCTATCAATTTTCACATTCGAGAGATTTATCTGGTGAGAGTTTTGTTGAATTTTTTCTGGGTTCTTCGAACGAGAAAGTTTGGTTTCTTTTGTTTTTTTTTTTTTCTTGGAGATGTTTCTATGTTTCAGATAGATAGAAAGAGAGAGTGTCTTCTTCGTTGTTTGTTCTTTTATTAGCATTTATCGAATCGATTTATTTTTGTAAACACTTTTTATTACCTTCTTACCGTACTAGAAAGTCTCTTTACCGAGTCACACACACACACACACAGAGACACACACACACACCAAAGTATCACCCGCGTAAGAATTCGCAGCACGGTCGAGGAGGCGTGGCCTCGCTTGCGAATCGGGTGTACGTGAAACGGTGCAATAGTCATTTCCTCTTTTCTTTTCTTTTTTACGAGTCGTTGCTAACGCTTAACGAGAAAAAAAAAAAGAAAGAAAGAAAGAAAATTCAAAAATGGTGTTCAATTAGAAATATTATATATAAATATATAAATATATATATATGTGTCGGACGTTTCTCCATTCGAGGGTTCGCGCAGGTTAAACTTTCTTACTTGCGATTAACTGGAGGCGATCTTCGTTTGCGGAGACGCGCGTGTGACAAACGATTAAAATTCACTAACACACATACAGACACGTTAAATAAATAAGGAAACATAGATGGCAAATTTTGTCGACGATTGCGAAATGGACGGTGAGAAAAATCGCGCTCTTCGATTGTTCTCATCACGTGCGCGCGCGTAAGAGAAACAATTAAAATTCATAAACACACACACACACACACAGGCATACTAAATAAATAAATGTAGATGGCAAACTTCGTCCACGAGTATGAAATAGACAGTGAGAAACAATTAAAAATTGCAAACACACACATACTAAATAAATAAACAAACGTAGATGGCAAACTTTGTCGACGATTGCAAAATAGACAGTGAGAAATATTTGCGCTTTTCGATTGTTCTCATCACACGCGAGCGCGCGTGTGAAAAACAATTAAAATTCACAACCCACACACACTAAATAAATTAATAAACATCCATAGACGGCAAACTTCGTCGACGATTGCGAATTAGACAGTGAGAAACAATTCAAATTCGCAAACACACACACCCACACGTGAAATAAATAACAAACATCGATGGCAAACTTTGTCGATGATCGCAAAATAGTGAGAAAAAATCGCGCTTCTCAATTGTTCTTTTCACGCGCGCAAGCGTATGGAAAACAATTAAAAAGCGCAACCCACACACACACACACACTAAATAAATAAACATAGATGACAAACTTTGTCGACGATTGCAAAATAGTGAGAAAAATCGCGCTTTTCAATTGTTCTTTTCACGCGCGCGAGTGTGTGGAAAACAATTAAAATTCACAACACACACACACACACACACACACACACACATGTTAAATAAATAAAAACAAACGTGGATTGCAAACTTCGTCGACGATTGCGAAATACACAGTGAGAAACAATTAAAATTCGCAACCGCACACACACACACGTGAAATAAATAAACAAACATGAATTGCAAAGTTCGTCGACGATTGCAAAATAGACAATGAAAAACAATAAAAATTCGCAAACACACACACACGTTAAATACATAAACAAATATAAACGACAAACTTCGTCGACGATTGCGAAATAGACAGTGAGAAAATCGCGCTTTTCAATTGTTTTTTTCACCCGCGCGAGCGTGTGGCAAACAACTAAAATTCGCAACACACACACACACACACATGTTAAATAAATAAAAACAAACATGGATTGCAAACTTCGTCGACGATTGCGAAATACACAGTGAGAAACAATTAAAATTCGCAACCGCACACACACGTGAAATAAATAAACAAACATGAATTGCAAAGTTCGTCGACGATTGCAAAATAGACAATGAAAAACAATAAAAATTCGCAAACACACACACACACGTTAAATACATAAACAAATATAAACGACAAACTTCGTCGACGATTGCGAAATAGACAGTGAGAAAATCGCGCTTTTCAATTGTTCTTTTCACGCGCGCGAGCGTGTGGCAAACAACTAAAATTCACAACACACACACACACACACACACACACATGTTAAATAAATAAAAACAAACATGGATTGCAAACTTCGTCGACGATTGCGAAATACACAGTGAGAAACAATTAAAATTCGCAACCGCACACACACACACGTGAAATAAATAAACAAACATGAATTGCAAAGTTCGTGGACGATTGCAAAATAGACAGTGAGAAAAATTGCGCTTTTCGATGGTTCTCGTCACGCGCGTGCGCGCGTGTTAAAAACAATTAAAATCCACCAACCCACACGCACTAAATAAATTAATAAACATCCATAGACGGCGAACTTCGTCGACGATTGCGAAACGGAGAACAAGAAGAATTTTCAATTGTTCTCTCCGCGTCATCTCGAAAATCGTCAACAATATAAGGAGAGTGAACAAAAAAAGAAAAAAAAAAGAAAACAGAAAAAGGCATTCTTGCGCGGACCTTATTAGCGACGTCACAGATGTTTTTCTATAATACCGCCGGGTGATTCGTATTTCTTTCTCACGGAACCACTCTACCTAAGATTACAATATCGGAAGCCACGGTGAGTGAGTGAGAGGATAGTGCAAATATTTAAGAAGTAAATGAATAATCTTCGGTATTTATTGAGGTATATTGATTTGTGTGCGTATACGCATGAGAATGTGGAACGAAGTAGTAGTAATACTAAGAGAGAAGGAAACGTATTATACGTAGACCCAGAGGACAGAAAGAAAAGAGAAAGAAACAGTGTGAAAGAGAGAAGAGAAACCTAGCAAAGACACCCATACTCCGCTCACAATATTTATGCGTGTATTTGTAGATATAATATTTTTATCTATTTTTTCGGTACCCTTTTTGTATATATATATTCATTGCCGTAGACAAAACGGACTCTGTAGGTAAAGAAATTGAAGGATTTCACGTGTGAAGGCGTAGGACGCGAACGGATAAGCGAATGAATAATAATTAACGAATGAAAAAAGAAAGAAAGGAAAACAGAGACCAGAACGAGGCACGAGAAATCGAAAACTGACGAGACGTGGTCGAGCTTCCGTCCTTGGTTGCGTCGAAATCGATTTTTATTCGCGCGAATCTCACGCCCACGAGGGAGATCGAGTCGATGAAATCGTGATGGACGATTTTAAAGAGTTGTCGAATGGAGAAAAGAAGAAACGACGAGATAAACGAATCACGAGATCGCTTATGTCGTAATAATAATTGAGACGAGATGGAGAATGAGATGAAAAGTAACAATGTACCGTGGAGCATCTTGAACTCGACGCAGAGACAATTGAAATTCGTCACGAATTATAGATCGTGATGAGCTGTGCGTGTGTGTGAAAGAGAAGAAAGAACGAGGTTAAAAGAGAGGAGTAGTAAAATGGAAGAGAGGAAGAAGAGATTTACAGAAAAAAAATTGAGATGAGTAAGAACGATCTTCTTGATTAAGGCATTGGCAGAGAGAGAAGGTATAGCGATCGATCGAGTCGATCGTTCGATTTTTACGGAGCCTACCAAAGTGATAGGCGGGCGAGGCGAGAGTGTGTAAAAGGAGAGAAGAGATGAAATTGCCCTCGGTTAGAGTGGAATTCTACGTCGTAATTAAATAAATAATTAAATCAATGGACGAACGTGATCACGTGGGTTCGAAAGTCGTGGAGTAAGCGAGGAGAGATGAATGAGAGGAGGCGCGACGAATTTTTTTACTACCCGTTACTACTATACATAGGCGAGATATTCTTAACGGTTAATGTTTTTAAAAGGCGAGAGAGAGAGAGAGAGAGAAAGTGAGCGTGCAATTAATTAATTCGATATTAGATGTTTAAAGGTAGTAGAGAAAGAGAGAGAGAGAGAGAGAGAGTTGGTGTTGGGTCGATGACCTCTATAAAAGAAGGCAGAGGTCAATGACATTGATGAGAGAAGAGTTCGTTGACCTCCGAGCCAAGAATTAGGGAAAAAAAAAAGAAATTCGGCGACCGAATGGCGCGAGCAGAACGGACCAGGCGCGAGGGATTTAGTTAGTCCAATTTAAACGATGAATTAAAGAGAGAGAGTGTCTGTGAGAAGAAATGGAAATGATGAATCGATGGAGAGTCCAGAGGATCTCCGAGCGGAGGGGATTAAATAAATTAATTAAACCGCGCGAACGTGCGCGCGTCGCGCCGTATCTTCTCGTGAGAAGTCGCGCGCGTGGTTTTGCGAATTTTCTGAATTTGAATTTAGTACACGCGCGAGAATTGCGAATTTTCTAAATTTTGATTACACGCCAATGCGCGAGGATCGTGAATTTTTTAAATTTGAATTTACCGCGCACGCGTGTGGTTTGCGAATTTCTTAAATTTGAATTTCGCGCGCGCGAGAAATGCAGATCTATTAAATTGGAATTTCTTGCACTCGAGAATTGCGAATTTATCAAAGGCGAATTTCACACGCTCGAGAATTGCAAATTTATTAAATTCGAATTTCCCGCCCAAGAGAATTTATTAAATTCGAATTTCCCGCCCACGTGAATTACGACTTTATGAAATTCGAATTTTACACGCGCGAAAATTACAAATTTATTAAATTCGAATTTCCCGCCCACGAGAATTTCAAATTTATTAAATTCAAATTTCCCGCGCATGAGGATCACAAATTTATTAAATTCGAATTTCCCGCGCATGAGGATCGCAAATTTATTAAATTCGAATTTCACACGCGCGAAAATTACAAATTTATTAAATTCGAATTTCCCGCGCATCAGGATCGCAAATTTATTAAATTCGAATTTCCCGCGCATCAGGATCGCAAATTTATTAAATTCGAATTTCACACGCGCGAAAATTACAAATTGATTAAATTCGAATTTCCCGCGCATGAGAATCACGAATTTATTAAATTCGAATTTCCCGCGCATGAGGATCACAAATTTATTAAATTCGAATTTCCCGCCCACGAGAATTACGAGTTTATTAAATTCGAATTTCGCGCGCGCTTCGTGAGAGAAGAAGAGCTTGCCGCGCACAGCGCGCCCCAATATATTAGGCGAAAATTTTTCATCTCACACAACAAACCTATTGGGCGTCGCGATCACGCAATTACGCGCCATCCAATTTCTCCGAGATGGTGCTTTTGCGTAAAGATAAAACACACACAGAAACGAAACTGCGGCGCGCAAAAACAGCCAGGACCCAAGGAACACACGAATTAAAGAGACACGTACACACACACACACACACACGATCGATATTAACCGTAGCGAAACTCAACTAGGTACCAATTTACCTAAATCAATTGAATAATTAAAAAGTATATATATATATATTGATATACATATTATATAAATATATATATATAAATATATATTATATAGAGAGTAGCATTATTTCCGGTGCTTGACGGTTTTGATCGAGTTACTCGGACGAAGATCGAGAATCGATTTTTCTAGACGAATTTTTCTAATATATACATATATATATATTTAAATGGTAAAGGAAAAAAAAACACACAAATGCGAATGGGACACCCATAAATTAATTAGACCCACCCCGTGCACGCAGTATGGGCCGCACGCTGGTATTATAAATAAATAGTGTACTAACTTTACACACACACACACACACACAATAAAGACACAGAACAAAGACACACAGACACACACCACTCTGCCCTCTCATCCACCGCGCTTACACGATTAATAATAATAAAAGAAGAAAGACAGGATAAAAGGTACGTCGACCTAGACGACGATTCAAACGAGAAAGAAACAAACGAAACGGATAATTAAATAAAATACTATGGGTGTCTTAAATGTTCAATTCACGTTTTATATCCAGTTCTCTTTCGTCGTTGGATGTCTGCGCCTCTTCTACGCGCGTGGATCGTCGACGATCGATTTTGCAAGAGTCGAGATGAATGAAAAAAAAAAAAAGAAATGGAAAGAAGAGAAGAGAGAGGAGTGGTAAAGATGCTTCTCAACACGAAGAGAAGAACGATGGATTTCGATCCGAATTCGAATTTCTTCATGGCACTCGACTTTTTCGTATATTGTGATCTTTCCAAAAAGAGAAAAAGAAGGAAGCAAATGTACTTTCTCTCTCTCTCTCTTTCTCTCTCTCTCTCTCTCTCTCTCTCTCTCTATCTATCTCTGTACCATGTATCACGACACACACACACACACACACACACACACACACACACACACTACACACACACACTCTCTTTGTGCGCCACGAGAGCGCGCAACTTATTTTTCTGCTAGCAATATTTAATAAAATAGGTGATACAAAGTGAGACACACGGGGGTGGGGGGTGGGTGGGTCAGATAGAAAACTGAAGAGAGAAGAGAATTGAAAAGGAGAAATAGAGAGAGAGAGAGAGAAAGAGAAAGATGAAAGAAACAACAACAAACGAAGAGAAAAAAAAAAAAAAGAACGAATCCTTTCGTCCGAATTAGCAAAATTTTGCCGAAAAATCACGTGGTCGTGTGTGTGCTCGATTTTTGTGAATGCACATAGGAAAAAGAAACAACTCAGATGCTTTTTATTAATAACAACTGACTTTTAACTGGACGGAGCTTCATAAGAATCGATATAAAAAAAGAAAAAATTTTGTTTGGCACAATTCTCGACGAAACTACGACACGACAGATATCACTAGACATTGTTAATATATTTACAAGTCACTTGAAACTTTTTCGATTTCATGCTCCACCTTTGCAGTTTTCATAGTGACAATTAAATTTTCCAGAAGGATAATAGAAAGGAAAAAAAAAGGAGAAAGAGAGAGACTATTCTTAATCGTCCGTAAAAAGCAGCGTGTGCGCGTTTTAAAAATAAAGACCAGAAAAAAAGATTGGAAAGGAAATTCTCGTGCGTGTCTGCTCTTCCTTCGTGTAAATATGTTTATCTAAAAATCATTAAAAATCGCATTCTTGTTCTTAGAATCGTATTCATATTCTTCTTCTTCTTTTGTTCAGATTACTCATGAGCAAATCTCTCACAAAAATCCGAAATCTAATTACAAATATTTCCTTTCTTCTTTTCCTTTACTTCAAGTCCTTATTATCGTCTGGACCATTCTGGTATGCGCGAAAACTTTAACCCTTTAATGCACGACTTTTAAAATATTAAACCTATCAGTTTAATTGCAAGTATTATTATATAGTTCGATTATATAGTTGGAATATATTATTTTGTAGTTTCTTCGTTACATATGCTAGTCTAGAGTGTACAGGAGTGAGATAATAATATTATATAAGTATCTGATTAAATGACGCATTAAATAATTCTCATTACACATATACCATTAACAAAAGGCATAATTCGAAATGGTGTATTTCTGCAACAGTGTGCGTTAAAGGGTTAATATCGTGTGTTTTTCGAAATTCACCGCAAGTACTGAAAATCTATAGTAATAAACATAATAATAATACTATACATTTCCAGTACTTGCAATAAATATCGAAGCACATCCTTCGATTTTGAGGATCCTTATCCAGAAATCCAATTAGCCAATTAGCAAATTTCTCACGCGATAAAGTGGACGAGGATTGGTGTAATTACATAAGAGAGAAACAACAAACAAAATACTTTCATCTTTAAGCGAATTTCGAGCATGCACACGTACATTCACGCGCTCGCGAAGAATTGTATATTTAAATGATAGAGAGAAATAAACGAAGATAGAGAGTGAGAGAGAGAAAAACGGAGAGGGGAGAGTTGCCAGTAGAAGAGAAAGAAAGAAAGAAAGAAAGAGAGGGAGGGAGGGGGGGAGGACGAGAACAACAAAATAATAATTAATAATGAATATTATGTTAGGTGTGATTTCTCCACCTCCTTTGTAATATGTGTGATAAAGCATAATAATTAATAATAATATTAATAATAATATATAACACAATGACAATTATATAGATTATATATAAATATATAAATATATATATATATATAAAGTACTAATATATAATTGATAATAACGAGTAAAAGTATCTAATATATTGCGACAGACTTGAGAACACGAGAGAGAGCGTGTAAGCGAGCGTATTATTAACGAAACAAAAAAAAAATATCTATTTGCACGAGTGCGACGGTGAAGTGAGAGAGAGAGAGCAAGGTGAAAGAGAGAGAAAGAAAGAGAAAGTAGAAAAGAAACTAGTGAAAAAACTGGAGAGTGAGCATCTCGCGAGGGAGTCGCGCGAATGCTTCGAAATAGATCGAAGAATCGCGCGCGAAATTCAAACGCGCACGCGCGCGCTTCTTTCGAAATATTTAGAAGTGCAATTTGTGCGACACGCTTTTGAAGAAAAAAAACGAGCGTGTATCGCAGCAAGAGAAAACCGTGAGAGAAGAGAGAAAAGAGAAATGGAGAGAGAGAGAGAGAGAGAGAACGAGAGAAATGAAAACCGATAAAAAGTGTGGGAGGGCGGGGTGGGGGAATAACTAGTAACAATGGTAGTCATTTAACGATAGATTTGTATTTTTCAGTGTTGAAAAGTTTTTTATACCGTTGTTATATTCTTGTCTAAATATCTTAGTTCTGAGAGAGCGAGAGAGAGAGAGAGAGAAAGAGAGAACGAGGCAAAAAAGTGAAAGAGAGAGAGAGAGAGATTGAGCGTGTGAATTTTGAATATGAACGAATGTTGAGAATTCTTAGTGCGAATGGAATGGAGCGGAGGCGCTTGTGAGTGTGAGAAAAGAAGAAAGAAAAAGAGAGAGAGAGAGAGAGGAAAAAATTGAAATTCTGAGAGAGAGGGTATGAGAAGACGAATCGAACGAGGAGGAAGAAGGGTTCGAAGGGTAGCGAAAGCTTTTCTAATGGTCTCGGATGCTTTTCGCCGCGACCCACGCTGCAATATTCTTCTAAGTATAATAATAATTAAATAGCGGAGAATAACGATCCGCGGATGGATTAGAGTATTTAATCGAATAGATTAATTAGACCTACCACCCTCTCCGTACCTCTCGCCGGTTTCTTTTTATTATTTTTTATTTTTTCTTTTCTTTTTGCAAAACGAATTTCGAAAGAGCCACCAAGACTCCAAGCTCTTGCCGATCTACGAAAATCTTCACTCTAAAAACGAGTCCAGGGGAGGGTGACGACAAAACGATCCACGTGCTAATCCCGATTTTCGAATATCCTCCTCTTTTGTTATTTTCTTTTTTGTTTCGTTCGCTACCAAAGAGCAAGGAAAATGTCGAAAGCACACACATACACACACACACACACACACGTACTACACACACATAAGAAAAGATTTCGATGCAGAGAACGGATAAGTGAAAAGAAGGAGGGGGTAGATGAGAAGATTCGCGTAATAGCTCAATTAATTAATTAATTAATGCATCACAGGCGAGAACGCTTTAATAACAATAAATGGCATTTGCGCGTCGAGGATGCCGCGCGACACAGCTGGGAACAGTGCAATGACTATTTTCTTTTTCTTTTTTTTTCTTTTTTCTTTTTTATTTGTTTTCTTTGATCAACATTTTTGTTCTTGTCTTCTTCTTCTTTTGTTCTTCAATCGAGAAAGTCAACGCGAGACAAAAGACCGTGAACACGATCGAAGTAACATGGCGTGAAAGAGAGAGAGAGAGAGAGAGAGAGAATAGTAGATGAAATATATATTTATACGTAATAGAATCCTTTATTTTTTATTCCTTTTTGTCTTTATATCGTTAATAGAAGAATTCGCGAATTTAATTCAGCGATGGAGAATCGTGGATTCTGTAAATGGCGTCGTTCGAAGAGGGTTTACCGTGTGTGGTGGTTTGTTTGTTTATCTTTTTTTTTTTATTTTCTACTTCCGCAACTTTCGTTCGATCGTTTCACTTTACCTAGTTACTATTAATTTTTACTGTTAATTTTAGTCGGTGGATATGACCGAGAGGGACGAGTCTCTCTAAGAGATTTACTCGACTGGTCTCTCTTCCTTTTTAGATAAAAAAAAACTCCACTTGTTTTGCGAATTGGAGAACTACGAGAATAAAGAGAGAGAGAGAGAGAGAGAGAAGCTCTTCGACGTAATTGATCGATTGATAATCATCCATAACGAACAGTGGCAAAAATGCGAGAATGTTTAATTAATTGACAATTGATTTCACCTTTTGTAGTTAATTGATCTTCCTGGCCGTCACTCTTGGAGCCAGTTTAACCCTTTTAGTGCCATCTTTTCTGTCCTTATGCGAAAACTGCCACGGGCCCATAAACGGCGCCATAAGGTGGGCCATATTTACCTCTACGGTCGAACTTGTACCTCCTTTTTTTGTTCTTTCTTTTAATATTAATTTTAATATTTCTTTCTCGTTTAATATTAATTGTAGAATTTTAATTATAACAATAACTTCATATAAAAAAAGCTGAAAACTTAGACAGAATAGGACAGCATAATTACACTAAAATTTTCTAAAATTTTAGGGTCGGCCAAAGAATGGTCCAGCGTATTTTTAGGTGGGACTTTTCGTTTAGTCCTTATCTCCAATGCCAATACCATAGACCACACAATGCTTCGGTTCATTTGGTTCAGTCCTTATCTCCAATATTATGTTGCTCGTTAAGTTCAAAGTTTATATAATCTACATACACACAAGTACATAACAATTTTATAATTAAACATATTTTATAACTAATGATTTTGCTGCACAACATTATATTCCATATTCCTTAAGAGGATCACTAGGCTTTTTCCTCGAGACTACATCAAGAGCCAATAGAAATTGTGGAAATGAGCAGAGTTTGTACCAAATTGTTCGTCTCCATTTTACTTTATTTCCTAACGACAAGGTTATACATTGAAAGCTTGAAGTTTATTCTATTGCACATGACAACGATATGTGTGCGTAGTGCCCGTAGATTGGAGAAATTCGAGAAAATACAGCCGCGAGAGCAGCCATATTGGAATGTCCTCATAGGCGGCGCCAGAACTATTCATGCGGATGGGCCATATTTACCTCTATGGTCGAACTTGTACCTCTTTTTTTGGTTTTTTCTTTTAATATTAATTTTAATATTTTTTTCTCGTTTAATATTAATTGTAGAATTTTAATTATAACAATAACTTCATATAAAAAAAGCTGAAAACTTAAACAGAATAGGACAGTATAATTATGCTAAAATTTTCTAAAATTTTAGGGTGGGCAAAGGATGGGCCAGCGTTTTCATGGGTGGGCCATATTTATCTCTATGGTCGAACTTGTACCTCTTTTTTTGGTTTTTTCTTTTAATATTAATTTTAATATTTTTTTCTCGTTTCATATTAATTGTAGAATTTTAATTATAACAATAACTTCATATAAAAAAAGCTGAAAACTTAGACAGAATAGGACAGCATAATTATGCTAAAATTTTAGGGTGGGCCAAAGGATGGGCCAGCGTATTTTTTTTAGGTTAGGGTTAAGGAATTGGCGCCACCTCTGAATGTCCTCGACAGCTAGAGTGACCGATTGTACTTGTGAGTGTAATTACTCATTTAACATCCTTCTATCCCTCGATGTAAGACTCATGTGCAATAGAATAAACGTCAAGCTTTCAATACATAACCTTGTCGTTAGGAAATAAAGTAAAATGGAGACGAATGGATCTTATCTCCAATGTCAATAGCATAGACCACACCATGCTTCGGTTCATTTGGTTTAGTCCTTATCTCCAATATTAAATTGCTTGTTAAGTTCAAAGTTTATATAATCTACATACACACAAGTATACATAACAATTTTATAATTAAACATATTTTATAACTAAAAATTTTGCTGCACGACATTATACTCCAAATTCTTGAAATTTCCGAAGAATAAATAGTAAAACTTTCCTCCAGAAAATCGGAATTTTGTTCCTTACAAAGCTATTCGTATAAGTGGCATTCTTCGTATGTACTCTGTAAAATGTCTGGCACTAAAAGGGTTAAGAGGTAAAATGAAGAGTGAAGTGAGTGAGAGAACGGTTCCGTGTCGCGAAGAAATATTCGTGGATTAGTAAGGAGAGGGTGGAGTGAGTAGTTTGGTAGCTAGGAGAGGGTGTATTGGTCGCGAGCCTTGTGAGAAATTTCTTTCACAATGTTGGGCGATTGATCGACAAAAGAAAGACAAACACACATGTACAAGTTTCACTGAGCTATGGAGAGATGTGGTGAAATGGTAAATGGTCGGGCCAGAATTGTTGCAGAGAATGGAGGGATGGAAAAAAAAAAGTTCGTGTATTTTTAACTTTCTCTAAAATAGCTCCGAGCACTTTTAATCACGAATATCGAGACACTTTAATTGTCTCTCCGTGTTTATTAACGTAGGCTTCGTCGAAAGAGAGAGAGAGAGGGAGAGTGTGAGAGAGGTAAATGTCGTATAGTAAAATAAAGAAACGAACGTAAGGTGAGAAGGTAAAGTGACGAATGGGGATAAGAATTAAGGATAATTGTGCGATTTGTTAAGCAACGTCTTCAATTTGTCGTTTGCTTTCCTGGCTTCTCGAGAATTTATCGTGGTTGAGATTGTCAATTGAAATTGGCAATTGTTGTATTATCGATAATCGTCAGGACGAAAATTCTCTTCTGCATACAATGTTTATGTGTAAATGGATATTATTGTCCACGAAAGCCATTTTCGTCGTTGCTGATGAAAAAATCGTGAAATTCTTTTTTCGCGCCGAGAGAGAAGTTCAAGTTCTTTTGTTCAGACCTTGTTGCAAATGAGGCATGTTATTCTGGCTGGCAGATGAAATTTTTTGGGTCATTATCGATCTTTACCCTCGCGAGATATCGAAGAACCCGATCTTGTAGAAGGAGTACTCGATTTATGAAGATCGTTTAAATTTTGTAAGCGAATTCTCGATTTAATTGATCTAGTAAATTCAAGAATCGATATATATTAATAGAAACAACTGTTCACGTGAAAAGTTCTTCAAGTTCTTCTGTTCAGACCTTGTTCCAGATGAAGCACGTTCTTCTGACTAGCAGGTGAAATTTTCCGGGCATTACCGATCTTAACCCTCGCGAGGTATCGAAGAATCCAATCACCAAGAGTTTTGTGATCTTGTAGAACGAATTCTCGATTTATGAAGATTGTTTAAATTTTATAATCGACTCTACGAGGATTTTCGACTCAATTGATCCGATAAATTGAAGAATCGATATATAAATAGAAACAATTGTCCACGAGAACCATCTTCGTTGTTACTATTTAAATAATCGCACCAAGAGAAAAGTTCTTCAAGCTTCTGTTCAAACCTCGTTCCAGATTCATTATCGAACCCCAACTCTAACCATCTCAAGATATCGAAGAACCGAATCACCAAGAGTTTTACAATCTCCTAAAACGACTTCCCGATTTCTGAAGATCGCTTAAATTTTGCAACCGATTCCTCGATTTACGAAGATCATTTAAATTTTGCAAATCGACTCCTCGATTTACGAAGATCATTTAAATTTTGCAATCGATTCCTCGATTTACAAAGATCATTTAAATTTTGCAATCGACTCCTCGATTTACGAAGATCATTTAAATTTTCCAATCGACTTACCGATTTACGAAGATTATTTAAATTTTGCAATCGACTTACCGATTTATGAAGATCATTTTTGCAATCGACTCCTCGATTTACAAAGATCATTTAAATTTTGCAATCGACTCCTCGATTTACAAAGATCATTTAAATTTTGCAATAGACTTCTCAATTTACGCAGATCATATAAATTTTGCAATCGATTCCTTGATTTACGAAGATCGTTTAAATTTTGCAATCGACTCCTCGATTTACAAAGATCATTTAAATTTTCCAATCGACTTACCGATTTACGAAGATCATTTTTGCAATCGACTCCTCGATTTACGAAGATCGTTTAAATTTTGCAATCGACTCCTCAATTTACGAAGATCGTTTAAATTTTGCAATCAACTCCTCGATTTACAAAGATCATTTAAATTTTGCAATCGACTCCTCGATTTACAAAGATCATTTAAATTTTCCAATCGACTTACCGATTTACGAAGATCATTTTTGCAATCGACTCCTCGATTTACGAAGATCGTTTAAATTTTGCAATCGACTTCTCGATTTATGAAGATCATTTAAATTCTGCAATCGACTCCTCGATTTACAAAGATCATTTAAATTTTCCAATCGACTTACCGATTTACGAAGATCATTTTTGCAATCGACTCCTCGATTTACGAAGATCGTTTAAATTTTGCAATCGACTCCTCAATTTACGAAGATCGTTTAAATTTTGCAATCGACTCCTCGATTTACAAAGATCATTTAAATTTTGCAAATCGACTCCTCGATTTACGAAGATCATTTAAATTTTGCAATCGACTCACCGATTTACGAAGATCATTTAAATTTTGCAATCGACTTACCAATTTACGAAGATCATTTAAATTTTGCAATCGACTCCTCGATTTACGAAGATCATTATCAATTTTTCAATCGAATCCTGAAGAATTCTCGAATCAATTAATCCAACAAATTCAAAAATCGATCTTTAGAATCAACGATCCACTAATTCCATCGATTCCAAAAAATCTCTGCCAGCAAAACGGCAAGGATCAATCATAAAATTCTCATCTCAAAGAACCACCACAAAAAAAAAATCTACAAATTATCTTTTCTCTCTGCGCCAGATTACCAAGATCCAATTCGCATCTGTCTCCTGCAAAAGGAAGCGCTTGTCACTTTCCACAAGCAAGAACCCCAAAAAAAGAAAAAAAAAAAAAAAACAACCACAAACCTTCTCACCGTGGTCCTCTCTGAGACTCTCGTGTGTCCCCAAGCGCGACGATAGAAAATCGCGTTCTTACGTTTCGGACACGGAAGTAAGCTACGCGAAAAAGGGAACAGGAAATAGTCCAACAACAAGTGATATATCGTGCGCGACAAGAGTTCGGTTCTTTTTTCGAATTTACCGTAGTGGAAGACCGAAAGAGAAAAAGCCAAAAAAAAAAAAACAAAAAACAAACAAGATACCGAGAACAGAGAGGATTAAAGGAAGCGTAAGAGCGGAGTTAGACGAAGAAAGAAAGAAAGTGGAAACCGTAGTCTGTATTTCCGGTCGGTACACACCGAGTTCTAATCTTAAAGGAAATAATCTTAAAAGGGGTCACTTGGATAATTGTAGTTTAATTAGTGAGTAACACATAATAGAGTTTATTTTTTCGTCGCAAGAAGTATTGTTATAAAATATGTCGTCGGCCGAGTAACGCGCGAACGAGAAGAGAGAAAGAGAGAGAGAGAGGATGAGAAAGTGTTCCTTTTGCGAGAAAGAGAGAATATGTGAGCTTGAATGGTGGTTCCTTTGAAGTGAGAGAATAATTGTGAAGTGAGTACGAGCGAATAGAAAAGAGTGAAAGATTTCTGTGGTGAGGGGGAGGGTTGGAACGAGAGAACGAGTGATAAAAGAGGGTGAGAAGCAAAAATCTCGAGATAAGTGACGCGTAAAAGTTTCCACGTGGTGTGAATGTTTAGTGTTGGATGTGCGCGTGCGCGCGAGCGAATCACGTCGAGGGAAGAGATTTCTTTTTTTTTTATCCAACAAGAAAAAACAAGAACATTGAGTCGAGTACGTTGGAGTATTTTGAGAACGAAGAGAATTCGATCGAAGGAAAATCTTCGAGCGCAAGGAAATACCTTTGCAAAATTACCATTTTGAAACGTTCACCGAAGAAGAGAGAAATCTGCACTTTAACACTATTTCTACCAAAGTTGTGAAAAGTATTTGAAATTTATTTTCCAAGTTGAATAACTTCTTCCTCGATCACTTTTTTCATTATTCGTATATTAGTCGTTAAATTAGTTTAACGGTACGATTTTTCTGCAGCTCATTCTGGACCCAAAAAGACACCCTTTGGTCGAAACACAGGTATATACAAAATTTCGGTAAAAATGGCGTTAAAAACGCCTCTGATTTTTTTTTTTTATCGTAACAAATGCAGGATTTTTTTTGCGCTCGAAGAATGATTTTTTTTTCGATAACAAATATCGAGATAAATCGGAGATTTTGGAAAAATTCGAGGATGATCTTTGCGTGGGTTACCAACGTGGTCGAGTGGACGCTTAGAATCGAATCCGCATGGGCACACCTCCCGGAACAACCACGATGTTCAAACTTCTTTATAATGGCCGTCCAATAGATTAAACCCGATCGCGTATTTTCTATAAAATTTCGTTTCCACTATTGGCCGCGTACCTGGACGACACTCTTCGACATTGGTCCTACGTAGGATCATCACCGTAAAATCTCCAATTTCTCAATTAATTACGTTCGAGCGAGACACAACCGACGAGAACTTTCGATTATCAAATAATCTTAAAGTGTGGGTTCTTCCCAAGCTGGACAATGTTGTTGGCACGTTTGCTTCTGCGCGCATTTACCAACAACGAGAGAGGCAAATGTGAAAAGCTTTTCGTTAATATTAATTAGTAGAATTTTCTGTCTCTGGGACTCGGTGGCGTGGCTAGACCTACAACGTGGAAACGATAACGATAAATACGAATTGTTCATCGGTGGACAATCGACAACAATAATATTCGAACGATTGACAATTAATATTCGAGGATAAACAACAATGTTCATTGATGGACAATTGTGCATTAGCGTGCACCGAGAGAATTCTAGCCGCGCCACTGCTGTAAATGGATTTTAATAGATTTGTATATACTTATATATATATATATATACACACACACACAGACACACACACACACACATATATATATATAGATGTTTAATGTAAAACTTTTGTTAAAACGCTCCCGTTAGACGTTCGTTTATCGTTTGGCCACTTTTTCGAGGCATTTTTTGATACGAAAGGCAATTTTATTTTTTAAATAAAAAGGTAAAACGAGAAGCCGCGGCACCGAGCATGCCTGGGCTTGAAAAAAAAAGAAACCACAAAAAAAAAGAGAGAGAGAGAGAGAGAGAGAGGAAGATTCCTTTGTTTTTTTCTTCTTTCTATTTAGCGCGCGCAGCGTTACCGCTCCGAATTCAAACTTCGCGGGCTTTTCGAGTCGCGGATGGACGGGTGTGGTACCGCTGCGAATTAATTTAAACGGTGTCTCGTTGTTCTTTTACTTTCTTTTGTATATAAATGTTTAATGTGAAAGGACTTTCTCGTTTGAAAGTGCCCGTTCACACGTTGGTTGGCCATTGTATACACACCGTTCGTCGACTAAAATGTCGCACACACGGCGCGATTTCATTCACCGAAAACGAGAACAGCAATGTTTTTTATACGTAGACGATATTTTTTACCTAATTGTATCTCCGATTGCGCATACATATACGACCGACAAACAATCCAGACACCTTTATATCGAACCATTTATACCTTATTGTTAAAGATTATCAAGAGCCATATCCCCCCACTTTACATCTCAAAATGTTATCACGTTCGGAGAATGTAGAAAGTGAATGCACGCCGATGTCCCTCCTCTTGCGAAGATACACGCGAAGGATTTTTCCATTAGCGAGTATAATTTCGAGAAAGTGAGAGAGAGAGAGAGAAGTTCGATGATACTTCCAATCGAAACGAACGAACTGCGAGAAAAGGAAGGAAAAAGAGAGAGAAGCGAATAACTGTTTCTCCTTACTCGAGGGGGCGCGCGCGTGCCAAAGATGGCGGCATTTTGGAAATCGGCCATCTTGGAAATTCAATGGCGACTATAGAGAGTGGTAGGGGAGAATGGTAGCGAAAGGAAAGAGGTTAGGACTACGCGAAGCGCGTGTGCGTGCATCTGTTGCGTGTTTGTATGCGTGCGTGTGTGCACACACGCACAATCGTGAATAGAGGATGGAGGAGAGAAACGTTGAGACATTTGATCAGCGCAAATGAGACCAAAGAATGGCGTGAGTGCTCTTGAAAAAAGCGTTTTGAAGGACTCCGCCGCCGTTTCGTCCTTCGTGGGGGGGCGGAACGATCGTTATAAAAGAGAGAAAGAGAGAAAGAGAGAGAGAGAGAGAGAGAGAGAGAAAACGTGAGAAATGAAAAACGACAAAAAAAAACGGGAGAAGAAGGAGCAGAGTAAGGAAGATGAATAATAGGGTTGTACTGTTTGCGCTCGTTTTGCTCTATAACACTATTATAATTATCCAAAGGTAATTTGTACTATGTAACTATTACTATTTTTATGAATTTTTGTACACTTTTCTAATTATTTTATATAATAATCCTTAGTGGAGAAAGAATCGAAAGTTTGGCATCCACCTCCCCCAAAGTGTTCAACTGCGAAAATAATTAAAGGAGGAAGAAAAACGAAACCAAAAAAAGATGGAGAGAGAGAGAGAGAAGGAGAGAGAGTGAAAACCAACAAGATACCTAAAACATTTATGAGAATACAAGGCGAATGTTTTTTGCGGAGAAGAAAGAAACGAGAGAGAGAGAGAGTGCGTGAGAAAGAGAACGCGCGCGTGTGTGTGCGTGGAAATATTTTGAATGAGTGTGGAATGAGAGAGAGAGAGAGTGAGAGAGAAGATTAAGAAAATTGATTATGTATAACGATAGGTCGAACTAATCGAAGGAACACGGAGAGTAAGTGCGTTGTGAGAGAGAAAAAGAAAAATTGTGCAAAAAAGTAACCAGAGTGAGAGAGTAATTTGTCCTCTGCGAATGAAATTATTGACTGTCGATAATGTAGTTCACTAATTCGTATAAATAATTATTGCGCGTGTTTGGCTGTCGTGTGCGAATTTGTCTGTCCGTTTGTCTGTGTCCGCCTGCCTGCCCGTGTAAGCCTGTCGGTCTGTCTGTCCGTCTGTTCGTCTGTCTGTCTGTTCGTTTATCTGTGAGTTTGCCTGCATCCGCCTGGGCCATTAAAACCGGGGAGAGAGGACTTTCCTTAAAATCGTACGCCGCGTAGCGTTACTTTTTCTCCGATAAATATGATGACAATGATGATTTTTATGTTTTGTATTAAAAGAAAAGAAAAAAGAGAAAATCGAAAATTTGTATCGGCGAATGGGTGGTTTTGCGTAAGGACGATACGATTTATAGCGATTAAGGATTACGATTAGATTTAATCGTGGACGTAATTGTGGACCGTGGAATCTTAAAAAGGGAGAGTGTACGATGGGAGTCGGATAACGAATGCCTATGTCCAAAGAGAGGGATGGAAAAAAAAAGCCACAAAAAATATGAGAAGAGTGATAGTAGTGATGAAGAGACATGCGCGTATTATTGCGCGACCGTTGAATGTGTGAACCTCCTTCGTAATTGATGACGTGTTTGTTATGATTATAGAAGTCACCTTTTCCTTTTTTTCTTGAACTGAAATGCTATAAAATAGATAAATTCTTTCATGGAAAGTGTTCAGTCTTCTTCTTTTACCTTTCGAATGATTACCTAAGACGTGTGAATTAATTTTCTGTTTGGTCGGTAGTACGTGAGGTATGCTGACAATTTGAAATTTTGAAATTTCCCGCGCGACCTGCGCCCGCAGGATGCGCAGTGGCATTTGTGAAATGTGCAGAAAAATTTGAACGGTAAGTACAATACACTGTCTCTTATTTTATAATCGGATAACTTGGTGTTAGTTCCAGTCCTTAGTTCAAATTTGAGTGACTCATTTCACCTTTTTAATGCAGCAATACGAGGTTTCCAGGTTGCACTTCCTTTGTGGATGTTTATGTGTTCCGATACGAAGTAAAGATAAAGCGCAATAAACACAGACTTTGTTCTTTGATTTCTATTAGTCAGCGTTGAAACACTTACAATTAGGTACGTGAGTATACGAATAATGAAATAATTAACGTTTCATAATAAGCCATTACTATTTATTCGTTAAGACTTTTCATCGAGTTCAGACATAATTGATGTAAAATATTTTAATACGATCTAATAAATCTGCATATACTTTTATTGCTTGTGCTGGTCCCTGTTTTACGCAATTATGCGTGAAATTACTTATACGACAGATACTCGTGTTCCTTGTAGAATTGCATAACAGGCCAACGCGTCTTCACCTACTGAAACAAAAATGCGATAGCATTCAAATTTGCAAAATTCAAACTGCGCATGGATTACAACGTAAAGAGTACTATCTATATTTTACCTTATATTATAATGATGTACTTGTTTCCGATAAGGCTCAAAAGCACTGCCCCTTTGTTCTCTACTTCCGGCTAAATCCAAACTATTCGGCTCCCTACTGTGTCCCGAATTGTCAGTGTTATTTTGATCACCGCTTGCGTGACTGTTATGAATGAAGCCATTACGATTTGTATTACTTCTGTTGTGAGTGAGACCAACGCTAATGTGACCAGCACTGTTACTGTGAGAATGAGTAGCTACTGCTGGATTCGGATGAGGGTGAGTATGGCTCAGGCTATGACTATGCGAATGTGGAGCGATATGATTGTGATTATGATGAAGATTTACTGGATTATTCTCGGTATGACGTGGTGGTAGAGGAATGTTATAATAATATTGACTACTATTGCGTTGAGCACTGCTGCTACTCTCTGCCTAAAAGAGAAATAGAAGTGTTACTTTAGTCATAAACATCATCGCACAGAGTATTCATTGACGTAGCATCGTAATTACCCCATTGTGTACGTGCGGACTGGCAATAGTGTAGTTTTTCGAATACTGATATGCGCTACTGTTCGCATTAATCTCATCCTGCGCCACAATGTGAGGAGGTCTGTAATTTTTAGGCTTCGGTGGCGGAATTGGCTTGTAAGTACCTCCTCCTTTCGTTTGGGAATGTGACATGGATTTGTAATCAGCCGCTCGACTACAATTATTTGATTTAAATTCAGTTTTCGTAATCACAGTCGTCCATGTTTAATAATGTGAGATTTTAGAATAATCTCGGTCTAAGAATTTCTTGTATACCTATACTTAGCGTAGTCCGTTCGTGATTGAGAATCCTGCGCAGGAATTGGCTGAGCCGTTGACCTTGTGAACCTATAAGGATCGTGTCCCCTCGCAGGGATTCCACCGCTTTTTAAATCGTCTGGCACATTTGGTCCCAATCGACTGGTAGACGTATTCAGATTACTCATTCCGTAACTGTTATGGCCATTGGTATTGTTATATGAATCGTAGGATGACATGCTATCGTAGCTTCCCTAATAAAAAATAAAACGAATTATAAATTATATCGCACACTTCCTAAATGCACGAATATTAAATAAATTCACTCACTGTTTTCGGCTGCGCTCTTTCAAGTGACGATGTGGCATTTGCTTTATGCGGCTTTGCATTTATGTAGGTCCCAGCATCCAGCACTGAATCCGCAACGTTGGAACGTCTTTCCTGGCCTGAACGACCCGATATACTCCGTACAGTCTGACTAATAGGTTTTGCATTGCGGTCGATTCTTGGCGGAAGATCCGGAGGACTGTGATGAGGAGATCTGTGTTCCATCGGCCCGATCAAATACTCAGGAGATCCGGACTGATTGCTCACCTGTCCCGACAAGGAGAAACCATATTTGCTATCACTTATACCTCCTTGTGATTTTCTTTTGTGTTGCTCAAATGATTGCTAAATAGGAAATGTACGAAGAATTCAATGGACGGACGTGAAAGTGGAGGCACAGAATTTTTTAACAGTACCTGATAACTCGTATATGGCGGAGGCGCAACTGCATCATCCTGAGTAGCAATACTCGGATCCGAACTGCTTTTCAAACGTGAGGGAGGACCCAGCGCACTTGGAAGCGCAGCTGCAGGACTTAATTCTAAATCACTTTCAGGGGACGAAGCATAAGACAAACGGGACGTCATTGGAAATAAGAAGTCATCGGAGAGTGTCTCTTCTGGCTGTGTAAAGCGAAACACAGAAAATTTAAAAATTCAAGATTGTCTGTATCTTTACTAGACTGTTTAAAAATCTACCTTTGTTTGACTCATCCACAAAGACCCTTGTTGCTGACGATCAATTAATTCTCTAAGTTTCCTATACCATACTTCCGGAGTAGTAAGTGTAATTACTGCGCTAAATATATGGCCCCAAATTTTGTCCAGTTTTTGACATTGCTCCAAAAGCTTTTTGCTACTTTTGTGAGCGGATCTGTGAATAAACGGAGTACATTTGAAAAATGTAAATTATACTTTCACTACGAGTCGTAACTTATGTATAATTAAAGAAAAAAATTACTTTGGTATACCAGCCCTCATTTCCTTAACAACTTGCTTTGTTTCAGCTTTTAAAAATATCACAATAGGATAGAATTGAGCATAATTTAATCGATCTACGGCATTTGGTGTTATATCCAAAAGAGCATGCTTTCCTCTATCCATAACTTCTCTTATAGCACTTAAACGTATAATGCCTGATGATTTGATGTTCTTCACATTTCCATCTTCTATTTGACTCTCCATTTCTGTAATAATAGTTAAAGCGATATATGCATACGATATGAATCTTTATAAATAATCATTAAGATCTACTCACGCGGAGAAGTAAATTTGTCAGGAAAATCTTTTAGAAGCTTTTCCTTCGCTATGTCCGCTATTGGGCCAAATAAAATGACGGGTCTAATAAATCCAGGATGTCTGAGAATGACTCGTTCGTACGCTGGAAATTTACTGACACTGTCGGAGAACACTACGTCGTCCCAGTGATCCTAAATTATTTCGACATGAATTATTAGCATCGATATAAGTTCGAAGAAGTTCTTAGAAGGAGTGTACAAACCCGTCCCAAAGATTTCGATCGTCTATGACTACTTCTTCTCCTTCTAAAAAAGCTGCCTCTACTTTCACTAGTGCTCATTTCTTTCTTAGTCGCATTGAATTGTGCTGTTGCGAGCTCCTCGGCGCGTGCCTTATTGGGAATGATACCTTTCTGCACTTCTTGATTATTACGTCCTATTCGAAAAACCTGCCACGACCCCACAACGCCATTGTGCAATGTATCCACTACATGGAAGACATCTCCGCTACGAAAACTCATTTCACCTTTCTCTGGTTGCTCGTAATGAAAGTGAGTCCTGTTTGTACAATCAGAAAAATGATAAAGGCACCAAATATAAAGAGTAACGTTAAAATAAAATGATTAACAGATTACACACTTAACGTAGAAGGAGTCTCCTCTGCCAGAGGCAACTATTTGATCGTACTCTTGACGACGATGTTGAACAATGAGATCAATTTGTTCTTGAAGACTAAGAAGGAACAGAACGGCTTCTTCCCTAGTGACACCTTTCATGTCCATGTCATTTACCTGTTAACACAAAACAGTGAAACCAAAGATCATAAATATTACATTCTACATTAAGCCGAACATATTCGACATACCTTCAATATCTTGTCCCCAGGCTGTAAGCCCTGGAGCGATGCAGGACTTCCTGCTTGAACGGCAGTAACAAAAACTCCAGTCTCATTTCCACCGCTTAATCGAACACCTACCGACCCTTCCTTTTGGAATGTGATGAATCGAGGATCAGGCCTGTGAAGAATAATATTAATTAACACGACGCAAACTAATACATTGCACAAATAAATTATGCTCACATGGGCTGTTTTGTTCGAGATAAGGCGGAATCCTCTTCGTACAGCTGACGTTGCGAACTGTAGTAATCTATAAGAATCGAGTAACAATATTTACTGTCTATTATAATTTGTACGTGAGATAATTTAAAATACTTTACCCTCGGGCTTTGGCGGTGGTGGTCTGGGTGGTTCCACAGTCGGCGTAGCAGGTAGATCAAGCTGGCTCAACGAAACATCCATTAACGGTCCTCTAGAACGTCCTCTAGGTATAAGATTACTCTTGTCCTCTAACGGTTGCCTCGTCGGAGGTGGTACATACAAATTTTGACTACTGTAACTCGTTCCAGAAAGATACTCCGCGCTATCGGTCTTCGCTTGCTGGACAGGGCAGCACGAGGCGTCTCTGGTAACCATGATAAACAACCTATCCTTGCATTGATCTATCAGCTTCTTAGCTTCCTTCAAACTCATATTATCCGCAGGCACGTCGCCAATCTTCGTAACGACATCACCAGGCTTCGCTCCGATATTCTCTCGAGTAACTTCCTTGATGTATAGACGGCAGCCCAAGACAATACCATAGTCTGAAACGTGTTCGCTCTGATAATGACAAATGGTAAAGAAAATTTACACGATGGTGAAGAATATGATGAAGGACAAATAAATATACAAGGTGGTGAAGAAACTTTAGAAGAAGACAAAAAATATCCAGGCAAGGAAGACAAGTTTCTCTCACAATAATAATAATTTAACAATTCCACGTATCGCTCTGATAATGATAAATGGTAAAGAAAATTTACACGATGGTGAAGAATATGATGAAGGACAAATAAATATACAAGGTGGTGAAGAAACTTTAGAAGAAAAAAAATATCCAGGCAAGGAAGAAATGTTTCTCTCACGATATCAATGATAATTTAACAATTCTACGTATCGCTCTGATAATGATAAATGGTAAAGAAAATTTACACGATGGTGAAGAATATGATGAAGGACAAATAAATATACAAGGTGGTGAAGAAACTATAGAAGAAGAAAAAAAATGATCCAGGCAAGGAAGAAAAGTTTCTCTCACGATAATAATAATTTAACAATTCCACGTATCGTCTTACCGTCTTTTTTATTATTTCTGGTGAGGGTCAAGCGGTGACTCTGCGGAATGGAATTTCGCGCGCAACCGGAAGTGCTCGAGGTGGCCCGCCGTTTTACAACCAAGAGAACGGTGGAACCGGAATCTCTTAGTACACGAACAGCAGCCCCGTAATCTGCACCCTCTAACGAGACCCCGTTAGCAGAGATGATGCGATCGTTCACCCTGTGACACGAAAAAAAAAACAAGAAAGATACTTCACTGACCAAAATCAAGTAACTTAGAAGCCAATCTTCTCGAAACGTTTTATCAACTCACTGCAACATTCCTTCGGCTGGACCGGCCTTGAGAACGTCGGAAATTGCAATCGCAGGGTCGCCATTTGTGAAATGTGGATTGTCCCGACCACCTGATACAGCAATCCCAAAACCATAACCTGGTACCCTGGTAACTGTAACATGATGGATCTCCCAGCCCCTGTCGACGGCCTGAAACATTTGCATGAACACAATGCTTGCAGGTGCTCCATTGGAATCTCAATTCCTTTTCTCCGAATAAATACACGGGGAAAAGAATAGGGCACGGATTGAATAAGTTCCTTGAATTATTCCATGGAGTTTGAATAAGATAATCGTTAACGAGTCATTAGCTTTTCCAAAGTCCTTTGAACTCTTTGCGGCACAGGTATTCAGGTTATAAAATAGATCCATGTTGCACAGAGATTTTCACATAAAACCAGAGGAGAAAAAGATTGTCGCAATAAAAAGTTCCGTTTGATGAACGCCTGTACTGGTATAGTTGAAACTTGTCAACACAAAAGTGAACACATTTGTAACATTTATTGACGGTATTACCAAGTGTTTTTACATAAAGTAAGAGTAAATGTGAATTTATGCGCACGTAATTATTGCAATATTTCGAGGTGGGACAAAAATGCATAGTCGTGCATCAAAAAGTTGGAACACTTTTAATATCACCGTGTCCCAAAAAAGTTTAAAATAGGTTTATCGTTGTGTTTAATGTAGGTTTATACGAACACAAGCGTGAGTGATCTCACGATCAGAGTTCACCGACTCTATTTACCATTTGAGTTCTTCTAACACGTTTGCAAGGCGGTTGTTATTGATGCGACGGAATAAAAATATCGTGCTGCAATGATTCCGCGTATGGAGGCGCAAACAATCGTCCGGTGCATATTCATAATTATTGTATGAGTCATGAACACAGTGCACTCACTGGCAGTCGCGAGAAGTTCTGCGTGGATAATTGAGTTAGCGATTGAATTGGAACGAATGACAATGCTAGGTAAAACAGTGATTTATTTAATGGAAAGATTCTTTTTGTTTATGTTTATGTTACATTAAGTGTTGGTAATGGAAAATAAAATGAAAAGTAATTCGATGGTAATTGGAACGAATGACAATGCTAGGTGAAATAGTGATTTATTTAATGGAAAGATTCTTTTTCTTTGTGTTTTTGTTACATTGGGTGTTGGTAATGGAAAATAAAATGAAAAGTAATTCGATGGTAATTGGAACGAATGACAATGCTAGGTGAAATAGTGATTTATTTAATGGAAAGATTCTTTTTCTTTGTGTTTTTGTTACATTAGGTGTTGGTAATGGAAAATAAAATGAAAAGTAATTCGATGGTAATTGGAACGAATGACAATGCTAGGTGAAATAGTGATTTATTTAATGGAAAGATTCTTTTTGTTTATGTTTATGTTACATTAGGTGTTGGTAATGGAAAATAAAATGAAAAGTAATTCGATGGTAATTGGAACGAATGACAATGCTAGGTGAAATAGTGATTTATTTAATGGAAAGATTCTTTTTGTTTATGTTTATGTTACATTAGGTGTGGGTAATGGGAAATAAAATGAAGAGTAATTCGATGGTAATTGGAACGAATGACAATGCTAGGTGAAATAGTGATTTATTTAATGGAAAGATTCTTTTTGTTTATGTTTATGTTACATTAGGTGTGGGTAATGGAAAATAAAATGAAGAGTAATTCGATGGTAATTGGAACGAATGACAATGCTAGGTGAAATAGTGATTTATTTAATGGAAAGATTCTTTTTCTTTGTGTTTTTGTTACATTAGGTGTTGGTAATGGAAAATAAAATGAAAAGTAATTCGATGGTAATTGGAACGAATGACAATGCTAGGTGAAATAGTGATTTATTTAATGGATAGATTCTTTTTCTTTATGTTTATGTTACATTAGGTATTGGTAGTGGAAAATAAAATGAAAAGTAATTCGATGGTAATTGGAACGAATGACAATGCTAGGTAAAACAGTGATTTATTTAATGGAAAGATTATTTTTCTTTGTGTTTTTGTGACATTAGGTGTGGGTAATGGAAAATAAAATGAAAAGTAATTCGATGGAATTCTATAATACACGTGTGCGTTTGTAAAACGATCATATACATAGACTGTGTAAGCGTATACTACGGCACTACGAATGAATGGTGAGTCAGTGAAATGTTATTGCATGCCGCAGTTTCGTAATTCACTGCACTGTTATTTTTCAGATTCCATCGCAACTCGTGCGGATCGAGGAAAGCTGTCGTGGCCGTGCACAAACGACACCCGCGCTCATTTTCAATTGGATAATTGAATTGGAAAAATTTTTTCCTTGTAAAATGTGAAACACTCGTTCGTTCATAAGGGATGAAATTATTTTTCTATTTATTAACATTTGAACCACTCACTCGACAAATCGATTAACTCCACTTTTTGCATTTTTCATAAATTTACACATCGAAGCACTTGATTATGTTCCTACTTTTTTTTATATTTGTAACATAATTTTTAACATAATTTATGGAGTTAATCGATTTGTGCACTGAACGGCTTATTTGTTACACGGTTCGTTTAATTTAAGGTAAGAAAGAAAAGGAGCAAGAGAGAACGTAAGGAAAATTAGACAGTGTCTTGATAACGTGATCTTCACCTGTTGCACGAGACGAAAATTCCTTGCGCGTCTATGCCATTTTATTTATTCAAGACCAAATTTATTATTATTATTTAAGACCTTAGGAAGATGGCAAAGTATCTGTTGCACGTGAAAAAAATTATTTCTGTGCTTATGTAATTCTATTTACACGCACCCTAATTTATTATTATTTTTTAGAGCTTTTGGAAGATACACGTGAGGAAAATTCACCCAATTCTATTTAAACACGTCCCAAACTATTATCATTATTTAAAACTTAATAAATCAGGGCGTGTTTAAATAGAATTGCGTGAATTTTCTTTACGTGCAACAGGTATTTTGCCGTCTTTATAAGTTTATTATTTTGTAGGACCTTGTAAGTACAGCAAAGTACCTGTTGCATGTGAAGAAAATTCACGCAATTCTATTTACACACATCCTAATTTATTATTATTATTGAGGACCTTACAAAGACTGCAAAGTACCTGTCGCACGTGAAAATATTCGTTACATGCTCACGCAATTTTATTCAAACCCGCCTTAATTTATTATCATTATTTAGGACCTTACAAAGACTGCAAAGTACTTGTTCCACGTGAAAAAAATTCATTGCACACTCGGGCAATTTTATTCAAACCCGCCTTAATTTATTATTATTATTTAGGACCTTACAAAGACTGCAAAGTACCTGTTGCACGAAAAAAAAATTCATTGCGTATTCCCGCAATTTTATTCAAACGCGCCTTAATTTATTATCATTATTCAGGACCTTACAAAGCCGACAAAGTACCTATTGCACATGAAAAAAATCCACACAATTCTATTTACACACCCTAACTTACTATCATTATCTAAAACCTTACAAAGACTGCAAAGTACTTGTTGCATGTGAAGAAAATTCACACAATTCTATTTACACACACCCTGATTTATTGTTATTTTTCAGGACCATTCTATTTAAAGACGCCCTGATTTATGATCATTATTTAGGACCTTACAAAGTCGAGAAAGTACCTGTTGCACGAGAAGAAAATTTCCTGCACACTCCCGCAATTTTATTCAAACCCGCCTTAATTTATCATCATTATTTATGTCCTTACAAAGTCAACAAAGTACCTATTGCACATGAAAAAAATTCACACAATTCTATTTACACACGTCCTAATTTACTATCATTATTTAAAATCTTACAAATACTGCAAAGTACCTGTTGCACGTGAAAAAAGAAAAAATTCTCTCCGCGCCTATGCAATTCTACTTAAACACCCCCTGATCCATTATCATTATTTAACACTATTTCTACCGGGATTTTGTATATACCGATTTCGATCAAGAAGTGTCTTTTTGGGTCCAGGATGAACTACAGGAAAATGACACCTCTAAATTAAATAATTAAGGACGAATGATTCAAACTTGGAAAATAATCTTGAAATACAATTGGCGAAGGTGTCTTTTGACACCTTTGGTAGAAATAGTGTTAACCTGTGTGAACCTGGCACCCGATTTTAAGATATCCAAATTTCTTTTTTTGCATTCGAAAGAGCATCGTTTGTACCAGCGTGTACCTCCCTTGTTAGGCACGACAGTTAAGGGAGTGACTTATGCAATCGTCATCCTGAAAACCGTTCGTGTGTGTGTGTGTGTGCCCATGTATATCCTCGATTTCGGAAAAACGGCTGAACCGATCGGTACGAAATTTGGCACAAAAATCAAGTACATTACTGTGAGCTCACAATAAGGTTTGTGAGCCGCCATCTTGAACTGGTACAAAATGGCGGCAAATTCAAATATCGAAAAATTCATATCTTTGGTACTATTCATTGGATCCCGATAAAATTTTACACATACATGTACACGTATACAATGACAATATCTGGAAATTTTCAAATTTTTTGATTGGCCGAATCAAAAATGGCGGCTAATTCAAATCTTTAGTCGAATATTCCGGCAAAACGACTGAACGGATCCGAACAAAATTTGGCATGTACATCGAGTATATACCCATTTGGTGCCACGAAACTTTATGTACCGCCATCTTCAACCGTTTCGAAATTGTGGGAAATTCAAGTATGGAAATGTGAGTTACGCGGTCGTGCCTATGGCAGAAAGCGAAGCTTTTCTGCACTCGATAAGGCGAGCGCGAAGCGCGAGCACCCGGCGATCGTGCCGACCACTAACCACCACTAGTTTTCGTTTGTACCTCAAGGTGTTCGGAGATAAAGGTCCTTCAAAAATTTACAAGAGGAAACTTTATTGTTTTTTGAGATATGGACCGTTTATTTTGAAAATGGTGTAACTCCATTTAAAAAAAAAAACAAAAAATTAACTAATTCTAATTATAAACTTTCCACTAAATTAATCACAAATTGCACGATATTTCATTTTACTTAAAAAATGGACTTACATCACTTTCAAAATAAACGGTCCATATCTGACATCTGCAAACGCCATTCGAAAGAGCATCGTTTGTATCTGTGTGTACCTTCCTTGTTTTCGTTTGTACTTCAAGGGGTTCGGAGATAGAGGTCCTTCAAAAATTTACAAGTGGAGATTGATCTATCTAGAAAGCCTCAATACGCCTTCGAGTTTCGATTAATGGTTTATTTGGTTTACAAAGCAAATAAAAGAAACAAACCAATAATCCAAATATGAGGATGTAGTGAGGCTGGCTTTCTGGATAGATCAATCTCCATAGACAGACTGAGGCTCTTTTCAAATTTTGAACTATCTCTATCTCCGAACCCGTTCAGGTACAAACGAAAAGAAAAGGGGTTCAAACGGATACAAATGACGCTCTTTCGAATGGCGGTGGCCAATTTCAGATATCGCAAAAAAACAAAAAGGTTACCTCTTGTAAATTTTTCAAAATTCTCTATCTCCGAATCCTTTGAGATACAAATGGGTACAAACGATGCTCTTTCGCTTGCAAAAAAAATTTTGATATCGTAATGTCGGGTGCCAGGTTTACACAGGTATAAGATAAATGTACCAATAGCTGGCCAGTTATACGAAGAAAATATATCTTAAATTAGACACTTAAAATCAATTTTATGCAAAAAAATGTATTTATTTAAAAATATATTACTATGTTCTATTAAACAAACAAAATAAAAACGATGCTTTTCACGGTGCTTAATATAGATAAAATAGGAATGCTAGTGGACATAATGTACCAATACATGGCCAGCCAAATGTAATTGTCCCAGTGTCTGAACTATAATGTCCCATTTACTGACCAAGACTTTTTTAACGCATTAAAAATAATTGTAATGAAAGAAATTTTAATTTGCAAAAGAAAAATAAGAAATAAGTTAATAAAAAACGTCAGAAATGTAGAAAATATCAAAATAATAAATAAAGAAATATTAAAGCATATTAGAAAATTAAATTAAAAAAAGTTTTTACAACTTAATAAATTATTTATTTTTATTATAGTTTGAAAGATATATTATTAATAAAATATTTTATAAAACATAACATGTAATTATTATATTGTAAATTTTATTTTATAATATATAATTTAATTGTTGTGCACTTTACTTTGCAATTTCTGTTTTTTTTTGTTATTAAGTTTTTTATCTCTTTATCTAATCTTTTCTTTCTCTTCAACTTTTCTTTGCTTTGCTTCTTCTTTACATTTTTTTCTATCTTCTATTTCTTTTTGTATTTCTAAATGATAGTGCTGCCACTCTTCTGAGGTGGTTAGTTATCGGGCAAGCGAGATTATTAAGTACCAATTTATAACCACATAAATTTTTAATTTGAAAAGCAATTTAAATATACAACTTTTTGTTTTCTATTTACTATAAATATTCTTCAGATTCTAGAGCTATTTTACTTATGTAGAAAAAACCTATTATTATAATTGTTATTATCTTAAGAAGTATCACACTTTCCTTAGTCATATCTTAAGGAATCATTGAAAACTAACAGTGCACTTGATTACAATAATTCAAATCATTTTAAAATATTTTATATAAAAAGCTTTGTGACATAATTTTGAATGTGTCAGACTGAATAACTAAATAATGTAAATCAGAAAAAATGTTTTTCTTTATGTATATAGATTAATAAAAATGAAATATCTATCAATGGTCAGGCAATGGGACGTGGCCAGTCATTGGTGCTTTTACCTTATAGCCACGTAAATTTTTATTTGAAAAGCAATTTAAATTTACAACTTTTTGTTTACTATTTACCATAAATATTCTTTATCATAAAGATTCTAGAGCTATTTTACTTATGTAGAAAAACCTATTATTATAATTGTTATTATCTTGAGAAGTATCACACTTTCCTTAGTCATATCTTAAGGAATCTTTGAAAAGTAACTCAAATCATTTAAACTCATTTAACTAATTCAAATCACTTTTTAAATATTTTAAATAAAAAGTTTTCTGACATAATTTGTAATATGACAGACTGAATAACTGAATAATATAAATCAGAAAAAATGTTTTTCTTTGTGTATATAGCTTAATAAAAATGAAATATCTATCAATGGTCAGGCAATGGGACGTGGCCAATCATTGGTACGTTTACCTTAGTGTTAAAACTTTACGAAGATGGCGAATTACCTGGTTATCCACCCCGGTCGACGTATTGTGCGGCCCGTTCGTGGATGCGGATGAGTTTTGAGGTGAGCTCGAATTTCCGACATGGCAGACCCCCCCACTATTATTTCCACCGATTCCTACGCCGCTCTCATTTCTATCCATCTTAAATACGCGTCACAAGAACGTCCAGGGGCTCTCGTCAGTCGTAGTAAGCCTTCGGTCAGAGGCTCAACCGTCACGTAAATATCTGAGAGGCTCCACCAGCACAACAAGTGGCACAGAACTCTGTCATGTAATCGGCGTGTAGGCAAATGGCATCATTCCAAAACACCTACACTTGGATACACCGATCAATTATCCACAATACAATGTACAAAGCATCGTGGTGCCACTCCTCATTGTATTCTCAACAAACATAAAATTCTACCGTTCCTTCTCGACGATCCACACTCGTAATTCATTATTGGAAATACTCCAATAACTCTGTGGAAATACTGAGAATCAAGGAAAATCTCCACTCGGTACTCGACAATGTCTATTCTATTATTATTCTATGATTTTGAGCACACCACTGTGAAAAGGAATGTTGAAGGCACGGTGAGTAGAGGAAAAGAACGGAAATGCATTCCTCGGCCGTGCGGATACCCATTCCACGATGTCAAGGCAACGTCATCGCACCACTGGCTCTCCTTTTTGTTTGTCACATGATTCCTGCATAGGACACCTCCTTGGATCACGTAAAATTCAGTCTTTGCGAGTGGACGTGCTCACTGCACACCTTTCACTCGGCTCTGCTGAGGCAAGCGTTTATTAAAAAGCAAAAGGCCTTCAAAAAAAAAAGAACCAAGTATTCACGAATCTGGGAAAAATTAATTTTCACTGCGTATATGAATAATTTCTTTGAATGTTTTTTTTTTTTTTTCTTTACAAAAAGTCACAGATCACACTGAACAATTTAATAAAAAATTTCTCTTCGACGATTCATTCGGATTAACGTCGATTTTATTTATATATAAATCCTGTGCTGATGTATGTCCGAGATCTGAGAATCAACGGAACGAGATGAAATGCTTCTCTCCGTTTGTGTGAGAGTACGTGCGCGTGAAGTTTCTTCACGCACCTCCTTCCCTCTCTTCTCAACACTGGAACCACCTTCGAAGAGACCGTGGAGAAAATCTCGCACACCCTAACCCACACGGTATCGAAGATTTAAATTCCTCCACTGGCTTCTAACCACAAGAAACAACACGAGCATCAGCGCGATAGTAGCGTCGAACACTCCCAAGCGGCAGCATAGGATTCATATCTGCCTGCTAAGTTCTGCATACCGCACGAAATTCATATGCACGCACCAGTAGGGACACACCGAATAATAGAATCGAGTTTTCGCTCTCTGCTCCACTCTCCTTCTCTCTGATGTAGCACGAGAGAAGAAGAGAAGAAGAAGAAAAAAAAAAAGCCACTCTTCAATCTCTACCAATCCACTGGCTCCACTCCAGTGGACGGAAGCACCCGGTATCCCTGTGAGCCTAGTCCATTCACACAGGATGTGAAAAGGACGCCACTTGGATATTTGAATAATACACCGTAGAGACAGGACGAGATTTTCTTGAAGGATTATTTCTCTCGCAGGATTATCCAGTGTGCAACCTCCTGTGGACAACCAGCGTGGCTCTTGGGCTCTACTACACCGTGAGCCAGGTCGACTGGTCGGTGGTAGGTGAGGACTGGTGAGAAACCGAGAAGGACGTTCCTACGGTGGAAGTAGGAGCGTGGTCTTTTGACAAGGGAGCTGAGAAAGAGAAAGGATCTTAGTGAGAGAGGGGTGTGGTGGGACGAGAGGAAAGAGAGAGAGAGAGAGTGAGAGAGAGAGAGAGAAGTGTGGAGTTGAGTTCAAGTGAGTGCCGGCACCGGTTTTGCCTCGTTGGGTGGATTAGTTGGGAAGACTGTGGCCAGAGGTCGCACTTGGGAATTATTCGTTAGACGCATCATTTACACGCACGATCGGAAATCGTCTCCTTTACTTCGGTGTTGATCCTCTTCGTTGTGGATTCCTTCTTTTTTTTTTTGCTTTGTTTTAGATGACCCTCGTGCGCAACTTCGTCTCGGGATTGTTTTTCTTTCGCGTGGACGGATTTTGCGTGTGATTCTGGATGTTATGAAGGGAACCGGTATCGAGGATTGGCTCTGGAATGTGAATAATAAAATGGATATAGATTGTATTATTGGGTAACGTGGAGATTCGCAGGAAGTAAATTTTAATTGTGTCGAGGATTAATCTCGTGGAATTTGTGGATTCTTTTGTAGTATGAATAATAAAATGGATGTATTGGGTCTATGCTTAATTCCGTAGCGAAATTCCGACAGGAATGTACTCAATTTTCGCTACGGATTTATGCATAGACCCAATAGATTGCATTATTGGGTAACGTGGAAATTCGCAGGAACAGAATTTTAATGTGTCGAGGATGAATTTCGTGGAATTTGTGGATTCTTTTGTAGTATAAATAATAAAATGAATATAGATTGTATTATTGGGTCACGTGGAGATTCGCAGGAAGCGAATATTAATGGTGTCGAGGATTAATCTCGTGGAATTTGTGGATTCTTTTGTAGTATAAATAATAATAAAATGAATATAGATTGTATTATTGGGTCACGTGGAGATTCGCAGGAAGCGAATTTTAATGGTGTCGAGGATTAATCTCGTGGAATTTTTGGATTCTTTTGTAGTATAAATAATAAAATGGATAGATTGTATTATTGGGTCACGTGGAGATCCGCAGGAAGCGAATTTTAATTGTGTCGAGGATGAATTTCGTGGAATTTGTGGATTCTGTTGTAGTATGAATAATAAAATGGATATAGATTGTATTATTTGGTAACGTGGAAATTCGCAGGAAGCGAATTTTAATGTGTCGAGGATTAATCTCGTGGAATTTGTGGATTCTTTTGTAGGATGAATAATAAAATGGATAGATTGTATTATTGGGTCACGTGGAGATTCGCAGGAAGCGAATTTTAATTGTGTCGAGGATGAATTTCGTGGAATTTGTGGATTCTGTTGTAGTATGAATAATAAAATGGATATAGATTATATTATTGGGTAACGTGGAGATTCGCAGGAAGCGAATTTTAATTGTGTCGAGGATGAATTTCGTGGAATTTGTGGATTCTTTTGTAGTCCCTAGTAGCACAAAAATATTTGGTTAAATATCTTTTTCAAATATCGGAAAAATATTTTTTAAGCCACACTTTTTAATATGAAATAAATATTAGTTCTAAATGTTGTACATATGTACGAGAAATGTAAAGTGAATGTTCAGAAAAGATTAACTAAATATTCCTAGAATATAAAGTGCATATTTGACAAATATGTTTTTAATATTTAAGTAATATTTAAATAATAGTGTTTAAATTTAAAAAAAAAAACTAAAAAACGTGCGAATTTTTGGTTTATACGTTATTTCATTAATTAACAGGACAACATTATTTTCTTTCTCTTTTGTATTTCATCGGACCACATTATACAATTGAACATTTTTTACGATGAGGCGGGATTTGAACTCGGGACATACGATTACTGGATACTGTTTCCTCACTGTGCCATGCGAACCTGTTGTATGCAATACTATTTTTTAACCTTATAAAGGTTAAAATCGCACACGCGCATTTTGTAAGAAGTACATCGAGTGACTTTCCGTCCGGATGAGCTTTCACAAAAATTGCTAATGTAAATGACGTCGTAGGAGAAATTATGAAAATGAATGGCGCGTGAAAGTAATGCCTCTGTTGCGCGTACCGTGAGATAAATTCAACACTGAAAAAATTGTATTCTTATCTTAAGAATTTACCACTTAAGTTTAGAATATTTCGCACTAAAATAAGCAACAAGAGGATCTTCTTAATTTAAGAGTAGAATGCTCTAAACAAATTCCTCTAATCAAATATCCTTAACAGGATATTCTTAACATACCCTGGTAAAAAATTTGTATGGATATATTTCGTATATAATTATTGGAAACAAAACTCTTAATGAATTGCTTCACTCTTTATATTATCGAAAATTACATGACCCATATCTTGAAATCAGAATTGATTGAGAAATGTAGTCACGAGAGAAGGTTGCAATTCATATATGTATACATGTATTTCTGTCACTTGTAAATATCTCCATTAAATCGCCCAAATCCTCTTCTTCTAGCCACTTCGTCATTTCCTTATCCATACTTTTTGCACAGCACAGCACACAAAATAATATAGTACTCAAAATGATGTAGAATTGCAAGAGGAACAAGATACAGGCATCGACATGTGCCGCACGCGATGTGTAACCTAATTTAACCGAATACTGACGCGCATTGTTGTGTCGCGATATTCAGATGGATTATTAAGAATATATTCTTAATTCAAGAATATATTCCAAAAACCGTCATATCGATGAGAAAATATTCTTATCTATTAAGATGAATTATTAAGTTTGTATTTTAACACTAGAAGTACCGACCAGTCAAAATGACCGAGTGCGTGAATTTTTCACAATAACTTCTTTTTAACATTAGAACTACCAATTTTCGTTTTCGTATGGAAACTTCTTTTGTTGACCACTCATTTTAAGGGGTTATATACACCTAGAGGCTTCGAAAAGAAGTCGTTTTTCCGCATTTTTTTTAAAGAAACGTAAAGCGTGTATTTATTTGGGCATTTGCTAACAGAATGTACATTATTTTTACTATAAAAAAAATTAAACTTGGATTGAAAATATTAATAAATAGCGAAGATATGGCAATCAACGCAAGACCTTATTTTGCAAAAGACGTTTTACGGTGACAACTGCAGATCATAGAGGAGTTATCTGAAACAGACGGGACAAGAAATTTTTTAAAGTTAATGAAATTATCTAGTCTTTGTCGTAGCCGATTTTTAAAATATCGATTTTTAACAAAATGGCGGACAATGGAACTGAAAAGTGCGATTTTTTAGGAAAAATCATTCCTTTCTTCATCGCACTTTTCAGTTCAATTGTCCACCATTTTGTTAAAAATCGATATATTAAAAATCGGCTACGACAAAGACTAGATAATTTCATTAACTTTAAAAAATTTCTTGTCCCGTCTGTTTCAGATAACTCCTCTATGATCTGCAGTTGTCACCGTAAAACGTCTTTTGCAAAATAAGGTCTTGCGTCGATTGCCATATCTTCGCTATTTATTAATATTTTCAATCCAAGTTTAATTTTTTTTATAGTAAAAATAATGTACATTCTGTTAGCAAATGCCCAAATAAATACACGCTTTACATTTCTTTAAAAAAAATGCGGAAAAACGACTTCTTTTCGAAGCCTCTATAGGTGTATATAACCCCTTAACAGAGAGAGCGTTTATTTTATCACTGAGCTGCCATTTACTTTTGTTTTTATATGGAAGCTTCTTTTCTTGACCAGTCATTTTGACCCCCTTGGTAGTTCTAGTGTTAAGAATGCAATTTTTTCAGTGTAATGTTAAACTCGCCTCTAAACTAGTGGTGGTTAGTAGTCGGCACGATCGTCGGGTGCTCGCGCTTCGCGCTCGCCATACCGGGTGCAGAAAAGCTTCGCTTCCTGCCATAGGCACGACCGCGTAACTCACGTTTCCATACTTGAATTTCCCATAATTTTGAAACGGTTGAAGATGGCGGTACATACAATTTCGTGGCACCAAATGGGTATATACTCGATGTACATGCCAAATTTTGTTCGGATCCGTTCAGTCGTTTTGCCGGAATATTGGACTAAAGATTTGAATTAGCCGCCATTTTTGATTCGGCCAATCAAAAAATTTGATAATTTCCAGAAATTGTCATTGTATACGTGTACATGTACGTGTAAAATTTTATCGGGATCCAATGAATAGTACCAAAGATATGAATTTTTCGATATTTGAACTTCCCGCCATTTTGTACCGGTTCAAAATGGCGGCTTACAAACCTTATTGTGAGTTCACAGTAATGTACTTGATTTTTGTGCGAAATTTCGTCCCGATCGGTTCAGCCGTTTTTCCGAAATCGAGGATATACACGGACACACACACACACATATAAACGGTTTTTAGGATGGCGATTGCATAAGTCACACCCTTAACGGTCGTGCTTAAAAAGCGTCATATCGATAAGAAAATATTCTTATCTATTAAGAATATCTATTAAGATGAATTATTAAGTTTGTATTTTAAGATTATATTTTTTTCAGTGAACTGATCTTTATATTAATAATGCAGAGGGTCGTAATGCTCGAAGCGCAGTTTATTGAACCCCACGTTAGACGAGAGCAGTTGAAATCTAATGAATTCAAGTGTAAGCACACCCTCTATAATTAGCCGTAGTAATCCATTGATGTGCTTCGTGGAAGCAGATGCGACAGACCTTCTTTTAATTGCCCTTTCCGAGAACGGATCGTATTTGTTGGTACCTGAAGATCGCAGGTAGTCGCGGACACAGAGTGCCCTTACCTCGAACTATTAGCAGAGAAAAAAATCGCTTTGTAAAAAAAACCTGTTTTCTATGAGACATGCTCTTAATTAGAACAGGGTACATGGTACTCTTCGAATATTTATTAAGTCCACCTGGAACTCTTGTCTGTGTAAGTGAATTTTTTTTTTTGAATTGCAACTACACCCAACTCTTTTTTTACACGGCAGATAAGGTCAATGTCCCAGTTTCTACTCAAGTCCTGATTTCTATTCACTATGAACTATTCTTCTTAACATTAATATTCGGTTGATAAAATAAGTTACAGAAAGATTAATTATTAATTATTTAGATACTCCGGCATAAGATGCATAGGCTTGTTGTTCGTTAGGTAACAGCTCGTTGTTAAAAATAAATTTCATAATCCGAGCAGTCGTTGTAGTCTTAAGGGGATTAGAGAGGTTTGCAATTTCAAAAATTAACTCGCGTTTAATTGTTTGTAACGAGACGTCGCATAAATATAAAGGTTTGTTTTTTTACAGGGTGTTACTTACAACATTATAAAATAAGAAAATCCATTCCAAGCCATTCCCTGGTGAATAATATCGGCGTTGCAATATAATCGGGCAAAGGGTTAAATGTACGGTTTTGACACGATTTCAGTCGAACGGATGAACATTTTGGGAAGCCCAAAGACGATTTCTTATCGTTAGGCTTCCCTCTATTTATTATACCTGAAAAATTAATAATAACAATAAAATTATCAAAATGGCGTTAAGAAAACGAAAAATTTGGTATCTTTCGACTTTATTTGTTACTATAAAATTGTAACAATATTTTATTTTAATTTGATTACAAAAAATTCGTGTAAAAAAATATATTTGTTCTTATTGGTGAACCGTGTTATTTCAAAATCGGGTAAAAAAGGACCGTGTAAAAAAAGAGTTGGGTGTGCATTGATATTGAGCACCTTTGGTAGAAATAGTGTTAACAACTTTATTAGCAAAATTTTTGCGGATAGTCATAATTAACATTCAACAATTTCTTTCTCCGGTAAATTTCAAAAAGTTTAAAAATAGCTCAGTCGATGTTTATGGTAGTACAATATACTTTAGTAATATATTTTCCTTTTTATTTTGGATTATCCAATATGGCGGAATCGTCGACAGGACTAGACAGTCCAATACGCAACACTGTGTTTATTAAATAATAATTACATTAATTATTTTGTTCTTATGCGTTTTTCGAATCCTCGTGATATACTAAAATAACCCTCTATGGGCCCGTGTAACTTTCAGGTCACATACCAATATATTGACATTTGACCAAATAACTTTGACCCTACACAAGATAGGGTATACGTCTTAATTAAATAATGCTTCAAAGACAACTAATGACAATATTAATGACAGTTGACAGCACTATTAAATTAAAATATTAAAGTAAATGCCTTGCAAGTTTAGAAAAATTGCCCAGTAAATTTTTTCTTAATCTGCATACACAGGTATAAACCTATTGATTTTCAGTGGAATAAATTTGTTTATATGTAAGAAAAAAATTCTTTCCATAAAGGGATAAAATACCAAATAGTAGGTTTGTAGCTTCTTTAGCGATACGGCAGTTCACGGTCAAAAAGACGTTTATTTTTGCAGCTGGTTATACTGGGCGCTTAAGATTTTTCCTAAAAAATTCTAAACAAAAAAAATATTTCAAAGTTTAATCAAACAAAAATACTAATAATACCTCTTAATAAAATACAATTTTGTTAAAGGGTCACAACGACAATTGATAACTACTTGGTGGACCGGTGTACCCAGTGTACTACACACTTGTACAGTCTCGACATTAAAATGCACAGATTATTCTTCAGATGTGTAAATTAGTAGATTAGAGAATTTTTTATGTCATCAATTTATTGTGTAATTATTGTGTCATCAGTTTATTGTGTAATTATTGTGTCATCAGTTTATTGTGTAATTATTGTATCATCAGTTTATTGTGTAATTATTGTGTCATCAGTTTTATTGTATACGTGTAATTATTGTGTCATCAGTTTATTGTATACGTGTAATTATTTTTGTTTCAGGTACCGCATTTAATACGTGCTCACGCGCACTGGAAGGACCTCCACGATAACAAGTTCCTTAACCTTCAAATTTCCCGCTATTTTCTTCCAATTGATTAGTATGAATGTCATTATGCAGTTAATTTAATTCTTGTTTGTATTTTTTAATTGTGGCGGGTAATGAATGAGTTATAAGCGATGCTGCACGATTAAAAACCGTTTATTAAAAATAATTTAGAACATAGAGGGGATAATAATCAACAGTTAAATTTAAATGAAAAAAAATTGGACGGGTATATTGAATTTAACTTTGCTGCAGAAACTTATTACACGCACCAGTGAGCAATCTTGTGCACCAACGCATTTAAAATAAAAAATTATTAACCCTTTGCACTCGAGAGGTGACTCTCGATCACCACTTACTTTGTTGGAACAACTCGAACGGTGACACCGGTCACCATTTGAGTTGACGCGATACGTCGAGTAACGGCGATACTTATCTGCGCTTAATTTCTTTTGAAACTGGAAGTGTTCTACAATATACAGTATGTCTGATTTAAGTGGAAACAGGTAATTATTTCGTAAAAAAGTAAAGATACAAAAAATTATGTGAAACAAAAGTTGGTCGGTTGGAAAGGGCGCATAATAAGGCGTATTTTGTTTTTTTGTGATTGGAGGTATGAAGAACATTTCAAGGTCATCAGCGTTTTTTTTAAATACAATGCAGTATTTTTGTATTTATAATGTGATAGCGGTTGCCGAGACGAGTACAACGACCTATAATGTTGGTGAATTACGTGCGAGGATTATTGCTGCATGTACAAAAATAAATGATAAGATATTAACCCTTTCCTTCCGAACGACGGATATATCCGTCATCCACATGAAAACTCACGGAGCCGAACGCCGGATATATCCGACATGCCAGTAAAATCGCGACCTAATTTGTAGATATTTGCGTGTATGGATAAGTTCGGATATGCGATTTTTAGGTAACAACGTGTTTATTGTAGCAACGACTGGATAACTACAGGGTATTTCACCTAACTTGACCACCTTAAATATATCGCTTATTTTGTATGATTGAAAAAATGTTAGAGGGAGAAAAATATTCTGTTCGAAGGCGCTAATATGGCGATGGGCCGAATTTTTTTCTCAAGGTCATTTTTTTCGAGATTTCAAGGTCATCCTATTTTTTTTAAATGGGACTACATATTTTCACTACAACGGTCTTATAGCCTATAAAAAAACAAATCCAACGAAGTGCAATATGTTGACCTTCACATGACGTTTAGCAAGAAAATCATTAAATGTTTGTCAGTAATTTCAGGAGGCGTTGAAGGGCGGTAAATGAAGGAATTTCAATTTTATTGGAACAGTTTTAAGTTAAATCTTTATTTTAGAAGGTTTTCAAAATGTGCACCATGAATCTGGAGGCGCTAAATAAATTTTTGCTGTACATTTTTAAGTTGTTCTGCAGTAATTGGGGTGACCTAAAAAGTAAAGTTTACAACGATGTTCCCACAACAGCAGAAAACATGCAACGAAGGGTTCTACATGAATGTAAATCAATTACTGCAGAACAACTTAAAAATGTACAGCAAATTTATTTAGCGCCTCCAGATTCATGGTGCCCATTTTGAAAACCTTCTAAAATAAAGATTTAACTTAAAACTGTTCCAATAAAATTGAAATTCCATCATTTACCGTCCCCGAACGCGTACTGAGATTACTGACAAACATTTCATGATGTTCTCGCTATAGGTAATGTGAAGGTCAATATATTGCACCTCGTTGGATTTGTTTTTTTATAGACTATCAGACCGTTGTAGTGAAAATATGTAGTCCCATTTAAAAAAAATACGTTGACCTTGAAATCTCGAAAAAAATGACCTGGACAAAAAAATTCGGCCCATCGCCATATTAGCGCCTTCGAACAGAATATTTTTCTCCCCCTAACATTTTTTCTATCATACAAAATAAGCGATATATTTAAGCTGGTCAAGTTAGGTGAAATACCCTGTATAATACAGTATATGTATAATATCTTTGAACTCGGACGTAATCCTTTGTCACACTTTACGGATTAAACCGCCGTAGCGAAAGGGTTAAAACGCATAGAAAGAGAATTTTTGAGAAGATTGCAATGTTGTATTCTAAATGACGGAGGACATGTTGAAGGAACGGCCAAATACAAAATATACTGAAAAGTTCTTGTTAGTTCTTGTTGTTGTAACTAAATGCTGTATGAAAAATATAAGTGTGGACATGTTTTTTGTTAATTTACGACTTTTTTAAGACCTCGAATAACCTTTCATTATAGGTCGTTGTACTCGTCTCGGTAACCGCTATCACATTATGAATACAAAAATACTGCATTGTATTTAAAAAAACGCTGATGACCTTGAAATGTTCTTTATACCTCCAATCACAAAAAAAACAAAATACGCCCTATTATGCGCCCTTTCCAACCGACCAACTTTTGTTTGAAAAATTTTTTTGTATACTTTACTTTTTTACGAAATAATTACCTGTTTCCACTTAAATCAGACATACTGTATATAACCTTCTAAATTATAAAATGACGTATTTTATATATCTTATATACAGGGTGTCCCATTTCTAATAATATATTCAAATATCGGCGAAACGGTGCGTTAAATAAAAAAAATGTTTCAGATAATAGTTGTATGGCTTGAAAGTGGCTGTTAACTGGTGGAAATGATTTGACCTTACAGAGTCATTTAAAGGCAACGCGAAGGTCACTGTTAATTTTTTTAAATAGGACTCCGTATTTTTCATACCATATTCTTGTAGCTTATCTCGAGAGCTTTCCAAAATACTCTAATAAAATATTTTTCCCTCGCGAGTACACTTTGAAATCGAAAGAAATTTCCGAAAAAGGCCTCGAGTGCAAAGGGTTAAATTTGCAAGCATCGCCCAAAGCCAATGGCCATTCACCAATTTGAAGCTAAAAGCTAGGAAATGAAGCTGTAGCGATATCTCACGCGAGAGAACGGTGAAAAGTTGAGTTTCACGATTTCCTCGACAACGGACGTTGCTAGAGCACAAATGCTTCACATTCTCAGCTAAATTCACCAAAATGAATTCAACGAGTATGGTGAGTTGGGGTAAGTGTGCCGTCGAGACGAAATTTTCTAAAGTATGGTTTTTTTTATTTATTTTTTTTTTTAACTGTCCTTATGCATCTATAAAATACAATTGAAAGTCATGTTGCCAGAATTTCTATTTTGCATAAAAATTTTGAAGCTTGTGGAAGGAAAGTAAACATAAATTTCGAATTTTCGTGTATGCACTTGCCCCACCACACCTTACTATATATGTATAGTAATAGTTACTTATAGTCATTTAAAAAAAAAAAAGAAATAATAAATAATAGAAAAAACCATACTTTAGAAAATTTCGTTTCGACAGCGCATTTACCCCAACTCACCTTATACTGAATTCGTCTTTGCATTATAATATTATTATGCGCGCCAGTGAACAATCTCGTGCACTCACACAGTTAAAAAAATAATTATAAAGTTTCTAAGCAAGGCCCAAAATAAATTCAACGAGTATATTAAATTTGTTTTTGCCTCAAAAAATTACTGTACACTCCAATGAGATACCTCATTCACACATATTTACCTAGAAAACGAATTTTAAAACTCCTAAAAAAAAACATCAATGACTGCCTTGTGTTTAGGACGATGGCGCGCGGGCAATGGATTAGGCGATGCTGCACGACGCCCAACATTTTATTAAAAAACAATTTAGAACGTGGAAAGGATAATAATCAGCAGTCAAATTTAAATGATAAAAAATTGGACGAGTATATTGAATTTAATTTTATTTCAGACACTTATTACACGCACTAGTGAGCAATCTTGTGCACCCACGCATTTAAAAAAAAAATGTATAAAGTTTAAATTTATAAAGGCCCAAAATAAATTCAACGAGTATATTGAATTCGTCTTTGCCTTATAAAATTACTGTGCACTCCAGTGAGCAATCTCGTGCACTCACGCACTTTAAAAAAATTTATAAAGTTTCCAAGCAAGGTCCAAAATAAATTCAACGAGTATATTGAATTCGTCTTTGCCTTATTAAATAACTGTGCACTCCAGTGAGCAGTCTCGTGCACTCACGCACTTAAAAAAAAATTTATAACATTTCCAAACAAGGCCCAAAATAAATTCAACGAGTATATCGAGTTCGTCTGTACCTCAAAAAATGACTATGCACTCCAGTGAGATACCTCATGGACACATGTACCCAGAAAGCAAATTTTAAAACTCCTAAAAAAAGACATCAACGACTACCTTGTGTCTACGACGATGACGCGTACCACTGCCACTTCTTCCACCGAGAAGAAAATCATCGTAGGGCAGATAAAGCGATCTGGCATGCGATCTGCTACTTATCCTCTTCTGTGACGTCACCACCCTCTTCGCCCTCTTAGTCACCGTGCGCCGTTTCTTCCTACCGCGAAAGAACCTCTTAAATATTTTCATGACACTTTTTTCACGATCGCACCGATAAAAAAAAAACCTCAACAAGATTTTTGAAAGTAGAATTCTTTGAACCCCTGTGCGTTCGTTTCTACGTTCGAACACGTCAACACACTGGTTCGATCACTTACTCTCTAAGTTCATCGTTGTATTTCCAGGCCATGTGTCATGAGGGGCGGTTTCACTCGCGGCTTATCGCAATACGCGTTACTAACACCAGATCAACGGACCTGAATCTTCTGGTAATTCTTTCACCACTGCCTCTTATTCGATTAAGCGACCGAAGGAAGCCACACAGAGGCCTCACATTTCTCTACGCATCTGTAGTTAAGAATCTGGAATAATTACATTCGGCTGGGATAATCGCATCCGACACTAATGTCGCATTCTTTCGATGATCACAATGATACCAGGACTCTTGGGACTAGAGGTTGCGATAAGAGATGATCTGAAAGTTTTGGAAAGATATTATTGGTAATTGTGGAATTGTCAGGTCAAGCGAATGGCACGAGGTTCTATACCTTGTACTCTGTAAGAAATTTCGTTCTCCTTTCTTCATGGTGTTACACAGTAAAGCCAGTTCCTTTAAATATGTATATATATTTTCTCATTATTACTTACACGAGTTTTTGTACATTGAGAAACACATAAGGAACGAGGAGCACTAATGTCGCATTCTTTCGATGATCACGATGATGCCAGGACTCTTGGAACTAGAGGTTGCGATAAGAGATGATCTGAAAGTTTTGGAAACATATTATTGGTAATTGTGGAATGGTCAGGTCAAGCGAATGGCACGAGGTTCTATTCCTTGTACTCTGTAAGAAATTTCGTTCTCCCTTCTTCATGGTGTTACACAGTAGACGCCAGTTCCTTTAAATATGTATATATATTTTCTCATTATTACTTACACGAGTTTTTGTACATTGAGAAACACATAAGGAACGAGGAGCACTAATGTCGCATTCTTTCGATGATCACGATGATGCCAGGACTCTTGGAACTAGAGGTTGCGATAAGAGATGATCTGAAATTTTTGGAAAGATATTATTGGTAATTGTGGAATTATCAGGCCAAGCGAATGGCACGAGGTTCTATTCCTTGTACTCTGTAAGAAATTTCATTCTCCTTTCTTCATGGTGTTACACAGTAAAGCCAGTTCCTTTAAATATGTATATATATTTTCTCATTATTACTTACACGAGTTTATGTACACTGAGAAACGCATAGGAAACGAGGAGCACTAATGTCGCATTCTTTCGATGATCACGATGATGCCAGGACTCTTGGAACTAGAGGTTGCGATAAGAGATGATCTGAAATTTTTGGAAAGATATTATTGGTAATTGTGGAATTGTCAGGTCAAGCGAATTGCACGAGGTTCTATTCCTTGTACTCTGTAAGAAATTTCGTTCTCCTTTCTTCATGGTGTTACACAGTAGATGCCAGTTCCTTTAAATATGTATATATATTTTCTCATTATTATTTACACGAGTTTTTGTACATTGAGAAACACATAAGGAACGAGGAGCACTAATGTCGCATTCTATCGATGATTACGATGATGCCAGGACTCTTGGGACTAGAGGTTGCGATAAGAGATGATCTGAAATTTTTGGAAAGATATTATTGGTAATTGTGGAATTGTCAGGTCAAGCGAATTGCACGAGGTTCTATTCCTTGTACTCTGTAAGAAATTTCGTTCTCCCTTCTTCATGGTGTTACACAGTAGACGCCAGTTCCTTTAAATATGTATATATATTTTCTCATTATTACTTACACGAGTTTTTGTACATTAAGAAACGCATAGGAAACGCGGAGCACTATTCTTACGCAGTAGTAAATTATTTATAAGGCAGTCCTATTTTTTATTCGCATCATCTTCTTCCTCCCATGGTCGAGGAACTCGGATGCTCTTCCAGTTGTCGATGTCGATCTGAAAATATATCCAGAAATAATGAATAAATAATAAGTCGAGAAATGATAAAGATAAATAATAAAGAAGTTTATTGAAGTGTTCGATGAATCGACAAGCGACAAGTGGTCTACTGTACTATGTGTAGATCTCTATGTATGTTTAAGATTAGAATAATCCGATATTTGAATATTTGAAACAATATTTTACCACCAGTCCAAGCATAAGACTAAAAACTATTTTAAAAAATATTTTCTACTACTGAAGAATACTTCGACACTTACTTCCTTTAACTTCTCATATTCAGTTTCCAATGTAATTGAGCCCTTGGGTTTCATTTCAATTCCGCTCTTCACTACTTCTTCTCTAATATAATCTGGCTTATTATAACGGAATCTGAATGATAAAAAAGAAAAGATTGAATTAGTATGACGAAAGACAACGATTGATAATAAGTAGTAAATTATTGCAACGCCTATCTAATTATTATCTTTAGTTAAGAACTATTATTTCAATTAAGAACTTCTTTAAGTAAATTAGCTTGAAAAGGCACTTATTTACTTTTGAATGGAAATTATATAATATATACAGATCATATTAATCTCTTTTTTTTTTAATATTAATAATAGACATCTTATTTACCGTGTTAGATTGTGAAAAGAAATTCTGAAAAATAGGTGAACTTTCTTCGTCGATTTAAATTTACGATGTAAATTACTATTAATCGGTGCGGAACAATATCAAAACACACGACTTAACCTCAAACAATTTTACTCACCGTAATTCAACAAATTCTCGAAGGCCGAACGATCCGCCAACCGTAAAAAGTACCAATGGAAGTCCATAACGCGTTAATTTACTTTTAAACAACGATGACATTAAAGCGGTGCGTAGAAAAGTTCCGTTCAAATGCGAAAACTCACTTGTTATAACCTATTGCACGGCATTAAAATCAACGAATGTTAAAGCTTGTAATTCGCATACTTAAATCGAGAAAAAAGAAGACACTAACCTTCGAAAACATTCATATTAAATATCAATCTTATTTATTATGTAAATTGAAGATAACTTGTATTTGCAAAAAGTTGAAAACTTTACTCCACCTTGCACTAAAAACAAATTAGTTCTCGACTTCGACGGTAGATGATAAAACTCAGGGCTATACCGTATGGGTGACAAAAGGCCCAAAAGGCCCTTTTAAATTTCTTGGCAAAATTACTTCTTTACACATGGTCGCATGGGTGTAGTTTATTTACCGCGCATTTCGGTAGTATAACACTTCGTTTATAAATTAGCAGCAAAATTTGCAATGATAATGATATTACACACGCAATAATGAAATATTATTGGTAATTATTTACCGATGGGGAGCAAAATTCGATTTTGATGAAAGATTAGATGCTTTTTTTGAAATAATCTCTACTATATATCCTATAACTGAAAATGTAAATTAATAAATATTATAGTACCTATATAATTTATATAGGTATATAAATATATAGGTTATATTTATATAACCTGCTACAAATATTCTTCAAATTTGCAGCTACAGTTTTGTGTTTACGTTAAAATAGCATATAACCTTTTTTGTAGAGCTTTTCCGGAGCTTCAACTTTTGTCTGAAACATTTTTCTCTAAAATGAATATTTTCGAAGATACAGTGAAAAAACGGGTGAAACTTTTTTTGTTAATAAACTTTTTTACAAGCAATGAACGCCGATTTTGCCTAAGGAAAAAGTTGTCTGTCTTGCAAAAGCGCGTCGAATGAGCCTATTTAGAAGGTCATTAGAAGGTGCTCCCCATAGGTAAATAATTACCATATATTATCAATTGTACAAATGATGTTTATAGAATTAGTATACAGGGTGTCCCACAACTGGGGTCGCACCCGGAAATGGGCGATAGCTGAGGTGATTCTGAACGACATTTTCCTTTGCGAAAATGTTGTCCGAGGCTTCATTTTTGAATTATTAAGGAAAAACACCGGCGTATGAGAGCGCGCGTAGAGCCCGCGCTCAGGGCCGTCCGCTCTCCACTCGACACTGCGCCCGAGCATGATCGTGGACGGGCGCACCGCGGTGGTATGGCACGAAGCGTCGGTCGAAAATTATGTCGACCAACAATTACAGAATGACCTCAGATATCCATTAGTCATGCACAATCAATAAAATAATTAGTCATTATTCGTGTAATGGTAACAAATCGATTAAGTAATAATTAACATTCGATTTAACAAATCGAAATATGCTCAAAAACTTTTATTCGTTATTTAAAATCAACGCGAAATGAGATCTCGAAAATGATTTTTTTTAATTATTAAGAAATAGCTTTCCCAATCAAACAAGAATTGTTTTCTATTAAACGAATAATGATTACAATAGAATAATGTAGAATGTTATTACTCACAGTCGTCGATGAAAGCAGATCGCTGTCGCAGGATCATTCGGCCGATCCCGACCTTTCCAAGAATACGTAGCGCGGAACAGCTGATCCGAGCAGAGTCCCGGGCGGGTCACAGAACTCGCGTCACTACACACTCACTATCGCTCTCGATACTCCTGTCGAGTGATTCGTGTCTCACGTGTGAATTATTGATAATCCATTGTTTAATCCTCCAAGAGGAGACTCCACGTGTGCGATTTCTATCTCAGCAAACGCACTGTAACGCATTTTATAACATTTTTTGGCACTGCGATTTACTATAACGACGTATTCAGTCGAATGACCGAAGGAGAACTGTGTCTGTTCCTTGTACACTGGTGTACGTACACACACATCATTCAGAACACTAGCTCGCTCACACGTTACGCACACACGTCGGCGTCGCGACTCGGCGTTCGGCAGAAATTTCAAGGAATCGACTGCGTCGTCGATTCGACGGTAGCGCATTTAAACTCCCCGCATCAGGCTCGACGAGGATCAAACAATCTTATCGCATATTCCACACTTAGAAACTTTCTCTACCACATCAACAGCAGCATTGCCATAAAGATGCGTTTGGAAGAAACAAACGACGAGTTAGTCGATTCTTCGTCCTCATAAGCAAAGGATCGCGTGTTTTTTACGATGAATCGGTCGAACGCGGAATATTATAATATGTTCTTCGTCTTTGCGCAGTGTGACGGTAATGCTGTGCTTGCTGCACAGCGGTACTGTGAGAGGTATCCCGATCAAATACCTCCAAGTGCGAAAAGTTTTCGACGTTTTGCGTCAAGACTTCATTCTAACGGATCGGTGCAACCCGCGCGAAGTGAAGCGGGAGGACCCCCGCACGAAGCCTCCTCTTTGAGGATTAAACAATGGATTATCAATAATTCACACGTGAGACACGAATCACTCGACAGGAGTATCGAGAGCGATAGTGAGTGTGTAGTGACGCGAGTTCTGTGACCCGCCCGGGACTCTGCTCGGATCAGCTGTTCCGCGCTACGTATTCTTGGAAAGGTCGGGATCGGCCGAATGATCCTGCGACAGCGATCTGCTTTCATCGATGACTGTGAGTAATAACATTCTACATTATTCTATTGTAATCATTATTCGTTTAATAGAAAACAATTCTTGTTTGATTGGGAAAGCTATTTCTTAATAATTAAAAAAAATCATTTTCGAGATCTCATTTCGCGTTGATTTTAAATAACGAATAAAAGTTTTTGAGCATATTTCGATTTGTTAAATCGAATGTTAATTATTACTTAATCGATTTGTTACCATTACACGAATAATGACTAATTATTTTATTGATTGTGCATGACTAATGGATATCTGAGGTCATTCTGTAATTGTTGGTCGACATAATTTTCGACCGACGCTTCGTGCCATACCACCGCGGTGCGCCCGTCCACGATCATGCTCGGGCGCAGTGAGTGGAGAGCGGACGGCCCTGAGCGCGGGCTCTACGCGCGCTCTCATACGCCGGTGTTTTTCCTTAATAATTCAAAAATGAAGCCTCGGCCAACATTTTCGCAAAGGAAAATGTCGTTCAGAATCACCTCAGCTATCGCCCATTTCCGGGTGCGACCCCAGTTGTGGGACACCCTGTATGTCTATTCATTTTCAGGTCATTTCAAGCTTCGAATTTAAAGAGAAAATGTACATAAAGAAACTTTCAACACAATTTCCTCAAAGTGTACTCATCTAAAATTATATGAGGGTTATAGAAAAATGTAGTTATGGAGAAATTTTAAAAATTCTGAAAGCAAGCGGACACACACACACACACGAACGGTTTTCGCGATGTCGATAGCATAAGTCACTCCCTTTACGGTCGTGCCTAAAAATGATTTAAAGTAATATGTGATGGGTGATTTAAGATAATTTTATTAAAGATTCACGGCTTTGATTTAGTTGGGTTTATGTGAAGGGGGAGATGATGACACCTGTAGTTTTTTAGTCCGCTTACGGCACTGAAATCTGTAGCCAATGAAACATACTTGAGCGAATGCGCATGCGCCAGAAATCCCACAGCGCCTGGCATCACTGGTGTGTGCATGGTGTGTATAAAGCAAAAAAGTGCAATAAAGTGGTATAAAGTGGATAAGGAGAGATTCTTTAAAATTGTATAGAAACTCGAAATTCACTTCTATTGCACTACCTTTGAATATAAGATTCGACAGCTTTTTTCCTTCTCATGTAATACAATCAGAAGCACACGTATGAAATGTGGTGGCACATAGATTTTGAATTATAGACATCATGGAAGGTATAGAACTATCGGAAGATGGACCTTTGAGAAATCAGTTCACAGTTGACGATTTGGATATCGAAATTCTGCCACTGATTTACGAGATAATCAGGAGGTACAAGCTTTGCAAACGATTCGAAGTATTTTATAATATTTACAATAAATTTACACGCGCACTGGTGATACAAATATTCTATCAGCAGGTTTTCATTCTTATTTTTATTAATCGAAGAATAAAATTGGTCACTGCTCAATACATGTTTATTAATAATCACTTGTACAGTTTCTGTTTTGTAACGTTGAATGCGATTTGAGAACACTTTTGGTATGATGTAATCAAACGAAAAACTATTCTGTGACAACGCGCTCAACATAACCTGATTCGAAAATATATGTTAACGTATGCGGCCTTCTAAATATTGATAATGAATTATGTTGTCGTTAACTATTATCGGACAATTTGCAGAAACATTTGACGCAGCATATATTTCCTTTTTTTTTTTTATTTTCTCTTCTCTTGAACGGCGTCACATATGACACCTATAAAGTATTTTTAAAATTTGTCGTTGTATATCTTTTTATAACTATAGTCAGAATAGTAATCTACGTAGTTTGAATTGCATTTATTTTTACATCGTGTAACTGGCTTAGTTTTGGTTTTCTAGTGTGGAGAAAGATCCTCATGATACTTCTCAGAAGGCGAAAGAATCTCAGGATACCAGCCATAAGATATTGGAATTGCAGAAAAAGCTAGATTCGGCAAGAGCACAAGTGAGTACGCGAATCGACGAGGATATCGACAGTTTTGATATTTTATTATGTGCTACGTCCAGTGTTGGGTAAGATACATTTAAAATTTGTCTCGATACAGATACAGATACACGTGAAAAACGGTATTTAGATACAGATGCACAATTTAAAATGTATATAGATACAGATACTCGGATACTTCAAAAGTATCTCGGATACATATCAGATACTTTTAAATTATATTTCGTCGTAATAAGGTAAATGCCTTAATAGTGACGCTTGGAACTTAAAACTCAAAAAATAAGAATTTAGAACAAATTAACAAACATGTTAGTTTATGCCAATAATAAGATTATTTATTTATTAATATTTTGTAAAAGGATAACATATTCTTTGTAACCTACGGACAAAAAATATCTGAAAACGTATCTGAAAATTTACCTGAAAACCAGTTAAGATACTATGTTTTGTAACTAGATACAGATACAAATACTCAAATTAGCCTGTATTACCTCAGATACAGGCTTAGATACACAGAATGTATCTAGAAACTACCCAACACTGGCTACATGAAATATAATATTCTGTCGTTGTGATATAATTTACGTATCTTTGCTCCGAGATTATTTGTCAGTTTGAGTGGAAGAAAAATAAAGTTCGCTACCCTGTATAAAGTTTTACATGCCTTGTATATTTTCCAGATTAAGAGATTGCCAGGAATAGAATATAGTAAAGAAGAACAATTACAGAAACTTGAAACGCTTCGTAAACAGCTCCGGCTGAAGCGAGAATTATTGTTAAAGTATCGAAATATGTGTACATTTGAAGTACCGAAAATATAAATTAATTGAACACTTGAGAAAATATCATTGATATACGACATGAGGTTCCTGCGTGCTTTAGTCGCATATTTCTTACACAATGAACGATTAGTCAGCAAATTAGCGGACTCAAAACCCATCAGACGAAGCGCCCAGTTGGTAGTGTACTTATTACTTAGAACAGGTATGATACGAGGTGCAAATCGTTCGATTTCTAGTCCAAGTGAGTTGCTTAAACGAATACGCGACGCCGTACAGCGTATTAAGAATGATTTAGAACAGGGAAGGGATAATAAGCAGCAGCCAAAATAGTTTTCGCCAATATGTTAAATTACGTTCATCTATGAATTTCTATCATTATCGGCTTTAATAGTTCCTGCAGTTCACATTAAACTGTGATTAATGTGCTCGATATTCTTTCTTTCGGTTGAGAATCATAATTATTTATCAGTTTAACTGACTTGAATTGACGATACAGTCGTTAAAAAATTATGTACAAAGTTTCAAATAACTTTTAGATGTCTAGAGAATTGTAATTTTATATACGTATTAAAGATAATGTAACTGTTGATTGTGGAAAATGATTTTTCATGAAACTATAATTCCATTACGCCTAAGTACGAAGAAAACTAAGTATTTTGTCTTTGGGTGTGCAACTTGAATATCTTGAAACAATTAGTTTCAAATCTTTGTTATTGCAATTCTGCATGGATGTATTTTACTCCGTTAGTTTCGTACCTCGTGTACTTTTTAAGCCAAATAATATTAATCCAATCTGTTTTTCAAATTGAATTATTTTAATATTGATTTGTGAAAAGTAGCATGCGATATAAATTTATAAATGGCCACAGAAGCAGAATGTAATACAGAAAAATTAACAAGCAAAACTTACGAATGCATTTTTATAAAGCTGACATAATTTAACCGTTCTTGATACTAACATTTAATGCATGCTTCACAAGCTTAAAAAACTAATATATGTTGTATATGGATATGCATGAGCATGAACTAGTTAAATTGTGTAATATATTAACGTAGTGCTGAACAACCCCTAGAAATAACGTAAATGCCAATATTAATATAGAGATTTTGTATTTCTCTTATATTTTTTGGAAACACTATACATGCGTAGAACATTACTAATTCGTAAATGATATTCTTCCCTTAAGTCAACTAATATATACAAGGTCTTCCGAAACGATGAATCTTTTTGTTATAAATTAATTACGCCACAAGCATATTGTTTCTTTTACACCTTTATATAATCAGATTTATTTCACATTAAAAAAAATAATATGTGCATTCTGCAAATAACTCTCCACCTAGTACCTTACAAATCTGTACGTTTCGCTTGAATATATGTTACACGCAGTATGTCTTAAACTAATTTTTAAACTATAAATTATGACAATCACAATCTGGTAGTATTCGTAGATTTATTTATGTTGACAGAACTTCTATTAGCGGTGCACGTAACGCAAATATGAGCATACTTACGCATTTTATGTACCAGCATTTTCATTCTTTACTGTCACATTGTGTTTATCAAGTAAGACACTGTCAATCTTCCCAATTTATGATTCTACATATCCATAGGATATAGTTCTACTCCTTGAGGATAGGTGTTACAATTGTACGAGATTTATATTCTATGGAAGGTAATACATAATATAGAAACAACTCTGGGACTCTGTGTCGTTTAAATAAAAAACTATATTCAATGATGATATTGCTGCATCTCGATAAGTTCATAATCTAATTATTGGATGGAACTTATTTTAACATATATTAGACAAGTGATTACTCTAAAATATTATATGTAGTTTTGTACATAAGTTTCTTTTACACTTTAGCTGGAGTATGTTGTTCTGAAAGAGGCTGCACAATATTATTTGTCGTATTATGATTACGACCTCCTCTTCTGCCCCTTCCTTTTTTACTTTGACTGCATCCCGATTTTTGCAGTGCACTTTCCTGCTTACCCGCTTGCGTTTCGAACGAAGCGTTTGTTTCAATATTCTCTGAGACCGGCTACAAAATGGCAATTAACATTAGTTACTTCGAATAAGCTTTAAAATAAATCTGTTAAAAGCACGCTTTATCATTTGCGCATAACATACTTGCATGACTGTGGACAAGTTCTGTCGGCTCTGCACTTTATGCGGTTTATTAATTCTCGAAGATTGCAAATTAACACTGTTAGAATGTGGAATGAGGCGTAACACATTTCCTACTGCTTTTGTACGCCCTTCTCTAAACACCATTCTCTGACCAGGTTTTATGTACTCTGGATGTTTTATAAATCTAAAGTGTACCAAAGCCTTATCACCCGTTCTAAGGCAATCTTGAGACATTGAGAGTATGGAAGCAGTTTGTCTTATACTTCCGCAGTGAACTGCAATAATATTATTTGTAAGTCTTTCGATGCTGCTCACAGCTATTTATACATTTTATTAGAATAAGACATAGTCATTAAAAGTTACCCATCGCTTGATATCGAGAACTTATTGTCGTGGGATGGTGCAATACTAAAATCTCTCCTTCGAACTCCCAACAAGCTTGCGGATTCAGCGCTGGTGCAACCATCACCATGCCTTTACGTATCTGAGATCTTTTAATCTTTTTTAAAGCAAAACTCGCCGTCTGTCCTCCTTTCACTTCTCTAACGGGCATTCTTTTTCTATGAATGCTTTTCACCGCTATTGATGTAAAACGACCTAAAGGATCAGGGCCTAGTAACAAGGTGTCGTTTAATTTTATGATACCCTTAAGAGTTGTTCCTGAAACAACTGTGCCCACGCCCTGCAAGATATACGATTAAACGATAAAGATATAATTTCTTTTAAATCGAGGATGTTGCGTACTGGCACTTACGGGTACTGAGTATGTATCGTCTATTTGAAATTCTGCCGGTTCATCATCGTGACTAGTAATCCTCGCGGTTAACAAATTTAAAAACATTTTTAGAAGACTCAGATTCTCTCCACTCACATTTGATACTTGGAAAATGGGGCATAAACTGCGTATAAAAGTAATACAAGTAATATAAGATAAAATCCAGAAGTTCACATTGTAAATTTTTTTTTATGTCACACGAAAAGTAGAAAATTGCTCAATCTCGTAACGAAACTAACCGTTCTGATACAAAATTAGTTGCGCTAACTACAACATCGTCTGGTGTCTTTACTGTGACTGGAACCTTTCTACATCCAGGTGACTTCAGAATTCTTATAAGTAGTCTTAAATTTTCTTGCAAGATATTCGGAGGGCACATGTCAATTTTTGTCACCACAACGAATACAGGAACTGACAAAGCTAACGCCAATCCTAAATGTTCCTTAGTCATTCCAACAATTCCAGCATTAGCGCCCACCATTAACATACCTGGAAAAATTTGTATTCGCATTACTTCGAGAAACTTTCTACACGATCGTCTCAGTTTTATCTTCTTTCGAAGATAACGCACTGCAATTTTAACAGAAAGTTTATTCAGTCTCACCAAAGTCTGGGGCATGTCCGGTCATGCCGAAAACAGTTGTTTTAAGATATCGCTCGTGTCCTGCGAGATCAATGAAAGTTATAACTTTAGACGATTTCTCACAAATCTTTACCCAATCGAGAGATCCGTGTTCCGGTTTATTAACGACATTCCCTGAAAGTATTTGTCAGTAAATAATCTCTTCGAGATTTCTTAACGAAGATATAATTTCTATTGAAGAATGTTTCTCACCAACGCTATCAAATCCAAGAATATCATTTCCAACGGAGCTTGTTCTTCCTGTTTCAGCTTCGTGCTTATGGCGGAATAATTTTTGACGAGCTAAGCCTCGTCCATTGTCAAGTTCACCGTGCGTTAGTACACCTAAAAGCGTGGATTTACCAGCGTCCACATTGCCGACAACAGCGACCCTACAATGACTCGCTTTATTAGCATATTACACGATCGATACTATCATCTCTTTTTAATTGTACGTCGTTTTACAGAAAACATGCACCTGATCTCTAAGAAATCTTGTTGATCCAAACGTTTTCGTACCAGATACTGCCCAGTAAGACCGTGATCAACTTTGCTTTGACGTAATAGAACACAATCGGCTTCCAATGTCGCGCCGAGGGATTGAAGAGTGGCGACGGAAGCTTCGTACTCGTCTTCCTTTAAACCATCCTCGGAACCATCTGGAAGCATTAGCTCGTAAGCAAAGAACTATCTACCGCGAGAATTCCAGAGTAATTCACCTTCTCCTATGCCAATATCGAAAATCGTTTCGCTGCCGCCGTCTTGAATTCTTTCTCCAAGCCGTCTCAGTAGTAAATCGTATTGATCTTCGGATGGACTTACTAAAACACTCTACAATATACAACATTAGATACTGTCAGGAAAATGAAAAATCGGTAGAACTATTAGCGTTATACAATATACCTTTCCTCTAATGCTAGAATAGTCTATCGTCGAGGAAGTAGCGATTTCTTTTACAGTCAACTGCGCCACAGTCGGCACAATGATGGATCTGTTGCCTAACATTGCGGTTTCTTTTAAACAAAGCTTGTCTAATAACTTCGCGACTTTACACTTGGATTGTGCGGTACTCGATCGAATCTACAATTTATCCTTTCTGCATGTAAATGGTCATTACGAACATCTTCCAGTATTTAAATCCAATTCGTCTTCTACAGATCAGCGATGTCGTTATATTCATAACTGCTAGACGATGAATTTAGAATCGTATCGAAACACGGAAAATTGCTAAAATGACCAGACTGCCATATTTGTCGTTCGATACAAAGGTCAAAGCTTTTCTGAAATGAAAAAACCGTAAGTCACTATCGAATCTGTTTACAAGTCTTAATCGCATTAATCGTTACTTGCATATTTATATCACGAGATTTGGCATCGGCCAGTTTCTCTTTAATATATCAACCGTACTAATACTTTGAAAGAAATTTCTCTCCGCTCACAGATGTTTCATGTTTATTTAATATATATATATACTCACACTGCTGGTATTGGGACACTTGCAGTATTTAAAACGTACGAGGATTCCATGAAGTGTTTCTACATCGATAACGATGCAGTATTAAGTATTCGTTAACATATTGCGGGGTTACATGTAAATATCTTCGTGTTTTCAAACGAATTCTGAATTGTGTGCACGAGAATGGTACTGGCGCGATATCTGTGTACATAAATTTAATTGATCATAATACACTTGTTCTCTTGCGTCATTGTGGCAGAACTGGAACTCACAATGACTGACAACCTGCTGGTTCCGATGACACGATGACGAAAAGCTGTCAATAATTGCACTATCTTCACTTTCGTACCAGTTGAAACTCGTCTCGTAACACTAAACCTTGTACAATAATGAAGTAGATGTAAGAGAATCTTGCGCGGCAGAAGAATCGCAACGGTGTCATCTAACGGGATTTAGAGGTACTTTAATTTCAGACGGAGTGTTCTATAATTATCGACACGACTGTCCCCTGACTGTGGAGGAAGAAACAGTTTTCGATTGTAGAAAATCTCACCGCTTGGTGCACTGATGTGCAAGAAAGGAATAAGCATAAAGAAGATTTGAAGCGTGGCGAATTTTAAATAATTCTATATGTAGATCTATGTTGCTTTATTCGTCTTCAATTTTGCATAAACCTAAAAAAAAGAATTGCTGATAAGTGTGGAAGTTTAAATTTTATCGAATGATATCGATAATCGGCAAATAAAAATCGAGTAATCGGACATAATACAGAGTATTTCGCTTATTAGCCATTCTGGCGTTATCAAGTGCGTAAATATCGCATCAACGACATATATGTATAAATAGACCAAGCATTCTCTCTAAAAAGTGAAGCCAGAAGTTGGCAGTTTGAGACAGAGTGAGATACCTGTTTTGCGTCTACTGCTTTCTCACTCTAGCTTGGAACGACTGTCAGGAATTGTCATATTTGTACTACGAAAAGGTTAGGTCAATATGATGTATACAGTATGTCTGATTTAAGTGGAAACAGGTAAATTATTTCGTAAAAAAGTAAAGCGATACAAAAAACGAAAGTTGAAACGAAAGTTGGTCGGTTGAACAGGGCGTATTTTGTTTTTTTGTGATTGGAGGTATAAAGAACATTTAAAGGTCATCAGTGTTTTTTTAAATACAATGCAGTATTTTTGTATTCACAATTAATGTGATAGCGGTTGCCGAGATCGAGTACATGCAACGACCTATAATGAAAGGTTATTCGAGGTCTTAAAAAAGTCGTAAATTAACAAAAAACATGTCCACATTTATATTTTTCATACAGCATTTAGTTACAACAACAAGAACTAACAAGAATCTTTTTAGTATATTTTGTATTTGGCCGTTCCTTCAACATGTCCTTCGTCATTTAGAATACAACATTGCAATCTTCTCAAAAATTCTCTTTCTACGCGTTTTAATATCTTTATCATTTATTTTTGTACATGCTGCAATAATCCTTGCACGTAATTCGCCAACATTATAGGTCGTTGTACTCGTCTCGATATGGAGGGATAAGATAACGTTAAAGGAGTAATTCCAGTCATAAGCACCGTCGGTCACTCTAGCTGTCAAGGACATTCCAATATGGCTGCTCTCGCGGCTGTATTTTCTGAAACTTCTCAGATCAACGCGCACTACGCACATATATCGCTGTGGCAGGCCCTAGAATAAATTTGAAGCTTTCGATACATACCCTTCCCAGTGAGAAATGAGGCATCGAATCGATATCGAACTGACATCGAAAACATATGTCAAAATCATATCGATGTAAAGATCGATTTCGATTCGATCATGTCCACGAATTCGAATACTTTTTGATGCTTACAAATGTACCCCTCCCCCTTTCATCCTAACCTTAACAAGTATCGATTAACATTTCACAAGTATCAACAGGGTCAAATTGGACCCTTAGAATGTTTTTTATGTAATTTTGCTGTAGATAATAGATTTTATTTATAGCAAAACATAAAAAACATTCGAAGGGTTTAATTTGACCCTGTCCATACCAATTAAAGGTTAATTTTAATATATTGCAGACAAATATTTTAGAAGGTAAGAATTTTACGTATATATATTTATTATATCATATCATATTATATTATATTATATTATATTATAGGTATTATATTTATTTATTATTTAACTTATAGGCCTAAGTCCAACTGCGTTTTGGAGATTAATAAAATGCCGATATATATATTTCAAAGCAATATAAATTACATACTTACGGGTCTCTCGTCGTCTTCCATTTCCACGATAGCAAATCGCCACCAATCGCCACACAATTACTTTCTTGCTGGTCAGATTGTTACTTCTCGCCAAATTTCAGCACTGACGACTGATTTTATTAATCTCTGCATGATGTGCAGCGCCATATCAAAACAGATCGAAATTTTAAAATTGATTGATGTACAGTGGTGCATCGATGTATTTTGATAATATTGATATCGATTCGATATCGATTCGAAGTTTCATTTCTCACTGGGTTGCGGTTAGAAAATAATGTAAAACGGAGACGTATAATTCCCGCGCAGAAGTCGGTCATTTCCGCGATTTCTATTGGCTCTCGAGGTATTCCCGAGGAGAAAGCCCAGTGGAGTTGGATCCCCTTTATAAGGACGAGGCACGAATCGAGAGCGTCAACTCCCAGCCTCGTCCAGTGCCACCTAGTGCCAGTAGATTGGCAGGCTGCTCCCAGGCTGCTCCCGTCAACGTTCTCTTGCCGGTCGGCAGAACGAGCGCCTGCAGATTTATGGATAGGCAACCCGACACACTGCCGTGTATGTTTTCGTAACAGCCTGTACATCATTAAAACTGCTTTTCAAATATATACATGTACTTATTGAAATGAAAATCTGTCAAGTTAATGAGTTTAATATCGTATTCCAAAGTAATAGTATATTCTAATATTGCAGGACTGCGGTTGTAGAATACACGTCTATTAGACCCGTCTATTAGACCTCTAAAAGTGCCATTTCGACGTCTATCTAGATGCATCTACAGATCTATCCTAGATCGTCGAATAGACATCGTTTAGATGTCTCTGCGATCTCGCGTTTCTCCCTGTGTAGAGGCAGGCTCCCCTGCACTCCAGCTACACTCAAGCGCCAACCCACTCCCTTTTCGATCGTGCCTTAAAAGCTATTAATCGAATATTTGCTCGATGAAGATTTGGGGAGGACAAGTAAAATCTTAAACGTACGAGAGATAAGAGAATAAAACATTGTTTAGGGCTTGCATTTGAAGCACAAACGGTCTGGGTACTTCAGAAACATATGAAAGAAATTCACCTGGAAACTTAATTATAGTGTTGAAGAAAATGAGGATCAGTCATAGCTGCCAGGTAGCTTTTGTAGGACTTGTGACTCCACAGTCTGTGAGCGCCGGCTGTAACTTCCAGGGAAGTTAACTGGTACAATAATATAGCTGCAATTGATAAGAAAAATGTATAATGTAAATTCAGCTGGTAAAAATTTGGACGGGCGCAATTAATTCCTTTAAACTTCTAGCATCTCCATAGCAATGTGACGTTGCACTACTAGCAGGGTTGGGTAAGTTAATTTTTTTTTTTAACTAAGTTAAGTTAAAAGTTAATGGCCCAAAAATTAACGAAGTTTAAGTTAGAAGTTACTTGGCTAATTAACTCAATTAAAAGTTAAGTTAAAAGTTAAAAGTTAATCCTCCGTCTGCAATATGGGCCATTTATTACACAAGCGAAATTTTGCTTTCAAATTTCCCCGAATTAAAAAGAAGGACGGATTCCTCTTCTAAACAATCTTTCGGTTTCCTCTCCTAAGGAATCTTAGTAGTGGGGTTTTACTTGTCCTTGTCAAGCGATGTTAGTGTACAACATTTTGTTTTCAGTGTTGTTCGTGGTCAATGAAAGGTTATCACTGTCACTCTCATTGATATTTGCAAGATCATTAGTTTGACTATTACTAGTGCTGTCTAGTTCGAATTCCATTATGGTATCTCGTTCTTTCTACAGCACAAGAAATATCACACAGCCATAACAAAAATTTTTAATTATGCGATACTTATCACTTTCACTTGCTTTAGAGTGAGTGAGAGATACTGGGTGCATACCGAAATTCACTCTCAATGCCGAAAATCTATAGTCGGGGCGCCCTGGGGCAGCTCCCGACTGTGAAAGGAAAACACCATTGTCCATGACTGTACAGGGTGTTCCGAAGTGATACGCGGCAGTTGAACGGGTTGCCTATCCATAGATCTGCAGGCCACCTCCGTGTACATGAAACTGTATGCTCTTAATACATGTTACAATAACATTACAGTAATAAAAATGTGTTTTATTTGCATTACATAACATATTTCTATATTCATATTTTATATTATTTCTTCTATCATATTTTTTTCCATTACTAATAAATACATACCAGTTAGTCATAAAAGTGGTTTTAGTCTAATAATTGGAAAATTTATACTTAACATTTGTTTTTTATATAGTTACATGTAAGGTCACAATATCTGAAAATATTATAATATTACATACGGGTGTCCCGTAACTAGTGTAAGAGCCGGGAATGGGGGGGTCCTGGGCTGATCCTGAACAACTTTTTCCTTTGCCAAAATATCGGACGAGGCCGCGTTTTTGAGTTATTAAGGAAAATGTCTGGCCAATGAGTGCGCGCAAATTTCCCGCGCTCAGGGCCGTGGACGTTGGCTGACCATCGCGCTCGGCCGTGATCGTATCAAACGCGCCGCGGTTCAGGTCAAAGGAGTAATGCGAAATTAATAAAAATCAGGATTAGTCATGAATAATGAATAAACATATTAATAATTATTCACGTAAAGTAAACAAACGAATTGCCCGTAATTACTTCTTTACTGGTTATTTAAAATGAACGCGGAATGAGATCCCGAAAAATATTTTTGGGAATGATCGCAAAAAAGAAGGGAAAATCCATTTGGATTGGATAAATAATTTGGGGTCTTAGCGCATTTGAAAAGTACGTCGCGACGCTCCACGAGTTGATTAAGGCACGTGTCTGCCTTACAAAATGATTTGCCGATATCAAATAAGTTTACGAAAAAGTGATTTTGCAATAAGTTTAGGAAAAAGGATTGGTGGATTATGAAATAGGAGTGGAATATCAATAACAAGTCCATTACTCACAGCTTTCCATGAAAAAATGGGTCGCGTCATTGGATTTCTCCATCGCTCCTGATCATCCAGAGAATATCGACGAACAGCTGATCGCAGCCGGGTCATTGAACTGGCATGGCTGCACGGTCACTAACACTTTCAATGTCTATGCGTGAAGATTTCGTTTCCAACCTCCGACGTTTCGTTAATTTTTAATCCATTATTCTTAACTCCCGACGGTGCTTCGAGAAAGGAGGGCCCCGATACGAGTAACACCTTTAAGGCCAAACACGTCCTTGCACGTTTTACAATAATGCTTTGCACTTTCCGAAAATTATTTACGATAAATTCCTCGTTATTAACCTACATCGTCGCGTTGTCCGTATCGAGATCGACCATATCGACTGCCTTCTCGATCGGCATTTGTCAACTAAGGCTGTGCTACACAATGCGACGACCACCTTACAACGTCGGCCAGATGATGCGCGAGAAACCGTCAAGCGGCCGACCGACGTGTGAGGTGGTCGTCGCATTGTGTAGCACAGCCTTATTTGACAAATGATTGAGAAGGCAGTCGATATGGTCGATCTCGATGCGGCAACGCGACGATGTAGGTCAATAAAAAGGAGTTTATCGTGAATAATTTTCGGAAAGTGCAAAGGATTATTGTAAAACGTGCAAGGACGTGTTTGGCGTTAAAGCTGTTACTCGTATCGGGGCCCTCCTTTCTCGAAGCACCGTCGGGAGTTAAGAATAATGGATTAAAAATGTCAGCCAACGTCCACGGCCCTGAGCGCGGGAAATTTGCGCGCACTCATTGGCCAGACATTTTCCTTAATAACTCAAAAACGCGGCCTCGTCCGATATTTTGGCAAAGGAAAAAGTTGTTCAGGATCAGCCCAGGAACCCCCCATTCCCGGCTCTTACACTAGTTACGGGACACCCTATATGTAATATTATAATAGATTGCTCTGTTATTTTATGCCTACACAGATAATAACCTGCATTGGACATCCTATGATTTCCAATAATCGTCGGTATATATTCCGAATACTATTTTTGTTATTTTTATATACTTTTTTCGATTCTATATAACTAATTCCATTTATCGTATTAAACGCTGTATGTTTAAATTAGCCTCGCTACGTGTGCTGACGCATGCGCATTATGTACCATGGTTCTGTCTCACTTCCTCAGCGGGGCTCTCGCTTATGGGAAAGTACGTCGCTAGCAATATAGTAGTATTACATATATGACTAGCATGTTCAAGGACGAGGCACGCATCGAGAGCGTCAACCCCCTACCCCTGTCCGGTGCCACCTAGCGCCGGTAGATCGGCAGGCTGCTCCCCTCCATGCTCTCTTGCCGGTCAGCAGAACGAGCGCCTGCAGATTTATGGATAGACAACCCAACCTACTCCCGTGTATGTTTTCGCAACACGCTGTACACGCGAGTGAAACTCTATTTTGTCATTTATTCTCTTTCTCTCATGTCTGCATTTTGTTCCATACACACATGCCCTGTTCCATCTTCGTACGAAACTAAATATTCTTCCTTACACCCCATTATACATTCATTACGAACGGCAGCATACATTTACCTTCCCAACTTTGTGCATAACACGAATCGTCTGCATTACACAATACATAATGTTGAACTACAATGCAAGGGATTTAAGGAATTCACTTAGGAGTATGCTGAGAGTAAAACTGCGCCTTCTAGAAACTTCAAAGAACCCTTTTACGATATGAATTATCGATGCGCTTTAAAAGAATGCTTACTATTGGAAGAAGAAACCCGAGCTGGACATACGACGCGCAGTATGTGTACGCTCTCCGTCGACGATGGACATCTTCGACAGCCCTTACTACCGTCGAAATAAACAACTACTGTCGATAGTAGGTGTATGGCCACTTGAAAATTTCATTGGGAAGAAGATTATGTTGACCGTCAGCATTCTTGGCAGCGCGTATTTTACAATACCACAGGTATTCAAGAAGCTATTCACATATTACGTACCTGCAATAAGATGTTGTGGAATAATTTGGTGATTGCGTATGTGAAGGTTCTATATTTCATTAAACACGACGCCGATTTCGAAGACGTCGTGTCAAGTAGCCCTATCTTGACAGGTTCACTAATTATAGTATCGAAGCTATTTGCGTTGTTTCGTAATTCTGAGAAGGTGAGTGGCACAGAATTCAAATATCGTTTGATCTATCGCAATTAATAAAATTCCTATTCGAACAGCTCAAGATATTGCTCGAACAAATTCGCGAGCATTGGCGCATTTTGCGAAATCCTACGGAGGTTGCAATTATGTCGAAGTATGCAGAGAATAGCAGAAGATTTACAGTGGGATACTTAAGTATGACGAAGAAGAAAGCATTGCTATCATGTTCGGACATTTCAAAGATGTATGAATTTTTAGTTCTCGTCATTTTCGTGATGCTTTGTTACATGCTGAGGCCTTTCTCCGCTCCGTTAATGGATATTTTTTCACCGCGAAACGAAACGCGACCACGACATTTCATAACTCTTTCGGAGTATTTGGTGGACCCTGACAAGTATTACCATATCCTTTTATTGAGTGGACATGTTTCTTTTTTGCTGTGCATGCCTATCATCATAGGAGGCGATACGTTCTATGTCGCGATTGTGGAACATGCCTGTGGTGTATTTTGTGTTTTGAGGTACATAAATAAATTAGTAAATTTTTCGTTTGGAATTGTACAAATGAACACTGAAGTGTTTAGGATTTTACAAATGTAATAAAATAAATTATGTCGACAATTGCAGATTGCATGATATCATGTTAAATAAATTCGTATTATTTGCAGACATCGATTGGAACGGGCATATGGCGAATACGAGTACGAACGTGCGAATGAAAACGAATATTCCAGGTTGAACGAGAAAGCCGTGTATTATAGAGTGGTTGATTGCATACGCTTACATAAAAAAGCTTTACAGTTAGTATGTCTATTATTGTGTTGTGGTATCTGACTTTGTAGAAAGTTAGCGATTTCCGACCCTTTAGAAGCAGCTGTCTTTGGTCGCTAGATCCGAACGATCGATATTGTTCCTTTAAGTTTATGTATTTGTATATTAGCTGAAACTGCACCCAATACAGCATATAAAACTAGTGGTGGTTAGTGGTCGGCACGATCGCCAGGTGCTCGCGCTCCCCTTACCGGGTGCAGAAAAGCTTCGCTTTCTGCAATAGGCACGACTGCGTAACTCACGTTTCCATACTTGAATTTCCCACAATTTCGAAACGGTGGAAGATGGCGGTACATAAAGTTTTGTAGCACTAAATGGGTATATACTCGATGTACATGCCAAATTTTGTCTGAATCCGTTCAGCCGTTTGGCCGGAATACTGGACTAATGGAAATAGTGAAATTTCATTAATCCATTAGTCCAGTATTCCGGCCAAACGGCTGAACGGATCGCAACGAAATTTGGCATGTACTTTGAGTATATATCCATCTGGCGCCAGGAAACTTTATGTATCGTTATCTTCAACCGTTTAGAAATGGCGGCAAAATTAAATTTTATTCGAAATTTGAATTTGCCGCCATTTTGTACCGGTTCAAGATGGCGGCTCACAAATATTATTGTGAACTCACAGTAGTGTGCTTGATTTTTGTGCCAAATTTCGTCCCGATTGCTTCAGCCGTTTTTCCAAAATCGAGGATATACACGGACACACACATACAGGGTGTTGCGAAGCATACACAGCAGTAGGTCAGGTTGCCTGTCCAAAAATCTGCAGGCGCTCGCTCTGCTGACCGACAAGAGAGCGTGGAGGGGAGCAACCTGCCGATCTACTGATGCTAGGTGGCACTGGACGAAGCTGGGAGGTTGACGTTCTCGATTCGTGCCTCGTCTTTATAATATATTAACCGCACTTAAATTAAATTGAATGCATTTTACTGACCGATAAACTTTTTGAACTGCTTTTTTGTTGAGCAGATTAATAGACCGGTCGGTAAGCGTTGGGGACAAAAAAACGATTAATAGTTTACCGGTCGGTAAAGTGCATTCAATATAATTGAAGTGCGGTTAATATAAGGACGAGGCACGAATCAAGAGCGTCAACTTCCTAGCCTCGTCCAGTGCCACCTAGCGCGAGCAGATCGGCAGGTTGCTCCCTTCCGCGCTTTCTTGTCGGTCAGCAGAGCGAGCGCCTGCAGATTTTTGGATAGGCAACCCGTCCTACTGCCGTGTATGTCTTCGCAACACCCTGTACATACGAACAAATTTCAGGATGGCAATTGCATAAGTCACTCGCTTTACGGTCGTGCCTAATTATATTTGTGAATAGGACGCAATATCGTTCCGCTATAAAATTGCTATGTACTTTTCACAGAATCATGTTACTTAAAATAGTTGTGGAAGTAACCAGTAATTATAATCGTGTACCCGAGTATCCAATACCACGCGACCTGACATATGTCTGCTTTAATGTAATTTTGGTTCTACATATAACTTTCCAATTAAATGTAAATTATCTGCCTATAATTTTCTGAATTTTCTAGATTTAGTAATTTGACTGCATCAACCTTTACCACATTTCTATTTTTTGATATTGGATTTGGCATATTGATACATAGTACTGCTTGCGTGATGGTAAGTGTTTGGACATTTTTTTTACATAAATGAATTGTCCCTTTGCATTTACTATATTGGTCGGAGCTTGAAACTACATTGAATTTTTAGATGGTATTATCCATGAATCGTCCATCCAACTTCGGGTTTTTCATTACGGTAGCAGGCGTGCAAAGCTGCAGATTATTTATCAGTAACTTCCCTGGTCAACGACTGACGAATCACAGTGCTGAAGTCATAAACGCTGCGTGAGTAATGAGACAGACAGACAGACACGCGCGCGACAATATTTCAAAAATCTCGATCAAATCTTTCTAGGAATCGTAAAGTACTGTCTTGTGGCGATCCTAAACTTGATCTTGAGGTTAACTTTTGGTATTATTTGTAGGTTAAATTTAATTTTTCAAAAGGCCCGCATTTCTTTACGAATTTAAAATTAGTAGAAAATTTTACGTTTAGATATGTCCTTATATGTTAGGGATCAAAGTAACCTCGGGGGGTCGTTTGAAAGTTAAAGGTCCGACAGTCCCAAATTGCCCGATTGAAGATGATATCGTTTAAAATAAAGTCAACCCTAAATTCATGTTTAAGGTCACTTTAAATTTGCCACCTGCAGAGAACACTTTGTGACTCCAATAACTTGTATTTGGGTCATTTGTCTCCGTCAAATGGCGTGTTTTATGATAGACAAACATTCGAGCTTTAAATGGCCCTTACTGGTCACTTTGATCTCCAATGTAATAACATACATGAGTCTGAAAATTCCCGCTACTTTAAAAATCGGGATATAAAGTACGGACCATTTAGAAATTTCGATTTGATCTACAAATAACCCCAAAAGCCAAACTTAACGTTAAATTCAAGACCATCATAAGGTAGTACCTTACAATCTCCACGAGCTTTCTTGAAGTAGCTTTCCGTGAAAGTGCGTTGTTTTTTTAATAAGTGGGAGGTTTCCTACTTTCCGAACATCGTTTATATTTCCTCATACATTAGTTGTTTGGTGACGGACTTTCATCATAGGAGCGTGCTCTTTTTATATCGTAACAAAGCTTTAATGCTTGTTTTGTGTCGCGAAATCAATAATTCAACTATTTCTAGCTACAACTGCGAGTGGCCGCAGATGTCGGCGAGAGTAATGAAATCGTTGCTATTTCTCATGATGACTGCCCAAGCGCCATCGAGGATATTAATTGCCAAAATATATGTCATCGGTATGGGTAGTTTTGGCGCGGTAATGCAACTTATATTGTAATCATTAGTGTATGCACAATTATACTATGCATTAACTTATTTAGGTCATGAAGACTTCGTTATCTTATTGTACGCTTATGGCGTCTATCCACGATGATTCAGGCGGCCACCAATGATTTAGTTACAACCAATATAGCGAGTGCCACAAGGTTTTCAAAATATCGTGGTGTTGAAGTAGTAGAGTAAAACATTAGAGTGCCCTATCGTAAATTGGCATAACAGCAATAATTCGGGCTTCGCAAGGGCGCTGCACTGCTGTTCGCGCTACTCCAAACAATGCGTTCGTTTTGTCACAAAGGAAGCGTGCCTCTGTAGACAGTCGATCTATGAAAATTATTGCGTGCGGCCGTATTTGCGTCATTTCACCCACTTATTCTTCTCCTATCCTTGTTCGTCTCTTTAATAAATTGTTTAGTGTCAAATATCGCCCTTATTAATTATCCCGCGAGAGTTATATTTATTAGGCATGACCGTAAAGGGAGTGACTTATGCAATCGCCATCGCGAAAACCGTTCGCGCGTGTGTGTGTGTGTGCGAGTCGTGTATATCCTCGATTTCGGAAAAACGGCTGAACCGATCGGGACGAAATTTGGCACAAAAATCAAGTACACTACTGTGAGTTGACAGTAAGGTTTGCGAGCCGCCATCTTGAACCGGTACAAAATGGCGGGAAGTTCAAGTATCGAAAAATTCATATCTTTGGTACTATTCATTGGATCCCGATAAAATTTTACACGTTCATGCACACGTATGCAATGACAATTACTGGAAATTTTCAAATTTTTTGGTTGGCCGAATCAAAAATGGCGACTAATTCAAATCTTTAGTCCATTATTCCGGCGAAATGACTGAACGGATCCGGACAAAATTTGGCATGTACATCGAGTATATACCTATTTGGTGCCACGAAACTTTGTGTATCGCCATCTCGAACCGTTACAAAATGGCGGCACATTCAATTTTTTAGTTCCGGTCGTAAAGAGTGTGACTGCCCAGGTAGCAGACACTCGTCATTTTGCCGTTAATATTTGGTCATAATTGGTCATTGACGTCATTCGTCGATTAAGGGGCGTATATTTAAGTCATTCTTAAGACGTCAAAAAACCCATGCAATAAGACATCATATTAACGTTCAATTGACCATGTATATGTATAGACGAATTTCTTTTTCGAATAAAATGATGTGTATTATTCATGGGGATATATTTTCATGTAATAATGAATTTAAACAACATTTTTAACAACGATAATAAACGCTATGCGGGAAAAGTTGGTAACCGCATCACCTAATGAGAAATGACAAGTTGAATAAACATTTTAAATGTTTACGATTTATTAAGGTATCCATGTATACCTATTATGTTCAATTGCATGCAAGTCAATGAGTGTAGCGCAGTAGTGTAGCAGCTGGACAGTTCGCAAGCTAGTGACCCGCGTTCGAGTCCCAACACCGACGATGGGTTTTTTCGATATCACATAATTGATAACTGTTCATTAAACTATATGCCAAATTGTGTTTGAATCCGCGCAAGCGTCTCGCCGGAATACTGGATTAAAGATTTCAATTTGTCGCAATTTCTGAATGGTTGAAGATAACCATGCATAAAGTTTCACCGCAGCAAAGGTGTATATACTCTATGTACATGTCAAATTTTGGTTCGGATGCATTTAATTGTCCGGTTTTGATCACTTGGGCCTATTGCATGAATGCTGCATTTCGTGGGCGAGCGCGAAGCGCGAGCACCCGAAGACCTGGGGGGGGGGGGGGGGGGGAAGTAGCAGAGGACTCTGTAGCATAGTTTAATATCTCAATACTTGAATTTTCTACAATTTCGAAGCCTTTTGAAATTCGTAGGCGAGCGCGAAGCGCGAGTGCCGCGGTCGTGCCTATTGCTGAAAAGCGAAGCTTTTCTGCACCCGTTAAGGCGAGCGCGAAGCGCGAGCAAAGGCAATCTTGAGGGGGTTGGCGCTTGAGCGAAGCGAAGCGCAGGGGGCTCTGCCCCCTAGTTTCAATATTACTTCATATTTAATATCGTTTTAATAAATTTGTTGTTAGGAAAGAAAAATTATTGTTAGCTTTGTATCTTAATGAAAAGAACGTAACCTCGAGCACGTGTTCCTATTCGCAAAGGAAGAGACCGGCAATCTACAAGTCGCGTACGGCATTGTTATTGGCTTCCGCACACAGGACGTAACAAATATTGCAGTACAGCGCAGTAGTATATCTTTAAGCAAGTTGATCGGTTTAGTTTTCGCAACTAGCACGATGCGATATTCACCACATAATATATGATCCATACTCAAATAGAATCTAACTGTCATAAAGTTTGTAATTATGTTATATAACATCAATGTTACAATTCTATAACATTCATAATATAATCTGTTACATACCAGTTACATTGCTGTTATAATGCCATTACCAGTTAATAACAAAGCCATATAACAGATATATAACACTGTTATATTACAGCTATGAAACGAACTTATATGACTACAACATAACTAAGGTATAACATCCGTTATATACTGTGTTTGCTCGGATATCTAAAGCCAGCGGCACACAATACTTGTTTTCTTGCTGTGTCCAGTGATATATTAGGAATCCTTCGTTCTAATTAGTGCATTTCTAGCATATCACTGAATCCAGAAAGAAAACAACGATCGTGTGTTGCTGGCTTAATATTAATTTATGTTTTAATATTATTTAATTTTGGTTTATTAGGCGCGCAGATATAGCGTTGAAGACAAAATTTTTTGTATTGGTATTTATAAGAGATCCTGTGCCGCTTATACCTTCTTATCCAAATACTTACCGTGTCCTTCTATTGTCACTCTAAATTCCCAGCTTGCCAATATCCCTTTTACAAGCTGGATGTACGAAAATAATGTTTCGATATCTTAAAGAAGTAACACAAGATATTGTCGATGAAAGAGATAAGTTTGTAGCTTTAATATGGGAAGAAATTTCTCTGCAGCCAGCTGTATTGTATGATAAGACAAATGACAGAATTATTGGAATGGAAGATTGGGGTCATCGAAGAATGAGAAGAATAGCTGATCATGCAATTACTTTTTACCTAAGAAGCCTAAAAACAGGCAATAAGATACCTCTGGGGTATGGTTTTTGTGAAAGTAACACAAAGGCATATCAGTTAATATGATGTATAAAGGAATGGCTATTAAATATTATTAGGTGTGGATTAAAACCTCTAGCTACAATATGTGATCAAAGTGCTAACTAATATAGCTGCAATTAATGCTTTAGTAAGGGAGGAAAATACCATTCGTACAATTGCAGATGAACGTACAAGTATGTATTATTATAATATACATATATTAGTAATAATATCTTTATCAATAATCATATAAAACAAAACATTTATATTTAGTAATACAATTATTTATGTTTCAGACAACAGTTTTCTGATAGCAGGACATAAAATTATCCCGGTATTTGATTATGTACATTTATTAAAAGGAACCACAAATAATTTGTTGACAAAAGACTTGTGGGTAAATACGATTAAAAAATGTAATGAAGAAAAGAAATATGCTTCTTGGGATGATGTGACTATTGCATATGAAATTGATAAATATTCTTTTCTCAAACAACGTCAGATGCCAAAAATTACAGATAAACATATTTATCCTAAACTCATCCCAAAGATGAAAGTTAAATATGCGACTCAGGTGCTGAGCAGAACTGTTTCCAACTTCATAGACGTCATTCTAAATTTCAGTAAGGTAAGATTATATTTAACTAGGGGGCAGAGCCCCCTGCGCTTTCGCTTCGCTCAAGCGCCAACCCCCTCAAGATCGCCTTTGCTCGCGCTTCGCGCTCGCCTTAACGGGTGCAGAAAAGCTTCGCTTTTCTGCAATAGGCACGACCGCGGCACTCGCGCTTCGCGCTCGCCCACGAATTTCAAAGGTTTCGAAATTGTAGAAAATTCAAGTATTGAGATATTAAACTATGCTACATAGTTCTCTGCGCTTTCGCTTCGCTCAAGCGTCATACCCCCCCAGGTCGTCGGGAGCTCGCGCTTCGCGCTCGCCCACGAAATGCAGCATTTCTGCAATAGGCCCAAGTGATCAAAACCGGACAATTAAATGCATCCGAATCAAAATTTGAGGTGAAACTTTATGCATGGTTATCTTCAACCATTCAGACATTGCGACAAATTGAAATCTTTAATGCAGTATTCCGGCGAAACGCTTGCGCGGATTCAAAAAAAATTTGCAATGTAGTTTAAAAATATATCCATTTGGTGCCACGAAACTTTATGGTCATCTTCAACCGTTTCGAAATTACGGGATTTTCAAACTATAATTATAATAAAATAGTGAATTAAAGATTTGAAACTGGCACCATTTCGAAATGGTTGAAGATGCCCATACACAATGTTTCGTGGCACCAAATGGGTATATACTTGATATGCATGCCAAATTTTGTCCGAATCCGTTCAGCCGTTTCGTCGGAATAGTGGACTAATCAATCGTTTTGCTGGAATAGTGGATTAAAAATTTGAATTTGTTGCTATTTCGAAACGGTTGAAGATGGCTATACATAAAGTTTCCTGGCACCAAATGGGTATATACTTGATGTGCATGCCAAATTTTGTCCGATTCCGTTCAGCCGTTTTGCCGAAATAGTGGACTAATCAATAGTTTTCCTGGAATAGTGGATAAAAAATTTGAATTTGCCGCCATTTCGAAACGGTTGAAGATGGCCATACATAAAGTTTCATGGCACCAAATGGATATATACTCGATGTACATGCCAAATTTTGTTCGGATCCGTTCAGCCGTTTGGCCGGAAAACTGGACTAATGGATTAATGAATTTTTCACTATTTCCATTAGTCCAGTATTCCGGCCAAACGGCTGAACGGATCGCAACGAAATTTGGCATGTACTTTGAGTATATATCCATTTGGTGCCAGCAAACTTTATGTATCGCTATCTTCAGCCGTTTAGAAATGGCAGCAATATTAAATTTAAATTACATTTTTTTCAAATTTTGAATCTCCCGCCATCTTGTACCGGTTCAAGATGGCGGCTCACAAACCTTATTGTCAACTCACAGTAGTGTACTTGATTTTTGTGCCAAATTTCGTCCCGATCGGTTCAGCCGTTTTTCCGAAATCGAGGATCTACACGGACACACACACACACATACACACATACACACACACATACACACACACATACACACACACATACACACATACATACGAACGGTTTTTGCGATGGCGATTGCATAAGTCACTCCCTTTACGGTCGTGCCTAAAAACTGAAATTATGTATAGTATATATAAATAATTGTATGTATACGTTTTTTAACTTCCCATTTATTATTTTAGGAGTTGTTCAAACACGGCAAGGTAATAAAACATTACCCCATACCGCTGAAGTCACATCTGTTAAACTATCGTTTTTTAACGATTTATTTGACTCGTTAAATGGAAAAAAAGGACAAGGTCTAAGCAGTATATTGATTCCTAACGATGGGCATACAGATTTTTAGAAAGAAGCACGTAAAAGTTTAAACTAGGGGGTAAACCCCCTGCGCTTTCGCTTCGCTCAAGCGCCAACCCCCCAGATCGCCTTTGCTCGCGCTTCGCGCTCGCCTTAACGGGTGCAGAAAAGCTTCGCTTTTCTGCAATAGGCACGACCGCGGCACTCGCGCTTCGCGCTCGCCCACGAATTTCAAAGGTTTCGAAATTGTAGAAAATTCAAGTATTGAGATATTAAACTATGCTACATAGTTCTCTGCGCTTTCGCTTCGCTCAAGCGTCATACCCCCCCAGGTCGTCGGGTGCTCGCGCTTCGCGCTCGCCCACGAAATGCAGCATTTCTGCAATAGGCCCAAGTGATGAAAACCGGACAATTAAATGCATCCGAATCAAAATTTGAGGTGAAACTTTATGCATGGTTATCTTCAACCATTCAGACATTGCGACAAATTGAAATCTTTAATGCAGTATTCCGGCGAAACGCTTGCGCGGATTCAAAAAAAATTTGCAACGTAGTTTAAAAATATACCCATTTGGTGCCACGAAACTTTATGGTCATCTTCAACCGTTTCGAAATTACGGGATTTTCAAACTATAATTATAATAAAATAGTGAATTAAAGATTTGAAACTGGCACCATTTCGAAATGGTTGAAGATGCCCATACACAATGTTTCGTGGCACCAAATGGGTATATACTTGATGTACATGCCAAATTTTGTCCGAATCCGTTCAGCCGTTTCAAGATGACCATGCATATTGCTGCCATTTCTAAACGGTTGAAGATAGCGATACATAAAGTTTCCTGGCACCAAATGGGTATATACTTGATATGCATGCCACATTTTGTCCGAATCCGTTCAGTCACTTTGCCGGAAAAGTGGACTAATCAACTCTTTGGCTGAAATAATGGATACAAAATTTGAATTTGCCGCCATTTCGAAACGGTTGAAGATGGCCATACATATTGTTTCATGGCACCAAATGGATATATACTCGATGTACATGCCAAATTTTGTTCGGATCCGTTCAGCCGTTTGGCCGGAAAACTGGACTAATGGATTAATGAATTTTTCAATATTTCCATTAGTCCAGTATTCCGGCCAAACGGCTGAACGGATCGCAACGAAATTTGGCATGTACTTTGAGTATATATCCATTTGGTGCCAGCAAACTTTATGTATCGCTATCTTCAGCCGTTTAGAAATGGCAGCAATATTAAATTTAAATTACATTTTTTTCAAATTTTGAATCTCCCGCCATCTTGTACCGGTTCAAGATGGCGGCTCACAAACCTTATTGTCAACTCACAGTAGTGTACTTGATTTTTGTGCCAAATTTCGTCCCGATCGGTTCAGCCGTTTTTCCGAAATCGAGGATCTACACGGACACACACACACACATACACACATACATACATACATACATACATACATACATACACACACACACACATACATACACACATACATACGAACGGTTTTCGCGATGGCGATTGCATAAGTCACTCCCTTTACGGTCGTGCCTAAAAACATGCAATACGTTGAAAGAGGAACTCGACAAATTATTAAAAAAAATGGGCCAAAATGTCTAAGAAACTGGTTGTGGACTATTAACGCTGTACAAGATATATGGCGCATATTGCAAAAAGCTAATTTTGAAACGATCAATTTGAAATTTATGAATCAGGATATTATTGAAAACTTATTCGGCCAAATTAGAAGCTTTGGAGGTACTAATAGAAATCCTAATCCAAAACAATATGAAGAATCATTCAAAGCTTTGTTAGTATGCAATTTAACATCCGAGCAATCTTTTGGAGCTAACTGTGCAGAATGAAACTTCGAATCGATATCGAATCGATATCAATATCATCAAAATACATCGATGCACCACTGTACATCAATCAATTTTAAAATTTCGATCTGTTTTGATATGGCGCTGCACATCATGCAGAGATTAATAAAATCAGTCGTCAGTGCTGAAATTTGGCGAGAAGTAACAATCTGACCAGCAAGAAAGTAATTGTGTGGCGATTGGTGGCGATTTGCTATCGTGGAAATGGAAGACGACGAGAGACCCGTAAGTATGTAATTTATATTGCTTTGAAATATATACAGGGTGTTTGACATAAGATGGATAACCCGAAAGTTGGTGATAGATGGGGTAAAACCGAGAAGAAAAGTCATGTACCATAATGCAAAATTCGCAATAGTTATCGAGATATTAATAAAAACGCGTGAGCCAATGAGCGGAGCCGGTGAACGGCGATGGACGACAAGAGGCGCGCGGTGAGAGGCAAGCGCGATAGACAAGAGGCGCGCGGCGGCGGGCAAGAGCGATGGACAGGTGGGGCAAGCGCGATGAGCAAGAGGCGCGCTTTTCCCTCGCCGCGCGCCTCTTGTCTACCGCGCTTGCCTCTCACCGCGCGCCTCTTGTCCATCGCCGTTCACCGGCTCCGCTCATTGGCTCACGCGTTTTTATTAATATCTCGATAACTATTGCGAATTTTGCATTATGGTACATGACTTTTCTTCTCGGTTTTGCCCCATTTATCACCAACTTTCGGGTTATCCATCTTATGTCAAACACCCTGTATATCGGCATTTTATTAATCTCCAAAACGCAGTTGGACTTAGGCCTATAAGTTAAGCCTCTCAAATATAAGGTTAACTTGCTGACATTTTTATTTCAGGTGCTCTCTTGCAACATTACCAAGGAGAATCCTTGACAGTCGCGGAAAAAGTGGCTGATGGCTTTTGGTTGGCAAATGCCAAATGGCGGCAACAAACTAATGGTACTCAATTACGCCAAAAATAAATAATAAATAAATATAATACCTATAATATAATATAATATAATATAATATGATATGATATAATAAATATATACGTAAAATTCTTACCTTCTAAAATATTTGTCTGCAATATATTAAAATTAACCTTTAATTGGTATGGACAGGGTCAAATTAAACCCTTCGAATGTTTTTTATGTTTTGCTATAAATAAAATCTATTATCTACAGCAAAATTACATAAAAAACATTCTAAGGGTCCAATTTGACCCTGTTGATACTTGTGAAATGTTAATCGATACTTGTTAAGGTTAGGATGAAAGGGGGAGGGGTACATTTGTAAGCATCAAAAAGTATTCGAATTCGTGGACATGATCGAATCGAAATCGATCTTTACATCGATATGATTTTGACATATGTTTTCGATGTCAGTTCGATATCGATTCGATGCCTCATTTCTCACTGGGAAGGTGATGTTGAAACAGCGTTAGCTCTGTCTCAGTTTATGCATTTTGATGAAATAGTAAAGGAAACAGAAACTTCCGAAAAAGAAATAGATATAGAACAAGCAGCCATTCCACAAAGTTTAACAAATCAAATATACATAGACCCTAACAAAATAATAACAATAGTCATTCACAATCAAAATCTTACACAATGTCCGAAATGTTCCGATAATGTTAATCATCTACAATTTTTGCATTTTATTAAACATATCTTGAGTAAATTAGAACTAAAATTTCCAAATATTTACTGTGAACTTAAATTCACAGAAAAAATGCAAGAAATTTGGGAAGAAAAACAGCATTTACTACCGTTTTTACTCGAGTGCACACATTTCAAAACAACACTTTTTGCAATAGTAACACGGGAATTTATCACAGCCTGGTGCGTCTTCATTAATAATAATATTTTAACTACAAAAATAAATATTACGGCCGATTGCGATAATTTCATGTACAACTTGGCAAGACGATTATCCACGAGATATTGAAAAAAAACAAAAAAACAGTGAGTAATAGAAAAATAGTGAAAAATAGAAGATTGCAATAATTTATACTTTTACGTTTGCAATCTTTTTAAATATACTCATATTTTTCTACGTTTCTGATGTTTTCTTTTAGTTCTTAATGTATTCCTTTTATTCATTAATTTACCTTTAATTTTATACATTAATAGTTGTGTTACGTGTACAATGAAGTGCAAAGTCGGTGTCCCCCTGAGCTGAGCAAACGCGTCACTCAGTGAACTGGCCTTCCACCGCTCCGAGCAGGGAGCATTGGGGAGAATTTCGACATTGTCATATGAGAGATTTTTGTAATCTTGTAACCTGAAATTATCATTTCGATGTATTTTATTGCGAATAAAAGCATTCGTAGGCAAACATATGAGATTTCATTGAGAAAATTTGGTGTTTTCGAGGGCTGCTGTCAATGATGATTATACTCGGCCTCCTATTGGCTGTCGGGAGGGGACACCGACTTTGCTCAAACGGCGACCCACCCGACATATGGCTGTCCTTCTCGCACTCACGGGAACCAACAGAGACAGTCGCGCACGGAGCATTCCACTATTGCTAACGATATTATACTCATGGTTAGATCTCCAACCTCAGAATTGCTTTTATATTTTCCCTCAACCGGCCAAAAAATAATATTTTCAGGAGAAAATACGTATTTTATTGCAAATCAATACTCTCGTAGTCAAAAATATGAGATTTCCAAAATACGAGCAATAAAAAAATGTGCTATTATTTCTATGCTTCCATGTCCGATTTTAAAAAAGTTACAAAATTAGTCTCGATGTGACAGTTAATAAAAATTGTAGCCAATAATAATTGGGTTGTTTGGATCCTTTAAGTATTCTTTACTTTATATACATATATGGTTCGAATGGTTCTGGGTTTGCCGCACACTTCGTCCTTTTAGCGAGACGAGGATGCTCGCCGCCTCTGTCCCCGTGGGTGCGAGAAGGACAGCTTTATGCCGGGCCGGTCGCCGGTTGAGCAAAGTCGGTGTCCCCTGCTGACGGCCAATAGGAGGCCGAGTAATCATCATTGACAGTGGCCCCCGAAAACGCTAAATCTTCTCAATGAAATATCATATTTTTTCATACAAGTGCTTTTATTCGCAATAAAATACGTAATTTTTCATAAGGATATGATTTCCTGGCCGCTTGAGGGAAAATATAAAAGCAATTCTGAAGTTGGAGATCTAACCCATGAGTATAATATCGCTAGCAATAGTGGAATGCTCCGTGCGCGACTGTCTCTGTTGGTTCCCGTGAGTGCGAGAAGGACAGCCATATGTCGGGTGGGTCGCCGTTTGAGCAAAGTCGGTGTCCCCTTCCGACAGCCAATAGGAGGCCGAGTAATCATCATTGACAGCAGCCCTCGAAAACGCCAAATTTTCTCAATGAAATCTCATATGTTTGCCTACGAATGCTTTTATTCGCAATAAAATACATCGAAATGATAATTTCAGGTTACAAGATTACAAAAATCTCTCATATGACAATGTCGAAATGCTCCCCAATGCTCCCTGCTCGGAGCGGTGGAAGGCCGGTTCACTGAGTGACACGTTTGCTCAGGGGGACACCGACTTTGCACTTCATCGTACCTGACCGAAGCAGTTCTCCCACCGGAATCCTCCAGCAACGACGTCACAGTTGTGCTCCATGGTGTACAGTTTATCGGCCATTTTGGCCATCCTGTCGAGATCAATCTCATTGCGGACGGTCAGGTAGTACCGCGTCGCGGCCGGCAAGCGCTCGAGGAAGATCGTCCTTATGGCGTGGCCGTTCGACCAGTTCCAGTACATATCGGTGACCCACGCACGGGCGACCGAACGTATTTTCCTAAGTAGGGTGGTGGGTCTCAGGCCCTCGGAGTTGATCTTATCCATGGCTCGTCGCAGTTTTATCTCGAGCGAAGCATCGTATATATAGATAAGTCGTCGCCTCGCTTCGGTGTAGCAGTTTGATGCACCGTTAATAGCAAGGTCTGCGACGTAGTGAAAAGTTTCGGGTTCCATTTTCGCCACTATGCGCTTGAACATTTCGGTCTCATTGCTAATGTGGTGGAGAAGGAACTGGGCCTCGACGTGCGAGAACCACTGAGTGGCGTTGTGGGTGTAGAACATGGGCAAGTCGATTCTGTTGGTGTGCGTCATGACTGGCGTCGCGAAGTCGACTAGGTTCTGCACGGACGTTGAGGCCGTGTCCGTGGCGTCTTGCCTCGAAATCGCGAGGTCGACTAAAGAGAACCTTGCGCGGCAGAAGTGTGGAGGATAGGGTACCCAGTGTGGTGAAGGAGTACCGCCGGTCAGGTTGTGATAGGAATCTAACCTTTCTCTTCTCTGCGTATATATATTTTCCTCGATACACGAAGCTTAGGGAATAAGCCCCCACTCCGTGTGCTCAGTACGGAACAGTACGGAAGCTCTTACAAGACTAGACTGGACTGGACTAGACTTGGGGGCTGGGGCTCGAAATCGCAGCACTGCTTTGCACACGTCTCTGGAGTTGGACGATGGTATTTGATACTGTTTTCATGTCATAAGAGGGAGCCGTACCGGCTAGTGACTTCTGAAATGACTACAGCACCTCACGGTGTACGGCCATAGCGAGAAGCTCGAATCGCGACGGCACGCTCACGCATCCAGACGCAGCGCTCGTCGATGAGCTTGGAAGCGCTCGGGTCGCTGAGTGAGAGAGAGAGTATCTCCTGCCCTTCTCACTCCCCACTAAAGAGATCCACGCTTGTTTCGATTCGGCCGTCTCGCCTCTCGCGCGAACAGGCGTGAATTTTTCAAGTCCCGCGTTTTGGCCGTTTGTAAATTTTTTTCAAGGCAACGCTATTTTCAGCGATATCCAGGGGGGCGAACCTCAATGTTAATTTTTCGGTCCCGTATCTAGTACGTCCGAGGTTCCTTGGGGCTTGGGGGCAGCAGTGTCTATACAAGCATTTGTATGCGTAAACGTAGATGAACTATTGCGAATATGTGTGTGTGTGTTGAGTACGTACAGCATCACCAGGTAGCGCTAGCGGTATCTATGTGGCTAGAGCGGTGTGTGCGCCTTAGTACGTACATCGTCGTCAGAGAGCGCTACTGGTATATATGTAATGAGTGTGTGTCCCTCATTTGACTTTTATTATTATTTATATATATGTGTTTAGTTATTTACCTGCTAATAATGGATAAAATGAAAGAATACATTCGTCATAAAGAAATATATTGTATCGATATGTATGTAGTACAAGTAAAGTAGTATATACAATGAAACAGGTAATAAGTACAATTATATAACAACTTAATAAATATAAGAAATATGCGGTTGGTTAATAAAGAATGAAAACATCTCATACGCGTTTTAATAAAGAAAGAGCAAATATTTTATCTTCCACAGTATATTTGCGATTAAATATATGTCGTGCAGAATTTCTAAAATGGCATGCAATGAAATTCCTTGAAGCATCTGAAATTTTACTCAGCTGATTTAGCATGTTGTCTTGAACAAACTTTACAGTTTCTTTCAAATGGTTGCGCATCGTCATCTTCTCTCGGTCCATTTTGTATAATGCCTTTCTGATTTTTTTTATATATTCATATAAATGTCTGTTATCATCTGTTAAATTATTCTTCCTTAGGCCCAGCTTACGGAAAATTGTAACTATAAAAGACCAACAGTGGTTATATTAATCAACAAGAAATACTAGCAAAAGTAATAGTGTGCAATTAGTGAAATGTGCTGGAAGAATATATTATGGTGCAAGAAATAACATAGAAAATTAAATGCCTGGTAGACAGATGACATTAGACAGAGTTTGTTTTGTTTGTTTGTTTTGTGTGTGGAATAAATTGTTTATTTCAATAAACTGTTAATAGCAGGTTGTTAAGTTAGAAAATGCATTTCTAATGAATGAGAAAAAAAGAAAAAGATGCTCGCAAGGTAGTTAGAATGTTTTGAAAAGTATTGAGTAATTCTGTTATTAAAAATATAGCTGCAGTCAATTATCTGCAAAGCAAACTTATACCATAAACCCGGGTTTATCCATGTTTTTACTTTTTTGTCACATTTTGTCCGTATTTGTCCATGTCCAGTTAACCTGACAATTAGATAAAACATTAACGTAAAATAAATAGGCTTACTTATATTCTAATCCTTAATATATGAATAAAAACATTTTTTCTCTTACCTTTCTGTTTTCTCACAGACAAATTTTTCCTGTGGTCTTCAGCAAATCGTAAGCATTCCTCTGCAAAGAACAAAATTAGATTATAGCATAAGAGTAGTACTCTTCCCAATGGCTTCTTACATTAATATAAAATGTACTAACCTGGAATATCACTTATTGTGGCAGCAGAAGTTGATGGAGTTTGCTGGTCTAAATTTCCATTTGCTATAAAATATCACCATTTACACATACATACACATATAATTAAATTTAGAGTTTTATATGTTAATTATATAACTACACTGTCATTTATATTTTCTTCAAATACGTATTTGAATAGTGATCTTACCGTCTGTATCATTTAATACAGTACAATGATCCGTTTTATTTTCATCATCATCGATTTCTACAAAATGAAAATTTAGTTTTATTAATATAATTAATACATTCTATAATTACTGAGTTATTTAAATAAAATTACATTTAAATCATGTACCAAAAAGTAATTCTAACATACCCAATGTTTGCATATGAGGAAGAGTGCAGGAACTGTTATTCAGAGGCTCTAAAAAGGAAAAAAAATATAATAAGTGTGATGAATAACTTAACTTATTTTACTGAATAATATTACCTGTCAGCTGCTAACATTTTTAATTTTTCTGTAAAAACAGCTTTAAATCATTTAAGTATAAATTCCCATTTACCTAATACTTACCATTTGTAATCAATTTACTTAGCTGATCTTCCCCTTTGTTCGAGAGCACTAAAAAATAAAAAAGAATATTCCATTTATTAGTGTAATAAATATATTGTGTACAGTGTACATCGTACAATTATGAGTAAGTTGTTTACAGAATTTTACAGTGCAATATCACAAAATACTTTTGTTTGAAAACATTCTGCATACAGATGTGTATTTATCGTGAAATTGCTATACTAAAATTATGTGCACAACCCCTTAAAATTAAATATATCTTAAATAATAGAGAGTACTTCAAACATACCCATTGTGTCATCATCAAAATTCAATGGATCCAGATCTAGAGGTGCTACAAAAAAAAAGAGATATGGGCATGATGAATAAATTAAAATATTTTGATGGAAAATCTATTAGGCATTAAAATCTTCGCATTTATCTGTAATATAACTTTTAAATTTATTTGCGTGAATATTGTCATTTAGTTCATACTTACTGGGTATGTTAACAGTTGGAATTGCTGTGTTGCATAGCTTTGTATTTAATAAATACTTTTTTTCAAAGTGCAAATTGCACATAAATTTTTTGGCAGCTATGTCTGTACATTTTAATGATAATAAACTGGCATTCCCCGTTGCACTCAACCAATTCAAAAATCTTCGTCGATCCTTACTGGGATGTGGAAATGAGAAGAACCGTGCTTTTCCGGAACATCCTTGTACAATGCAACGTCGCACCATTTTTCCTTCCTCTTGATTTACCTGAAACTAAAAATGTAACATTAAAAATACAGAATGTACTAATAAATTATAATGTTCAAAATTAATAAAACTGTAACAATTACAAAGTTTCCAAGTAAACTATTAATAATGTAACGGAAATTATTAATTGTAACTTCTATCATAAGTCATTTGTTAATCATTAACTTTAGTATCTTAAAAATATTACCTTAAAAAATTCGACACGTACAGGTTATCTAAAAGACCAGCACAGATAAGATAAAATATCTTTTATAATGCGGTTTTTTATGTAAATTTGATTATTTTCTTTTCTTTTCTTTCGTTGATCGTTATCCCGAACTTCTCCTCTTTTCAAAATGATTTTCTGATTAATCTTTTTGTGTCGACAATAAATTTTTGTTCTTGTCGGTAGGATGGTTCATAAAGGACGAAATTTGGCGGGATATCGTATCGAAATCATAAAGAAAAATGTAGAGTGCAAAGTCTTTATTTCTGCGTACTGATTACAGACAGCGCTATCTAGGAACGCCGAACCTACTAAAAAATAAAGGTCCCCGAATTCCCATTAGAGCTCCGACCCCCTGGCGAGATCTTGAAACAATGTCAAAATCTTCTCGGGTGTAGTACCGACGTTGACTGAGTATAATAAGACTCCCCATCCCCGTGTATTTGGGCTGACCCCCCATTTGGGTTACGGGTACCCCATTACCGGCCAATGCAGTGCGCTGTTTTATCCATTTTCTGTCGCTGCATTACCTTTAGCAACCCATTAAGCAGACTCCGTCCGTGTAGTCACTGTATTATCGATACATGTACTGTACAGCGTTGCCGTCTATTAATCGACAGCCTGGCTGAATATGTGTGCATACAATGTGCATGCGCACACACTTCATATTTGGCTAAGGAAGCGACTGTCCGAATAATTCTTTACTTTACAGGGAATTAAGAATTAAGTAGGAGTTAAGAATATGGCGATACGGTATCATATGACAATGAAAAAAAGTATATAATGATTATTGTATAGTAGTAAATGATAGATATGCACATTTATTAACATTCTTTAAGCACACATATGGTTTAAACAAATCTATACACGATGATCGCTGTATATTGGACTAGTGTTTTTCTGCCAAACGCGAAATCTGTAATAAAAATGTTACGGGCAAAAGTTTTACTGTTTTTTATTATGAAAATGCTGCATGCGCGAATTTTTCTATTTTCGCAAAGTTGTTCGAGAAACGACGGTGACCTTCGACTTTTTAAGTGGAATGCTATGTTTTTTTACATATTATTGAAAGCGGTTGTTGAAACGGATTTAAACGCGTTTTATTATATAATCTTCAAGGGAAAGAGAAATATAGATATGATAGAAATAAGTCGGATATCCCCATGCGTATTTACAAGGAGGGGACACGGGAGGTTCCCGACCAATTGCACTGAATGTGAAACATCATAGTTGCTTGTGGTAACGAATTGTGATTAATTGGGCCCTAGCTTTCGAGAAAATTGCAGTTGAATATTGCAAGTTTTCGGCCCAAAAGGATGTGGAAACAAACGTACTGGCGGACACGAGGCCCGCCAGCGCTCGAGAACGAAAGGCAGGAAAGAACAAGAGAGAATCGAATGTCTTTGTCTCGTCGATACGCGTCTCTCTGTCCCGTCGGATCAGTGCGTCTCCTTCTCGGCGATACGTGCCCTCTTTCCCGCTCAGGGAGGCACGAGAAAGAGAAGAACGTATAGCCAAGAAGGAGACGCACTGATCCAGCGGGATAGAGAGACGCGCATCGACGAGACAAAGCATTCGATTCTCTGTCGGTCTTTTCAGCTTCTCCAAGCTTCTCGTTCTCGAGCCTCGAGTCCGGCATTGTGCCGTTGCCGCATCCTTAATTTATGCCAAAATATCGCAATATTAAACTGCAATTTTCTCGAAAACTAGGGTCCATCTAATCATAATTCGTTACTACGAGCATATGGGGGTACTAAACTAACAATAAGATATGTTTTAAGTTCAGTGCAATTGGTCGGGACCCTCCCGAGTCCTCCCCTTCTAAGTCATCCGAAGAATATCTTTGCGGACACACTCTTCTTCTCACACAGACCCTAAATTTTTCATCTTGGAAACCACAAAAAATAACGAATTCATACGCAAGAAACCAATCGCCGTAGACAGCAGCCTTTGCCCAGGCCTGGCCTATGTTATCTCCAGCGGAGTCGGTCAAGTGTACAATGTATATAGAATCCGATCCCGACACAGTCCCTTTGATGCAAGTTTACGAGCTCATAGTTTATGAATTATTCATATATCCTTTATAATTTTACTTTTTGGTACCTACACATTTTTTAACATATTGGTGACATTATTCCGAGCAAAGTGACACCAAACATGATATAATTCGGACCATATTTATATTTAACTGCTTAATACTTAATGGTCCAATTTACTACATAAATATAGTCCAAAATATATCACGTTTGGTCTCGTTTTGATCGGAAGAATCTCATTAATATGATATACACATTTTTCAACAAAAAAAATTGAAAATAAAAAAGTTTAAGCGTTGTTATTATTATAGCATTCGGCGCGCTACCATTTAAATGCCTCCTTTCATTCTTATCTTGTATTCGCTGTCCTTTTCTTCGTTCGGCGAACTACAAAGAGGATCAGATTTCGATTCCCCTATTGCCATACTGTCACCTTTCGATTCCGAGTTAGGTGAGAGTGTGGCAGGTTTTACTGTACTATGGCCAGGGGAGTCGATTTTGTTCCCTAACCTTCATATAGTAAACTTACAGTCTTATGTATACATATATTATGTACAAATTACACAATTGAACGGTCCCCATAATTTTACAATTAATTTAATTCTTACGAATTAATTCCAAGAACCGTCTTTTTGGGATCTGTTATTTTTTTATAATACATTTAGGGATGCAGATTATTGAAAACCAAAGTCTACTTAATTGAAATATCATTTAAAATCCTGCAAGTTACGTGTGCATTACTGATGGAGATGATACGTAAGTTAAATCGTGGGGCATTCTTCCGCGGCTATTCCTGTTCCATCCTGTTCAGAGGATCACGGCAACACCGCATCTTTCGCTCGTCTAAAATTGACGGTAACGTCAAAATGTGTTTCGCTAAATTACCGACTATGTACCTTTTTGCTCTCTTAGTTCCACGGCGAGGAGCCAGCCATTGCAGATGGCGCGTTTTCCCGTGCGAGACAGGGGGGACAATAAATCCCATATGGATGGGGAGTCTTATTATACTCAGTCAACGGTACCGAAAAGCACTTACCTCTGATTGGACTGAATTTTTGGGCAAAGGTTCTCCTTAGCTCACATATGAAAATCCCAAAAGGATTTTTGTCGATGAAGCCCCCTTCGCCCTCTACCCTCCCTCAAAGTTTTACCTGTTTTTTCACTGTATCTTCGAAAATATTGATTTTAGAAAAAAATGTTTCAGACAAAAACTGAAGCTTCTGAAAAGCTGTACAAGAAAGCTCATATGCCATTTTAACGAAAACACAAAACTATATCTGCAAATTTGAAAAATGTGTGTTTCTATGTAAAACAGGAAATAAACACCCTAACCAAAAAAACGAAAGATAAAAACATAAATGTAACACGATCCCCATGCTCTGCTTTATGGGACGTAGTTGCGCCACCCCCATCCCCAAACTCATCCCTACCCCTATTCCATCCTACATCCATTCACTCATGAAATATGTAATAAATTTCAATTCGAAAAGCAGAAAGTATGGAGATTGATCTAACCATAAAGACCTACCACGCTGTCAAGTTTAGATTATTTTTTCATTGCGCGGGCGGGCGCGTAAGCGCCCGTGCCGCGCCTAACCATCTCACCCGTCCTAACCCTTGTTAGGTTAGTTTTAGGCTTGTTTTAACCTAACAAGCCTAATGTGGCGACGGCGACGGGATGTTTATTTCCACTTTTAGATAAAAACAGATCTTTTTCAAATTTGCAGATATAGTTTTGTGTTTACGTTAAAAGAGTATATGACCTTTCTTATAGAGCTTTGCAAGGGCTTCAGTTTTTGTCTGAAACATTTTTTTTCTAAAATCAATATTTTCGAAGATGCAGTAAAAAAACAGGTAAAACTTGGAGGGAGGGTAGAGGGCGAAGGGGGCTTCGTCGCCAAAAATCCTTTTGGGGTTTTCATATATGAGCTAAGGAGAACATTTGCTCAAAAATTCAGTCCAATCGGAGGTAAAAGGCAACTGGATAGTCAGGTTTATAGTTTAAATGTAATAATTTCACAAATTATTCCAAAAGAATAATATTCTCACACACAAATATCGAAATAGGAAATCAATGATTGACTGTCCAGTACCCTGCTTTGACTTCAGCTTATTCCGAGTATTGATAGAGACTAGAGGTTAATTGCTAAATGATATAAATTAAAGTTCCTAATTTAATATGACATTGTGAGAAAGCTTGATCATCAAGAATTTTAATGTGGATATATATTTGATTCTTTCATATACTTGACATGCCTACACTGAAAAAATATCGAAATATTAGAAAAATATTTTTTGAAATGTATGCAATGCAATTATTTATTTAAATTAAGTATTCGTTAATTTAATTAAAATTACTGTATTTTATTTAATTTAAATAAATAAAAATACTTATTTTAAAAGAATAGATGCATTGTACACATTTGAAAAAATATTTCTCAATAATTACGATATTTTTTTTTCTGTGTATAGCCTGCGCGTCTGGGACTTAGAAAATTTACAGACGGCCGCAACGCGGGACTTGGAAAATTCACGCCTGTTCGCGCGAGAGGCGAGACGGCCGAAACGAAACAAGCGTGAATCTCTTTAGTGGGGAGTGAGAAGGGCAGGAGATACTTTCTCTCTCACTCAGCGACCCGAGCGCTTCCAAGCTCATCGACGAGCGCTGCGTCTGGATGCGTAGCGTGCCGTCGCGATTCGAGCTTCTCGCTATGGCCGTACACCGTGAGGTGCTGTAGTCATTTCAGAAGTCACTAGCCGGTACGGCTCCCTCTTATGACATGAAAACAGTATCAAATACCATCGTCCAACTCCAGAGACGTGTGCAAAGCAGTGCTGCGATTTCGAGCCCCAGCCCCCAAGTCTAGTCCAGTCCAGTCTAGTCTTGTAAGAGCTTCCGTACTGTTCCGTACTGAGCACACGGAGTGGGGGCTTATTCCCTAAGCCTCGTGTATCGAGGAAAATATATATACGCAGAGAAGAGAAAGGTTAGATTCCTATCACAACCTGACCGGCGGTACTCCTTCACCACACTGGGTACCCTATCCTCCACACTTCTGCCGCGCAAGGTTCTCTTTAGTCGACCTCGCGATTTCGAGGCAAGACGCCACGGACACGGCCTCAATGTCCGTGCAGAACCTAGTCGACTTCGCGACGCCAGTCATGACGCACACCAACAGAATCGACCATTTGAAAGAAACTGTAAAGTTTGTTCAAGACAACATGCTAAATCAGCTGAGTAAAATTTCAGATGCTTCAAGGAATTTCATTGCATGCCATTTTAGAAATTCTGCACGACATATATTTAATCGCAAATATACTGTGGAAGATAAAATATTTGCTCTTTCTTTATTAAAACGCGTATGAGATGTTTTCATTCTTTATTAACCAACCGCATATTTCTTATATTTATTAAGTTGTTATATAATTGTACTTATTACCTGTTTCATTGTATATACTACTTTACTTGTACTACATACATATCGATACAATATATTTCTTTATGACGAATGTATTCTTTCATTTTATCCATTATTAGCAGGTAAATAACTAAACACATATATATAAATAATAATAAAAGTCAAATGAGGGACACACACTCATTACATATATACCAGTAGCGCTCTCTGACGACGATGTACGTACTAAGGCGCACACACCGCTCTAGCCACATAGATACCGCTAGCGCTACCTGGTGATGCTGTACGTACTCAACACACACACACATATTCGCAATAGTTCATCTACGTTTACGCATACAAATGCTTGTATAGACACTGCTGCCCCCAAGCCCCAAGGAACCTCGGACGTACTAGATACGGGACCGAAAAATTAACATTGAGGTTCGCCCCCCTGGATATCGCTGAAAATAGCGTTGCCTTGAAAAAAATTTACAGACGGCCGCAACGCGGGACTTGGAAAATTCACGCCTGTTCGCGCGAGAGGCGAGACGGCCGAAACGAAACAAGCGTGAATCTCTTTAGTGAGGAGTGAGAAGGGCAGGAGATACTCTCTCTCACTCGGCGACCCGAGCGTGCCCGAGCGCTTCCGAGCTCACGGACGAGCGCTGCGTCTGTATGCGTGAGCGTGCTTGCTCGAGCTAAACGTTTCGTCGATCGAGGCGCACCTAGCAGTAGAAGTGTGAAGTGCTAGGTGGCCAGTGACAGCTGGATAATACTTTCAAAGTTTTCTCCTTATTGTTCCATCCAATGCGAATAAAATTATTTTTCCTGGTAATTATGATATAGTGTACAAGTCCTCGACCTGTCCTTTTGATCGTCAAACGGTTAAATAAGTTGAACTATTAAATAAATTCTTTCTTATGACAGCCATGTTTGTTTTGGTGAAAAAGTCTCAATTCCCCACCTCTGCTTTAAACATAATTTCTGCAATAATTGATACGTAAGTAGCTACATATGAAAGTTACAGGACTAGTAGGAAGGTTTAAGCTTTCGTTTAGTCACATCCGTTTCGAGGAAAAGTGATTTCTAAGGCAAGTTAACTTTGAAAGTAAATACTGCTTGATTTCTAGGGTCATCTAGGGTTTTAGCTGACTGAAATGTTGGGTTCTAGCCGGTACGGCTCCCTCATAAGGGGCAGCAGGACCGACCAGTAACTTGTTCAAAAAATAATTTTTTCCTAGGCAAATGCAGAGGTTTGCGCGGCTACTAAATACGTCGCCGTCGTTGATTATTTCCCGCTGCGATATGAAGGAAATGATAGCTTAAATATCGCTACAACTCGTGAAATCTTTATTGACGGCCGCACTGGCAGGATGGTATTTATAAATCGAGATTGAAATTGCGAGTGTCAAATACGGCGATTTGCACGAACAAACATGGCTGCCGCCCAGCAGTCGGTCATTTCCGCGATTTCTATTGGCTCTCGAGGTATTCCCAAGAAGAAAGCCTAGTGAGAACGGATCCCCTCGAGAGCCAATAGAAATCGCGGAAATGACCGACTTCTGCGCGGGAATTATACGTCTCCGTTTTACATTATTTTCTTACCGCAAGGGTATGTATCGAAAGCTTGAAGTTTATTCTAGGGCCTGCCACGGCGATATGGAGGGATAAGATAACGTTAAAGGAGTAATTCCAGTCATAAGCACCGTCGGTCTCTGTAGCTGTCAAGGACATTCCAATATGGCTGCTCTCGCGGCTGTATTTTCTGAAACTTCTCAGATCAACGCGCACTACGCACATATATCGCTGTGGCAGGCCCTAGAATAAACTTGAAGCTTTCGATACATACCCTTGCGGTTAGAAAATAACGTAAAACGGAGACGTATAATTCCCGCGCAGAAGTCGGTCATTTCCGCGATATCTATTGGCTCTCGAGGTATTCCCGAGGAGAAAGCCCAGTGGAGTTGAATCCCCTTTATAAAGACAAGGCACGAATCGAGAGCGTCAACTCCCAGCCTCGTCCAGTGCCACCTAGTGCCAGTAGATCGGCAGGCTGCTCCCGTCAACGTTCTCTTGCCGATCGGCAGAACGAGCGCCTGCAGATTTATGGATAGGCAACCCGACATACTGCCGTGTATGTTTTCGTAACGGCCTGTACATCATTAAAACTGCTTTTCAAATATACACATGTACTTATTGAAATGAAAATCAGTCAAGTTAATGAGTTTAATATCGTATTCCAAAGTAATAGTATATTCTAATATTGCAGGACTGCGGTTGTAGAATACACGTCTATTAGACCCGTCTATTAGACCTCTAAAAGTGCCATTTCGACGTCTATCTAGATGCATCTACAGATCTATCCTAGATCGTCGAATAGACATCGTTTAGATGTCTCTCCGATCTCGCGTTTCTCCCTGGGTAGAGGCAGGCTCCCCTGCACTCCAGCTACACTCAAGCGCCAACCCACTCCCTTTTCGATCATGCCTTAAAAGCTATTAATCGAATATTTGCTCGATGAAGATTTGGGGAGGACAAGTGAAATCTTAAACGTACGAGAGATAAGAGAATAAAACATTGTTTAGGGCTTGCATTTGAAGCACAAACGGTGTGGGTACTTCAGAAACATATGAAAAAAATTCACCTGGAAACTTAATTATAGTGTTGAAGAAAATTAGGATCAGTCGTAGCTGCCAGGTACCTTTTGTAGGACTCGTGACTCCACAGTCTGTGAGCGCCGGCTGTAACTTCCAGGGAAGTTAACTGGTACAATAATATAGCTGCAATTGATAAGAAAAATGTATAATGTAAATTCAGCTGGTAAAAATTTGGACGGGCGCAATTAATTCCTTTAAACTTCTAGCATCTCTACAGCAATGTGACGTTGCACTGCGTTGCCCTACTAGCATGTTCAAGGATGAGGCACGAATCGAGAGCGTCAACCCCCTACCCCCGTCCAGTGCCACCTAGCGTCGATAGATCGGCAGGCTGCTCCCCTCCATGCTCTCTTGCCGGTCAGCAGAACGAGCGCCTGCAGATTTATGGATAGGCAACCCAACCTACTCCCGTGTATGTTTTCGCAACACGCTATACACGTGAGTAAAACTCTATTTTGTCATTTATTCTCTTTCTTTCATATCTGCATTTCGTTCCATACACACATGCCCTGTTCCATCTTCGTACGAACCTAAATATTCTTCCTTACACCCCATTATACATTCATTACGAACGGCAGCATTCATTTACCTTCCCAACTTTGTGCATAACACGAATCGGCTGCATTACACAATACACAATGTTGAACTACAATGCAAGGGATTTAAGGAATTCACTTAGGAGTATGCCGAGAGTAAAACTGCGCCTTCTAGAAACTTCAAAGAACCCTTTTACGATATGAATTATCGATGCGCCTTAAAAGAATGCTTACTATTGTAAGAAGAAACCCGAGCTGGACATACGACGCGCAGTATGCGTACGCTCTCCATCGACGATGGACATCTTCGACAGCCGTTACTACCGTCGAAATAAACAACTACTGTCGATAATAGGTGTATGGCCACTTGAAAATTTCATTGAGAAGAAGATTATGCTGACCGTCAGCATTCTTAGTATCGCGTATTTTACAATACCACAGGTATTCAAGAAGCTATTCGCACATTGCGTACCTGCAATAAGATTTGCGCAATAATTTGGTAACTGCGTATGTGAAGGTTCTATATTTCATTAAACATGACGCCGGTTTCGAAGACCTCGTGTCAAGTAGCCCTATATTGATAGGTTCACTAATTGTAGTATCGAAGCTATTTGCGTTGTTTCGTAATTCTGAGAAGGTGAGTGGCTCAGAATTCAAATATCGTTTGATCTGTCGCAATTAATAAAATTACTATTCGAATACCTCAAGATATTGCTCGAACAAATTCGCGAGCATTGGTGCACTTTGCGAAATCCTACGGAAGTTGCAATTATGTCGAAGTATGCAGAGAATAGCAGAAGATTTACATTGGGATACTTAGGTACGACGAAGAGAAAATCATCATGTTCGGACATTTCAAAGATGTGTGAATTTTTAGTTCTCGTCATTTTCGTGATGCTTTGTTACATGCTGAGGCCTTTCACCGCTCCGTTAATGGACATTTTTTCACCGCGAAACGAAACGCGACCACGACATTTCATAACTCTTTCGGAGTATTTGGTGGACCATGACAAGTATTATCATATCCTTTTATTGAGTGGACACGTTTCTTTTTTGCTGTGCGCGTCTATCATCATAGGAGGCGATACGTTCTATGTCGCGATTGTGGAACATGCCTGTGGTGTATTTTGTGTTTTGAGGTACATAAATAAATTAGTGAATTTTTCGTTTGCAATTGTACAAATGAACACGCAAGTGTTTAGGATTTTACAAATGTAATAAAATAAATTATGTCGACAATTGCAGATTGCATGATATCATGTTAAATAAATTCGTATTATTTGCAGACATCGATTGGAACGAGCATATGGCGAATACGAGTACGAACGTGGGAATGAAAACGAATATTCCAGGTTGAACGAGAAAGCCGCGTATTATAGAGTGGTTGATTGCATACGCTTACATAAAAAAGCTTTACAGTTAGTATGTCTATTATTGTGTTGTGGTATTTGACTTTGTAGAAAGTTAGCGATTTCCGACCCTTTAGAAGCAGCTGTCTTTGGTCGCTAGATCCGACCGATCGATATTGTTGCTTTAAGTTTATGTATTTGTATATTAGCTGAAACTGCACCCGATGCAGCATATAAAACTAGTGGTGGTTAGTGGTCGACACGATCGCCAGGTACTCGCGCTCGCCTTACCGGGTGCAGAAAAGCTTCGCTTTCTGCAATAGGCACGACCGCGTAACTCACGTTTCCATACTTGAATTTCCCACAATTTCGAAATGGTGGAAGATGGCGGTACATAAAGTTTTGTAGCACTAAATGGGTATATACTCGATGTACATGCCAAATTTTGTCCGGATCCGTTCAGTCGTTTTGCCGAGATACCGGACTAAAGGTCTGAATTTGCTTCAAAATTTGAATTTGCTGCCATTTCAAAACGGTTCAAGATGACCATGCATAAAGATTCGTGGGACCACCTGGGTATGTACTTGATGTGCATGCCAAATTTTGTCTGAATCCGTTTCGCCGTTTGGCCGGAATACTGGACTAATGGATTAATGAAATTTCACTATTTCCATTAGTCCAGTATTCCGGCCAAACGGCTGAACGGATCGCAACGAAGTTTGGCATGTACTTTGAGTATATATCCATTTGGCGCCAGGAAACTTTATGTATCGTTATCTTCAGCCGTTTAGAAATGGCGGCAAAATTAAATTTTATTCGAAATTTGAATTTGCCGCCATTTTGTACCGGTTCAAGATGGCGGCTCACAAATATTATTGTGACTCACAGTAGTGTGCTTGATTTTTGTGCCAAATTTCGTCCCGATCGCTTCAGCCGTTTTTGCCAAATCGAGGATATACACGGATACACACACATACAGGGTGTTGCGAAGCATACACGGCAGTAGGTCAGGTTGCCTGTCCAAAAATCTGCAGGCGCTCGCTCTGCTGACCGACAAGAGAGCGCGGAGGGGAGCAACCTGCCGATCTACTCGCGCTAGGTGGCACTGGACGAGGCTAGGAGGTTGACGCTCTCGATTCCTGCCTCGTCCTTGTATTAACCGCACTTCAATTATATTGAATGCACTTTACCGACCAGTAAACTATTAATCGGCTTTTTGTCCCCAACGCTTACCGACCGGTCTATTAATCTGCTTAACAAAAAAGCAGTTCAAAAAGTTTACCGGTCGGTAAAGTGCATTCAATATAATTGAAGTGCGGTTAATATAAGGACGAGGCACGAATCAACAGCGTCAACTTCCTAGCCTCGTCCAGTGCCACCTAGCGTGAGTAGATCGGCAGGTTGCTCCCCTCCGCGCTCTCTTGTCGGTCAGCAGAGCGAGCGCCTGCAGATTTTTGGATAGGCAACCCGTCCTAGTGCCGTGTATATCTTCGCAACACCCTGTACATACGAACGAATTTCAGGATGGCAATTGCATAAGTCACTCGCTTTACGGTCGGGCCTAATTATATTTGTGAATAGGACGCAATATCGTTCCGCTATAAAATTTCTATGTACTTTCCACAGAATTATGTTACTTAAAATAGTTGTGGAAGTAACCAGTAATTATAATCGTGTACCCGAGTATCCAATACCACGCGGCCTAACATATGTCTGCTTTAATGTAATTTTGGTTCTACATATAACTTTCCAATTAAATGTAAATTATCCGCCTATAATTTTCTGAATTTTCTAGATTTAGTAATTTGACTGCATCAACCTTTACCACATTTCTATTTTTTGATATTGGATTTGGCATATTGATACATAGTACTGCTTGCGTGATGGTAAGTGTTTGGACATTTTTTTTACATAAATGAATTGTCCCTTTGCATTTACTATATTGGTCGGAGCTTGGAACTACATTGAATTTTTAGATGGTATTATCTATGAATCGTCCATCCAATTTCGGGTTTTACATCACGGTAGCAGGCGTGCAAAGCTGCAGATTATTTATCAGTAACTTCCCTGGTCAACGACTGACGAATCACAGTGCTGAAGTCATAAACGCTGCGTGAGTAATCAGACAGACAGACAGACACACACGCGCGCGCGCCAGTATTGCAAAAGTCTCGATCAAATCTTTCTAGGAATCGTAAAGTACTGCTTGTGGCGATCCTAAGCTTGATCTTGAGGTTAACTTTTGGTATTATTTGTAGGTTAAATTGAATTTTTCAAATGGCCCGCATTTCTTTACGAATTTAAAATTCGTGGAAAATTTTACGTTCAGATATGTCCTTATATGTTAGGGATCAAAGTAACCTCGAGGGGTCGTTTGAAAGTTAAAGGTCCGACAGTCGCAAATTGCCCGATTGAAGGTGATATTGTTTAAAATAAAGTCAACCCTACATTCATGTTTAAGGTCACTTTAAATGTCACCTGCAGAGAACACTTTGCGACTCCAATAACTTGTATTTGGGTCATTTGTCTCCGTCAAATGGCGTGTTTTATGATAGACAAACATTCCAGCTTTAAATGGCCCTTACTGGTCACTTTGATCTCCAATGTAATAACATACATGAGTCTGAAAATTCCCGCTACTTTAAAAATCGGGATATAAAGTACGGACCATTTAGAAATTTCGATTTGATCTACAAATAACCCCCAAAGCCAAACTTAACGTTAAAATCAAGACCATCATAAGGTAGTACCTTACAATCTCCACGAGCTTTCTTGAAGTAGCTTTCCGTGAAAGTGCGTTGTTTTTTTAATAAGTGGGAGGTTTCCTACTTTCCGAACATCCTTTATATTTCCTCATACATTAGTTGTTTGGTGACGGACTTTCATCATAGGAGCGTGCTCTTTTTATATCGTAACAAAGCTTTAATGCTTGTTTTGTGTCGCAAAATCCATAATTCAACTATTTCTAGGTACAACTGCGAGTGGCCGCAGATGTCGGCGAGAGTAATGAAATCGTTGCTATTTCTCATGATGACTGGCCAAGCGCCATCGAGGATATTAATTGCCAAAATATATGTCATCGGTATGGGTAGTTTTGGCGCGGTAATGCAACTTACATTGTAATCATTAGTGTATGCACAATTATACTAAGCATTAACTTATTTAGGTCATGAAGACTTCGTTATCTTATTGTACGCTTATGGCGTCTATCCACGATGATTCAGGCGGCCACCAATGATTTAGTTACAACCAATATAGCGAGTGCCACAAGGTTTTCAAAATATCGTGGTGTTGAAGTAGTAGAGTAAAACATTAGAGCGCCCTATCGTAAATCGGTATAGCAGCAATAATTCGGGCTTCGCAAGGGCGCTGCACATGTCAACCAAGCTGGCACCGCCACATTACGAAAATTGAAAAACAACTATATGATAATTAAGTGCTAATTAAGTGCTAATTAAGTGCTCTATTCGCGATTTAAGTGCTCCTCTAGTTTAGCCAGAATCTGTGGCGATGCTAGTTGGACGACAAGCTGGCACCGCCACATCAAAAAAACAATAAAACAAACAAAAATCGAAAAAAGTGAATACGTAGGAATTAAGTGCTTTTTAAGTGCTCTCAGAATATGTAGTCCCGGATTTTCTAGCTGCAACCCTTATCGGCGAAACGCACCCCTCTGGAAATACACAAGAGAGAAGTACCTTAATAAACGCAGCTACGGTGATTCTAAAAACGGGGAAATACCTTCTGATTTAAGTGCTCTTAAGATATGTAGTCGCCGATTTTTGTGTTGCAACCCTTATTCGTGAAACACCCTTCACCCACCAAATACGCAAGAGAGAAGTACCCTAAAAAACGCGGCTACGGTGATTCTAAAAACGGGGAAATACCTTCTGATTTAAGTGCTCTTATGATATGTAGTCGCCGATTTTTGTGCTGCAACCCTTATCGGCGAAACGCACCCCTCTGGAAATACACAAGAGAGAAGTACCTTAATAAACGCAGCTACGGTGATTCTAAAAACGGGGAAATACCTTCTGATTTAAGTGCTCTTAAGGTATGTAGTCGCTGATTTTTGTGCTGCAATCCTTATTCGTGAAACACCCTTCACCCACCAAATACGCAAGAGAGAAGTACCCAAAAAAACGCGGCTACGGTGATTCTAAAAATTGGGAAATACATTCTGATTTAAGTGCTCTTAAGATATGTAGTCGCCGATTTTTCTCCTGCAACCCTTATTCGTGAAACACACCCCTCCTAAAGTACGCAAGAGAGAAGTACCCTAAAAAACGCGGCTACGGTGATTCTGAAAATGGGAAAATACCTTCCGATTTAAGTGCTCTTAAGATATGTAGTTGCCGATTTTTGTGCTGCAACCCTTATTCGTGAAGCACCCTTCACCCATCAAATACGCAAGAGAGAAGTATCCTAAAAAACGCAGCTACGGTGATTTTAAAAACGGGGAAATACCTTCTGATTTAAGTGCTCTTAAGATATGTAGTCGCTGATTTTTGTTTTGCAACCCTTATTCGGGAAACCCCCCCCCCCCCCCCTCAAAGTACGCAAGAGAGAAGTACCCTAAATCTTAAGAGCACTAATCAGGAGGCGATTCCCCATTTTTAGAATCACCGTAGCCGCGTTTTTTAGGGTACTTGCTCTCTTGCGTATTTGGTGGGTGAAGTGTGTTTCACGAATAAGGGTTGCAGCACAAAAATCGGCAACTACATATCTTAAGAGCACTTAAATCGGAAGGTATTTCCCCATTTTCAGAATCACCGTAGCCGCGTTTTTTAGGGTACTTCTCTCTTACGTACTTTAGGAGGGGTGTGTTTCACGAATAAGGGTTGCAGCAGAAAAATCGGCGACTACATATCTTAAGAGCACTTAAATCAGAATGTATTTCCCAATTTTTAGAATCACCGTAGCCGCGTTTTTTTGGGTACTTCTCTCTTGCGTATTTGGTGGGTGAAGGGTGTTTCACGAATAAGGATTGCAGCACAAAAATCAGCGACTACATATCTTAAGAGCACTTAAATCAGAAGGTATTTCCCCGTTTTTAGAATCACCGTAGCTGCGTTTTTTAAGGTACTTCTCTCTTGTGTATTTCCAGAGGGGTGCGTTTCGCCGATAAGGGTTGCAGCTAGAAAATCCGGGACTACATATTCTGAGAGCACTTTAAAAGCACTTAATTCCTACGTATTCACTTTTTTCGATTTTTGTTTGTTTTATCGTTTTTTTGATGTGGCGGTGCCAGCTTGTCGTTCAACTAGCATCGCCACAGATTCTGGCTAAACTAGAGGAGCACTTAAATCGCGAATAGAGCACTTAATTAGCACTTAATTCTCATATAGTTGTTTTTCAATTTTCGTAATGTGGCGGTGCTAGCTTGGTTGACATGCGCTGCACTGCTGTTCGCGCTACTCGAAGAATGCGTTCGTTTTGTCACAAAGGAAGCGTGCCTTTGTAGACAGTCGATCTATGAAAATTATTGCGTGCAGCCGTATTTGCGTCAATTCACCCACTTATTCTTCTCCTATCCTTGTTCGTCTCTTTAATAAATTGTTTAGTGTAAAATATCGCCCTTATTAATTATCCCGCGAGAGTTATATTTATTAGGCATGACCGTAAAGGGAGTGACTTATGCAATCGCCATCGCGAAAACCGTTCGCGTGTGTGTGTGTGTGTGTCCGTGTATATCCTCGATTTCGGAAAAACAGCTGAAACGATCGGGACGAGGCACAAAAATCAAGTACACTACTGTGAGTTGACAATAAGGTTTGTGAGCCGCCATCTTGAACAAACACAAAATGGCGGAAGATTCAAAATTTGAAAAAAATGTAATTTAAATTTAATATTGCCGGTATTTCTAAGCGGCTGAAGATAGCGATACATAAAGTTTGCTGGCACCAAATGGATATACAGGGTGATTTAGAACAACCTTCCGAAATTAGAAACTCAAAATCTTGAAATAATTCTAAGAAACTTTTTCCTCTTGCAAAACTTTGGTAAAAGCTTAATTTTGGAATTATTAATAAAAATAGTAGGCCTATCACGAGCAGAGTACAGGAGATAGGCAGGGGCAGCGCAACTCACGGTCCGACACGGGCTCCAACGTGGGGTGCTCGCTGCAGTCAGCTGATCGCTGAACCCTCTAGTTGTGACCAAAATACATTGCCAACATGGAAATCTGTATTTTGTATTATTGATTTCCATAAGTGGCAATTATTTTGAGAAACAACCAGAATGATACGCGTACACACGAATAACGCGTGCAAGTATGATCTGTTTCTCTCTCTCTCTCTTTCTCTCACTGATTCACTCGCATTCACTTATGCACTTAGAACTAATACGCACAGTTAATCACTATTAATCACAATCGATGAATCGTTTCGGCAAATCAGAAGTCTTGGAAGAAACACAATAATAAACACGTGTTTCTCCCAGGAATTACGAACTGCCGCTAACAACAAGATTCGTTTGCTTCACGACAGGCCACAGATAATTTCACAGGTAACAATTGCATCACCGAGGAGAGATGTTAAAGAGTGTCCCTCTTATGTGTCGCGCTTATGCGTCCAGAGGGGCCGAAAAATTTCACTGTTTTCAACATCAATTTGTCGTAACTGAAATGGTTAGCACCGAAAGTGGACGAGTTCGAGTTCTCGTTCGTTCTGCACATATCCCTAACCTACCAGCAATCCGTGACTTTCTATTGGTTGTGTCCCCTCGCGACCGCTCCTCGACTGAACAGGAATACGTTTGTGTAGAACCGCGCGCATCGCACGGGTGCCAAGCCGAACTCTCTTACGGGTAGGGATGCCAGAGTGAGTCTCGGGACTGCTCGGGACCGGGACTTCCCCTTCTATCATCACTACGTCACACTACGTGACGTCATGTTATCTCCCACTACTGCCGTTGCCAGCGTGAACGGACCGGCACTAGGGATGGGCAAATTCATATAAAAATATCGATGTAAGGAGATATCGATGTTGACAATAAAAAGCATCGATGCACGATATATCGAAAGAAAACATCGATGAAAATCGATGTTAACATCATACATAATTCTAATTAATTCTAATAAAAGAATCCACATGTATTAATGAAATTGATGTTTTCCATCACACTGTAATTACACATAACTAGTTCGATTTTTTTAAAAGTCATAATAAACAAAAATTTTTGCAATTTTTAAAAAATCGGCTCGCCGATATGCGTGAAACGGAAACATTCCCTTGTGAAAATGAGTATAGTAACTTGTCCAAATGAAGATTTTTTTGGGCAAATGCAGTTATTTCGTAGCCTACTAAATACGTCAATGAACAAAAATAATAAAATGATAAATACGAAATGAACAAAACAAAAGCTTAACACTAGAAGTACCGACCAGTCAAAATGACGGGGTGCGTAAATTTTTCACAAGAATTTCTCTTTAACAATAGAACTACCAATTTTGGTTTTCATATGGAAACTTCTTTTGTTGACCGCTGATTTTAATAGAGAGTGCGTTTATTTTATCACTGAGCTGCCACTTACTTTTGTTTTCAAATGGAAACTTCTCTCATTGATCAGTCATTTTGACCTGCATGGTAGTTCTAGTGGTAAAAATCGCTACAACTCGGGACAATTTCAGAGATGTTTGTACTGGTAAGATGATATTTGTAAATCGAGATTGAACTTGCGAGTGTTAAATACGGCGACTTGCAAGAACAAACTTGGCTGCCACTGTATTTAACACTCGCAATTTTAATCTTAATTTATAAATACCATCCTGCCATTACGACCGTCATTGGAGATTTCCCGAATTGTAGTTTAATCTTTCCGTTTCCGTCGTTTCATAGCGAGAAATAATCAACCACGACGCCGTATTTAACAGGCTAGGAATCTACTGCATTTCTCTATAAAAATCATCATTTAGACAAGTTATTAGCGAGTCCTAAAAATTATAATTCGTTCCCAAAAAATGAACAAATATTTTTGATTTTCTTCATGGGAGGGAGGTCCCTTTCGTTTAAACGTAAAGAAATGAAAACATCGAACAATAAGAAATCGATGTCTTAGTGATTATCGCAGATTTAGAATATCGATCTTTTGCATCGATATTAGTACTCGAATATCGATGTTTTAAAAACATCGATCTTTTTTGCCCATCCCTAACCGGCACGGATTCTGCTCGTGTCGATAGCCGCTGGAGCAGAAGTACTATGAGCCTATTAAATCTCTTGTTAAAGACATATTTACTGCAAACTCTAAGAAATTGTTCCTCGTAACATATGGTTGCCCTGAAAAGGGCAGATTTGTGTATTTTTTAGAGCAGATGCTCGAAATGACCCCCATTCATTGCGACGCAAGCTCATGCGCCTTAATAGATTTTCCGAAATATTCTCCATAACATTGTCTTCAATTTCCCACATAGCATAGTGAAGTTTGGTGTTCAAATATTCCTCGTCCTCGGGAAGCTTCTTGTAAATTTTCTCTTTGCAATGTCCCCAGAGAAAAAAGTCTAGTGGATTGAGATCGGGGGATCTGGCGGGCCAACGTATCGGGCCGTATCGGCCCATCCAACGCCCAGGAAATTGCCGATTTAAATAGTCGGTGACGATTCTTGCGTTGTGTGGACCAGCACCGTCTTGTTGGAAAATAAGATTCCTTATTTTACTTTGTCTCAATATACGTGGAACATCATAAATAGCTACTATTTCATTACGGCAATATCCCCCCTTTGACCCCCCATATCTCAAGATTGAGACATATGCTCAATCTAAAATTTTTACACGGCAAATCTATCATCATAAACTTTCATTTCCCATTCATTCTGACCCCAAGTTCAAGGTCCACGAAACAGGCTAATTTTGGCCCATTTTTGGGGTTACTCTTTGGTTGCGATCTGTTTAGCCGTTTGGCCGGAATACTGGACTAATGGAAATAGTGAAACATTCATTAATGCATTAGTCCAGTATTCCGGTCAAACGGCTGAACGGATCCGAACAAAACTTGGCATTTACATCGAGTATACAGGGTGTTTGACATAAGATGTATAACCCGAAAGTTGGAGATAGATGGGGTAAAACCGAGAAGAAAAGTCATGTACCATAATGCAAAATTCGCAATAGTTATCGAGATATTAATAAAAACGCGTGAGCCAATGAGCGGAGCCGGTGAACGGCGATGGACAAGAGGCGCCCGGTGAGAGGCAAGCGCGGTAGACAAGAGGCGCGCGGCGAGGGGCAAGCGCGCCTTTTGACTATCGCTCTTATAAGGGCGAAAAGATCTTCGTCCCTATCGGTTCAGCCGTTTTCCGAAATCGAGGATATACACGGACACACACACACACACGAACGGTCATGTCCAATGAAAACAGAAAGTATCAGTCTGGTCAGTTCGCCGCCCTCTGATCTCTCCTTCTCAGCCGGTCCTTGCCGTAAATCACTCGACAGTGCCATTCGTACGGGCTGCAATATTTATGCGATAGATATTATGATAGACCGTAACGGTTCGTATGGGTCAGCTACTTTACGGTGAGGATCTTTCCGCCTTTACATACACGCGAATAAAACTCTATTTTGTCATTTATTCTCTTTCTTTCATATCTGCATTTCGTTCAATACACACATGCCCTGTTCCATCTTCGTACGAACCTAAATATTCTTCCTTACACCCCATTATACATTCATTACAAACGGCAGCATTCATTTACCTTCCCAACTTTGTGCATAACACGAATCGGCTGCATTACACAATACACAATGTTGTACTACAATGCAAGGGATTTAAGGAATTCACTTAGGAGTATGCCGAGAGTAAAACTGCGCCTTCTAGAAACTTCAAAGAACCCTTTTACGATATGAATTATCGATGCGCCTTAAAAGAATGCTTACTATTGTAAGAAGAAACCCGAGCTGGTCATATAGCGCGCAGTATGTGTACGCTCTCCATCGACGATGGACATCTTCGACAGCCGTTACTACCGTCGAAATAAACAACTACTATCGATAATGGGTGTATGGCCACTTGAAAATTTTATTGGGAAGAAGATTCTGTTGACCGTCAGCATTCTTGGCAGCACGTATTTTACAATACCACAGGTATTCAAGAAGCTATTCGCATATTACGTACCTGCAATAAGATGTTGCGGAATAATTTGGTAACTGCGTATGTGAAGGTTCTATATTTCATTAAACATGACGCCGGTTTCGAAGACCTCGTGTCAAGCAGCCCTACATTGATAGGTTCACTAATTGTAGTATCGAAGCTATTTGCGTTGTTTCGTAATTCTGAGAAGGTGAGTGGCACAGAATTCAAATATTGTTTGATCTCCCAAGTAGAACAGAAAGTGAAGATGTCGTCAAAATTATGTCAAAATGACGACAAAATGATCAGAAAATGACTGTTTGTGTCGTCATTCTGACATCATTTTGACGACATCGTGACTTTCTGTTCTATTTGGGCTGTTGCAATTAATAAAATCCTTATTCGAATAGCTCAAGATATTGCTCGAACAAATTCGCGAGCATTGGTGTACTTTGCGAAATCCTACGGAGGTTGCAATTATGTCGAAGTATGCAGAGAATAGCAGAAAATTTACATTGGGATACTTAGGTATGACAAAGAGAAAATCATCGCCATCATGTTCGGACATTTCAAAGATGTATGAATTTTTAGTTCTCGTCATTTTCGCGATGCTTTGTTACATGCTGAGGCCTTTCACCGCTCCGTTAATGGACATTTTTTCACCGCGAAACGAAACCCGACCACGACATTTCATAACTCTTTCGGAGTATTTGATAGACCATGACAAGTATTACCATATCCTTTTATTGAGTGGACACGTTTCTTTTTTGCTGTGCGCGTCTATCATCATAGGAGGCGATACGTTCTATGTCGCGACAGTGGAACATGCCTGTGGTGTATTTTGTGTATTGAGGTACATAAATAAATTAGTGAATTTTTCATTTGCAATTGTACAAATGAACACGCAAGTGTTTAGGATTTTACAATGTAATAAAATAAATTATGTCGACAATTGCAGATTGCTAATATCGTATTTAATAAATTCGTATTATTTGCAGACATCGATTGGAACGGGCATATGGCGAATACGAGTACGAACATGCGAATGAAAACGAATATTCCAGGTTGAACGAGAAAGCAGTGTATTATAGAGTGGTTGATTGCATACGCTTACATAAGAAAGCTTTACAGTTAGTATTTCTATTATTGTGTTGTGGTATCTGACTTTGTAGAAAGTTAGTGATTTCCGACCCTTTAGAAGCAGCTGTCTTTAGTGGCTAGATCCGAACGAGCACTCGATATTGTTGCTTTAAGTTTATGTATTTGTACACTGCCGTTGAAAAGTTTCCGGACTATGCCTACACCTAAACTGAAAATCTTCTCGCGTCTTCTTGACCCACCTCTCAGGAACACTTTTGGGAGATTCTCCAGAAAGCATGGAGTTAAATACCAAATTCCGTTTTGTAAAAATTTATAAAAAGGATGCCGCGATTAGTGACAAAGGTGCTATCTACCAAGGAAGGATGGTTCGACGAAAAGAAAGTGTGAGTTCCAAGTCAATGATTGACCCTGATTCGTGAGTTTTTCAGGTTTTAGGCACGACCGTTAAGGGAGTGACTTATGCAATCGCCATCCTGAAAACCATTCGCGCGCGCGTGTGTGTGTGTGTCCGTGTATATCCTCGATCTCGGGAAAACGGCTGAACCGATCGGGACGAAATTTGGCACAAAAATCAAGTACATTACTGTGAGTTCACAATAAGGTTTGTGAGCCGCCATCTTAAACCGGTACAAAATGGCGGCAAATTCAAATATCGAAAAATTCATATCTTTGGTACTATTCATTGGATCCCGATAAAATTTTACACATACATGTACACGTATACAATGACAATTTCTGGAAATTTTCAAATTTTTTGATTAGCCGAATCAAAAATGGCGGCTAATTCAAATCTTTAGTCCAATATTCCGGCAAAACGAGTGAACGGATCCGAACAAAATTTGGCATGTACATCGAGTATAACCCATTTGGTGCCACGAAATTTTATGTACCGCCATCTTCAACCATTTCAAAATTATGGGAAATTCAATTATGGAAACGTGAGTTACGCGGTCGTGCCTATGGCAGGAAGCGAAGCTTTTCTGCACCCGGTAAGGCGAGCGCGAGGCGCGAGCACCCGACGATCGTGCCCACCACTAACCACCACTAGTTGTTACTTCTTATTGTTAAGTGAATAAAATTTATCAATATTTTGTATACTAATTAGTGTTTTATTAAGAATTTTTCCGAATTATACTCCTGTCCGGAAACTTTTCGACGGCAGTGTATATTATTGCTGAAACTGTATCCGATACTGCATATAAAATTATATTTGTGAATAAGACGCAATATCGTTCCGCGTTCAAATTTCTATGTACTTTCAACAGAATCATGTTACTTAAAATAGTTGTGGAAGTAACCACTATCATTATAAATGTGTACCCGAGTATCCAATACCACGCGACCTAACATGTGTTTGCTTTAATGTAATTTTGGTTCTACATATAACTTTCCAATTAAATGTAAATTATCCGCCTATAATTTTCTGAATTTTCTAGATTTAGTAATTTGATTGCATCAACCTTTACCACATTTCTATTTTTTGATATTGGATTTGGCATATTGCTACATAGTACTGTTTGCGTGATGGTAAGTGTTTGGACATTTTTCTTACATAAATGAATTGTCCCTTTGCTGTTACTATATTGGTCGGAGCATGAAACTACATTGAAGTTTTAGATAGTGTTATCCATGAATCGTCCATCCAATTTGGGGTTTTACATCACGGGAGCAGGCGTGCAAAGCTGCAGATTATTTATCAGTAACTTCCCTGGTCAACGACTGACGAATCACAGTGCTGAAGTCATAAACGCTGCGTGAGTAATGAGACAGACAGACAGACACGCGCGCGCCAATATTTCAAAAGTCTCGATCAAATCTTTCTAGGAACCGTAAAGTACTGTCTTGTGGCGATCCTAAACTTGATCATGAAGTTAACTTTTGGTATTATTTGTAGGTTAAATTGAATTTTTCAAATGGCCCGCATTTCTTTCCGAATTGAAAATTAGTGGAAAATTTTACGTTTAGATATGTCCTTATATGTTAGGGATCAAAGTAACCTCGAGGAGTCGTTTGAAAGTTAAAGGTCCGACAGTCGCAAATTGCACGATTGAAGATGATATCGTTTAAAATAAAGTCAACCTAAATTCATGTTTAAGGTCACTTTAAATGTCACCTGCAGAGAACACTTTGCGACTCCAATAACTTGTATTTGGGTCATTTGTCTCCGTCAAATCGCGTGTTTTATGGTAGACGAACATTCGAGCTTTAAATGGCCCTTACTGGTCACTTTGATCTCCAATGTAATAACATATACATGAGTGTGAAAATTCCCGCTACTTTGAAAATCGGGATATAAAGTACGGAGCATTTAGAAATTTCGATTTGATCTACAAATAACCCACAAAGCCAGACTTAACGTCAAATTCAAGGCAATCATAAGATTGTAAGCAATCTAGTACCTTACAATCTCCACGAGTTTTCTTGTAGTAGCTTTCCGTGAAAGTGCGTTGTTTTTTTAATAAGTGGGAGGTTTCGTACTTTCCGAACATCCTTTATATTTCCTCATACATTAGTTGTTTGGTGACGGACTTTCATCATAGTAGCGTGCTCTTTTTATATCGTAACAAAGCTTTAATGTTTGTTTTGTGTCGCAAAATCAATAATTCAACTATTTCTAGCTACAACTGCGAGTGGCCGCAGATGTCGGTGAGAGTAATGAAATCGGTGCTATTTCTCATGATGACTGGCCAAGCGCCATCGAGGATATTAATTGCCAAAATATATGTCATCGGTATGGGTAGTTTTGGCGCGGTAATGCAACTTATATTGTAATCATTAGTGTATGCACAATTATCTACGCATTAACTTCTTTAGGTCATGAAGACTTCGTTATCTTATTGTATGCTTATGGCGTCTATCCACGATGATTCAGGCGGCCACCAATGATTTAGTTGCAACCAATATAGCGAGTGCTACAAGGTTTTCAAAATATCGTGGTGTTGAAGTAGTAGAGTAAAACATTAGAGTGCCCTATCGTAAATCGGCATAACAGCAATAATTCGGGCTTCGCAAGGGCGCTGCACTGCTGTTCGCGCTTCTCGAACAATGCGTTCGTTTTGTCACAAAGGAAGCGTGCCTTTGTAGACAGGCGATCTATGAAAATTATTGTGTGCGGCCATATTTGTCCCATTTCACCCATTTATTAGGCACGACCGTAAAGGAAGTGACTTATGCAATCGCCATCGCGAAAACCGTTCGTGCGCGCGCGTGTGTGTGTGTGCGTGCGTGCGCGCGTGTGTGTGCGTGCGTGTGTGTGTCCGCGTCCGTGCATATCCTCGATTTCGGAAAGACGGCTGAACCGATCAGGACGAAATTTGGCACAAAAATCAAGTACACCACTGTGAGTTGACAATAAGGTTTGTGAGCCGCCATCTTGAACCAACACAAAATGGCGGGAGATTCAAATTTTGAAAAAAATGTAATTTAAATTTAATATTGCCGCCATTTCTAAGCGGTTGAAGATGCGATACATATAGTTTGCTGGCACCAAATGGATATATACTCAAAGTGCATACCAAATTCCGTTGCGATCCGTTTAGCCGTTTGGCCGGAAAACTGGACTAATGGAAACAGTGAAACATTCATTAATCCATTAGTCCAGTATTCCGGTCAAACGGCTGAACGGATCCGAACAAAACTTGGCATCTACATCGAGTATATATCCATTTGGTGCCACGAAACTTTATGTATAGCCATCTTCAACCGTTTCGAAATGGCGGCAAAATTAAATTTAAATTACAGTTTTTTCAAAATTTGAATTTTCCGCCATTTTGTGTTGGTTCAAGATGACGGCTCACAAACCTTATTGTCAACTCACAGTAGTGTACTTGATTTTTGTGACAAATTTCGTCCCGATCGGTTCAGCCGTTTTCCGAAATCGAGGATATACACGGACACACACACACACACGAACGGTCGTGTCCAATGAAAACAGAAAGTAGCAGTATGGTCAGTTTGCCCGCCCTCTGATCTCTCCTTCTGAGCCGGTCCTTGCCATAAATCACTCGACAGTGCCATTCGTACGGGCTGTAATATTTATGCGATAGATATTATGATAGACCGTAACGGTTCGTATGAGTCAGCTACTTTACGGTGAGGATCTTTTCGCCCTTACATACACGTGAATAAAACTCTATTTTGTCATTTATTCTCTTTCTTTCATATCTGCATTTTGTTCCATACACACATGCCCTGTTCCATCTTCGTACGAACCTAAATATTCTTCCTTACACCCCATTATACATTCATTACGAACGGTAGCATTCATTTACCTTCTCAACTTTGTGCATAACACGAATCGGCTGCATTACACAATACATAATGTTGAACTACAATGCAAAGGATTTAAGGAATTCACTTCGAATGCCTAGAGTAAAACTGCGCCTTCTACAAACTTCAAAGAACCCTTTTACGATATGAATTATCGATGCGCTTTAAAAGAAAGCTTACTATTGTAAGAAGAAACCCTAGCTGGACTTATGACGCGCAGTATGTGTACGCTCTCCATCGACGATGGACATCTTCGAAAGCCGTTACTACCGTCGAAATAAACAACTACTGTCGATAATAGGTGTATGGCCACTTGAAAATTTCATTGGGAAGAAGATTATGTTAACCGTCAGCATTCTTGGCATCGCGTATTTTACAATACCACAGGTATTCAAGAAGCTATTCGCATATTACGTACCTGCAATAAGATGTTGCGGAATAATTTGGTAACTGCGTATGTGAAGGTTCTATATTTCATTAAACACGACGCCGGTTTCGAAGACCTCGTGTCAAGTAGCCCTACATTGATAGGTTCACTAATTGTAGTAACGAAGCTATTTGCGTTGTTTCGTAATTCTGAGAAGGTGAGTGGCACAGAATTCAAATATCGTTTGATCTGTCGCAATTGATAAAATCCTTATTCGAATAGCTCAAGATATTGCTCGAACAAATTCGCGAGCATTGGTGCATTTTGCGAAATCCTACGGAGGTTGCAATTATGTCGAAGTATGCAGAGAATAGCAGAAGATTTACATTGGGATACTTAGGTATGACGAAGAGAAAATCATCGCCATCATGTTCGGACATTTCAAAGATGTGTGAATTTTTAGTTCTCCTCATTTTCATGATGCTTTGTTACATGCTGAGGCCTTTCACCGCTCCGTTAATGGACATTTTTTCACCGCGAAACGAAACGCGACCACGACATTTCATAACTCTTTCGGAGTATTTGATAGACCGTGACAAGTATTACCATATCCTTTTATTGAGTGAACATGTTTCTTTATTGCTGTGCATGCCTATCATCATAGGAGGCGATACGTTCTATGTCGCGACTGTGGAACATGCCTGTGGTGTATTTTGTGTATTGAGGTACATAAATAAATTAGTGAATTTTTCATTTGCAATTGTACAAATGAACACGCAAGTGTTTAGGATTTTGCAATGTAATAAAATAAATTATGTCGACAATTGCAGATTGCATAATATCGTATTAAATAAATTCGTATTATTTGCAGACATCGATTGGAACGGGCTTATGGCGAATACGAGTACGAACATGCGAATGAAAACGAATATTCCAGGTTGAACGAGAAAGCCGTGTATTGTAGAGTGGTTGATTGCATACGCTTACATAAAAAAGCTTTACAGTTAGTATTTCTATTATTGTATTGTGGTATCTGACTTTGTAGAAAGTTAGCGATTTCCGACCCTTTAGAAGCAGCTGTCTTTGGTGCCGAACGATCGATATTGTTGCTTTAAGTTTATGTATTTGTATATTAGCTGAAACTGCACCCGATACAGCATATAACTACAGCATATACACAGCACTAGTGGTGGTTAGTGGTCGGCACGATCGCCAGGTGCTCGCGCTCGCCTTACCGGGTGCAGAAAAGTTTCGCTTTCTGCAATAGGCACGACCGCGTAACTCACGTTTCCATACTTGAATTTCCCACAATTTCGAAACGGTTGAAGATAGCGGTACATAAAGTTTTGTAGCACCAAATTCATTTGATGCCAGGAAACTTTATGCACCGAGGAGAGATTGTTTAAGAGGGTCAGCGCCCGTGTATTTGGTGGGGCCATTTTGCCGGGTGCCGGCGGGTCCCGGAGATAATTGTAGTGCTCTATTCGATCAACCGTACTTATGGAGTTGTAATGTAAGCTATGTTGCTTTGCTATGTAGTTACGCAAAAATGGCGCTGCAAGCACTGAAAATTTTCGGCCCCCCTAGACGCATAAGCGCTGACCCTCTTTAACAATCTCTCCTCGGTGCTTTATGTATCTTTATCTTCAGCCGTTTAGAAATGGCGGTAAAATTAAATTTTATTCGAAATTTGAATTTGCCGCCATTTGGTACCGGTTCAAGATGGCGGCTCACAAATCTTATTGTGAACTCACAGTAGTGTACTTGATTTTTGTGCCAAATTTCGTCCCGATCGCTTCAGCCGTTTTCCAATATCGAGGATATATACGGACACGCACAGATGCACACACACACACATACATAGGAACGGTTTTCAGGATGGTGATTGCATAAGTCACTCCCTTTACGGTCGTGCCTAATTATATTTGTGAATAGGACACAATACCGTTCTGCGATCAAATTTCCATGTACTTTCAACAGAATCATGTTACTTAAAATAGTTGTGGAAGTAACCACTCATTATAATCGTGTACCCGAGTATCCAATACTACGCGGCCTAACATATGTCTGCTTTAATATAATTTTGGTTCTACATATAACTTTCCAATTAAATGTAAATTATCCGCCTATAATTTTCTGAATTTTCTAGATTTAGTAATTTGACTGCATCAACCTTTACCACATTTCTATTTTTTGATATTGGATTTGGCATACTGCTACATAGTACTGCTTGCGTGATGGTAAGTGTTTGGACATTTTTTTTACTTAAATGAATTGTTCTCTTTGCATTTACTATATTAGTCGGTGCTCGAAGCTACGTTGAATTTTTAGATGGTTTTATCCATGAATCGTCCATCCAATTTCGGGCTTTTCATTACGGTAGCAGGCGTGCAAAGCTGCAGATTATTTATCAGTAACTTCCCTGGTCAGCGACTGACGAATCACAGTGCTGAAGTCATAAACGCTGCGTGAGTAATCAGACAGACAGACAGACAGATACACACGCGCGCGCGTCAGTATTACAAAAGTCTCGATCAAATCTTTCTAGAAAGCGTAAAGTACTGTCTTGTGGCGATCCTAAACTTGATCTTGAGGTTAACTTTTGGTATTATTTGTAGGTTAAATTGAATTTTTCAAATGGCCCGCATTTCTTTCCGAATTTAAAATGAATGGAAAATTTTACGGTCATATATGTCTTTATATGTTAGGGATCAAAGTAACCTCGAGGGGTCGTTTGAAAGTTAAAGGTCCGACAGTCGCAAATTGCACAATTGAAGATGATATCGTTTAAAATTAAGTCAACCCTAAATTCATGTTTAACCCCTTCGTTATCCTGGACGAGATATCTCGCGACCCTATAATGACCGATTAACGCTTTTGACGAGATATCTCGCTTCCTAGCACCAATATTTTGACATTCTAGACGAAATATTTCGTGTTCTGCCTTTGAGTTCTTATGTCGCTTATACAGGGTGTTTCCAAGTGATACGCGGCAGTCGAACGGGTTGCCTATCCATAAATCTGCAGGCGCTCGCTCTGCTGACCGGCAAGAAAACGTGGAGAGGGGAGGCTACCGTTCTACTGGCGCTAGGTGGCACTGGACGGGGGTGAAGGGTTGATGCTCATGACGCGTGCATCGTCCGTTTATTAACCTTACTTCAATAATATTAAACGCACATTACCGACCGGTATTAATCGGCTATTTTTCCCCAACGCTTATCGACCGATAGACTATTAATCTAACCATATACAATCACCGAGGAGAGATGTGTAAAGAGGGTCAGCGCATGCCGATCTAGGGACTCCGGTTTGCGGGCGAGGCGGGCGCGGGGATAAGTGCAGTGTTCTGTTTGAGCGATCGGACACCCATATATTTTATAAGCAAAATTTTACTTTTTGCACTTGGACCGAACGCGGACCTAATTGTAGTAACACCGAAGAGATGTTATTAAAGAGGGTCAGCGCTTAGCATCTAGGGACGTCGGCCTCTGGACGAGGCGGGCGCGGGGATAATTGCAGTACCCTGTTCGATCAACGAACTATGTTGATTGGCTATGTAGTTATGCCAAAGTGGCGCTGACCACCCAAAATTTACTAAAAGTTTTTTGACGTCCCTAGATCGGCATGCGCTGACCCTCTTTACACATCTCTCCTCGGTGATACAATGTTCTATTACATAAAAGTAACTGTTTTGAGCGATAACATAGTTTAAAAAATTTGTAAATTATAGCATTTAAAGATGAACTATGCAATCTTATATGTATAAATATTAATCTGAAAACATTGCTAATGGGCCAAACGTAAATATTACGGGCATCGCTGAATGTTTTCGGCCCAAACTTTTGGAACGTAAATCGTAGGTTAAGGAGTTAATATTTATATTAGATTGCATAGTTCATATAATAATCTTTAAATGCTATGATTTAAAAATTTTTTTAAACTATGTTATCGCTCAAAACAGTTACTTTTATGTAATAGAACATTGTATATGGTTAGATTAATAGTCAATCGGTCGATAAGCGTTGGGGACAAAAAGCCGATTAATACCGGTCGGTAATGTGCGTTTAATATAATTGAAGTAAGGTTAATATTAGGACGGTGCACGAGTCATGAGCACCAACCCTTCGCCCCCGTCCAGTGCCACCTAGCGCCAGTAGACCGGTAGCCTCCCCTCTCCACGTTCTCTTGCCGGTCAGCAGAGCGAGCGCCTGCAGATTTATGGATAGGCAACCCGTTCGTCTGCCGCGTATCACTTGGAAACACCCTGTACATTGCGTCGTATGTAAAGAAAACGGAAAACGTAAGGAAACACACGGTATTCTTGTCAGAAATGTTAGGCCGTTTTATGCGTAACACCATGTTTTCAGTTATAAGAAGGCAAAAAGTAAATAAAAATAATTGCATCAAAAACTGTATTTATTGCTTTCTAATAGCCACACGAATAGAATTAGTTATAAAATATATTCGTCTAGAATGTCAAAATATTGGTGCTAGGAAGCGAGATATCTCGTCCAGGATAACGAAGGGGTTAAGGCCACTTTAAATGTCACCTGTAGACAGGGATGGTAACCTTTGGGCAACAAAAAACCGTAACAAGGCGTTAGAAAATCCGTAGAAATCCGTGCAGTCGAAGGTTAAATCCGTGTGAATTTCCGTAGCAAAATTACATTACGCTACTGTCAAAGAACAAGGATTTGCATTTACAATTTATAAAAAAGCACATTTTTACACTGTGACTTGGTCCACACAAGCCTAGAAATGGACAAAAATGCCGATAATTTAAAAACGGATTTCAATACCCGTTAGTGCCCAGATAGCACATTATATTCTGAGAATATTCTGAGAATATTCTAAAAATGTCATGTTTGATATACGTAGGATATACTGTGTATGTATTATGATATATTCAGACTATACTCAAGATATTCAGAATATCCTCAGGATATTCCCCAAATATTACGTTTATACAGGGTATTTCACCTAACTTGACCACCTTAAATATATCGCTTATTTTGGATGATAGAAAAAATGTTAGGGGGAGAAAAATATTCTGTTCGAAGGCGCTAATATGGTGATGGGCCGAATTTTTTTCTCAAGGTCATTTTTTTCGAGATTTCAAGGTCATCGTATTTTTTTTAAATGGGACTACATATTTTCACTACAACGGTCTTATAGCCTATAAAAAAACAAATCCATCGAGGTGCAATATGTTGACCTTCACATTACCTTTAGCGAGAACATCATGAAATGTTTGTCAGTAATTTCAATACGCGTTCGGGGATGGTAAATGATGGAATTTCAATTTTATTGGAACAGTTTTAAGTTAAATCTTTATTTTAGAAGGTTTTCAAAATGTGCACCATGAACATGGATACATTTTTGGAAGCGGTAAATAAATTCTTGCTGTACATTTTTAAGTTGTACCGCAGTAATTGATTTACATTCATGTAGAACCCTTTGTTGCATGTTTTCTGCTGTTGTGGGAACATCGTAGTAAACTTTACTTTTTAGGTCTCCCCAATTACTGCAGAACAACTTAAAAATGTAAAGCAAAAATTTATTTACCGCCTCCAGATTCATGGTGCACATTTTGAAAACCTTCTAAAATAAAGCTTCTGAACGCGTACTGAAATTACTGACAAACATTTAATGATATTCTCGCTAAATGTCATGTGAAGGTCGACATATTGCACCTCGATGGATTTGTTTTTTTATAGGCTATAAGATCGCTGTAGTGAAAATATGTAGTCCCATTTAAAAAAAATACGATGACCTTGAAATCTCGAAAAAAATGACCTTGAGAAAAAAATTCGGCCCATCACCATATTAGCGCCTTCGAACAGAATATTTTTCTCCCCCTAACATTTTTTCTATCATACAAAATAAGCAATATATTTAAGGTGGTCAAGTTAGGTGAAATACCCTGTATACAGGACATTCGGGATGAATTCGAAATATACGCAGTACCTACGATATGAATGTAAAATAAGATATTCTGTATACGTTATTTTCAGAATACCTCCTGAATATATGAAATGTTCGTAGCATATTATATACTTCTTACTATATCCTTAGTATATTCTCAGAATATATATATATGGCAGATTCTGTATGAATTCAGAATATACGGAGGATATTATGCGCTATCTGGGTGATAAGAACGGCATATACATATAGGTAAAAATGTTGCTGTTGGATTTCATTACACTAAAAGTTATTGATATTGATAATCGATTGGCTGAAGTGACCCTTTAATCAATTCTTTCACTCGTTAAAATATCATTACAAAATTATCATACTTTATTTTATAGCAGGGGTGGCCAGCCGTTTGCGTACATGCGTCAATTTCAGATGGCGCCAAGGTTCACATGCGCCATATAACTGGAGCACCTCTTATACTATAAATGATTGAATTACGAATCACACTGTTTTCATACATACCTTCATCTCTATGTATATGTAATTCTGTAATTGTATGAATTATAATAAAAGTTTTGATTTCTTATTATGTAATTAATATTATTTTCACACAAAATAAAACCATATATTAAAAGAATCCGAACTAGAATAAAAAAAATCCGTAGATTTCGACGCGTTATCCGAAAATACGGAATAGTATGAAAAATCCGTAGATCTACGAATAAATCCGTAGAGTTACCAACACTGTTTACTGGTCACTTTGATCTCCAATATAATAACATACATGAGTGTGAAAATTCCCGTTACTTTAAAAATCGGGATAAAAAGTACGGACCATTTAGAAATTTCGATTTGATCTACAAATAACCCCCAAAGCGAAACTTAACGTTAAATTCAAGACCATCATAAGATAGTACCTTACAATCTCCACGAGCTTTCTTGAAGTAGCTTTCCGTGAAAGTGCGCTGTTTTTTTAATAAATAGGTGGTTTCCCACTTTTCGGACATCCTTTATATTTCCACATACAGGGTGTTGGGAAATGATACAGGGCAGTAGAACGGGTTGCCTATCCATCGATCTGCAGGCGCTGAGTCTGTTGATCGGTAAGAGAGCGTAGAGGGGCACGGGCTGCCGGTCTACTGGTGCTAGATATCATTGGAAACTAGTGGTGGTTAGTGTTCGGCACGATCGCCGAGTGCTCGCGTTTCGCGCTCGTCTTACCGAGTGCAAAAAGCTTCGCTTTCTGCCATAGGCACGACCGCGTAACTCACGTTTCCATACTTACATTTCCCACAATTTCGAAACGGTTGAAGATGGCGGTACATAAAGTTTCGTGGCACCAAATGGGTATATACTCGATGTACATGCCAAATTTTGTTCGGATCTGTTCAGTCGTTTTGCCGGAATACTGAACTAAAGATTTGAATTAGCCGCCATTTTTGATTCGGCCAATCAAAAATGAACATTTTCAGTAATTGTCATTGTATACGTGTACATGTATGTGTAAAATTTTATCGGGATCCAATGAATAGTACCAAAGATATGAATTTTTCGATATTTGAATTTGCCGCCATTTTGTACCGGTTCAAGATGGCGGCTCACAAACCTTATTGTGAACTCACAGTAATGTACTTGATTTTTGTGACAAATTTCGTCCCGATCGGTTCAGCCGTTTTTCCGAAATCGAGGATATACACGGACACACACACACACACACACACACACACACACACACACACACACACACACACACACACACACACACACACATCCGAGTGGTTTTCAGGATGGCGATTGCATAAGTCACTCCCTTTACGGTCGTGCCTAAAAACCCATTAATAGGCTACCGGTCGGTAAAGCGCATTTGAAATAATTGAAGTGAAGTTAATATAAGGACGAGGCACGAGTCGAAAGCATCAACCCCCTACCAACGTTCAGTGCCACCTAGCGCTAGCACCGGGGAGAGATTGTTAAAGAGGGTCAGCGCCCGTGTATTTGGAGGGGCCGTTTTGCCGGGTCCTGGCGGGTCCCGGAGATAATTGCAGTGCTCTATTCGATCAACCGTACTTATGGAGTTATAATGTAAGCTATGTTGCTTTGCTATGTAGTTACGCAAAAATGGCAGTGAAAATTTTCGGCCCCTCTAGACGCATAAGCGCTGACCCTCTTTAACAATCCCTCCTCGATGGCGCTAGTAAACCGGCATCCCGTCCCCCTCCACGCTCTCTTGCCGATCTTACAGACCGAGCGCCTACAGATCGATGGATAGGCAACCCGTTCTACTGCCCTGTATCATTTCCCAACACCCTGTACATTAGTTGTTTGGTGACGGACTTTCATTATAGGAACGTGCCCTTTTTATGTCGTAACAAAGCTTTAATGCTTGTTTTGTGTCGCAAAATCCATAATTCAACTGTTTGTAGCTACAACTGCGAGTGGCCGCAAATGTCGGTGAGAGTAATGAAATCGTTGCTATTTCTCATGATGACTGCCCAAGCGCCATCGAGGATATTAATTGCCAAAATATATGTCATCGGTATGGGTAGTTTTGGCGCGGTAATGCAACTTATATTGTAATCATTAGTGTATACACAATTATACTACGCATTAACTTCTTTAGGTCATGAAGACTTCGTTATCTTATTGTACGCTTATGGCGTCTATCCACGATGATTCAGGCGGCCACCGATGATTTAGTTGTAACCAATATAGCGAGTGCCACAAGGTTTACAAAATATCGTGGTGTTGAAGTAGTAGAGTAAAACATTAGAGTGCCCTATCGTAAATCGGCATAACAGTAATAATTCGCGCTTCGCAAGGGCGCTGCACTGCTGTTCGCGCTACTCGAACAATGCGTTCGGTTTGTCACAAAGGAAGCGTGCCTTTGTAGACAATCGATCTATGAAAATTATTGCGTGCGGCCGTATTTGCGTCATTTCACCCACTTATTCTTCTCCTATCCTCGTTCGTCTCTTTAATAAATTGTTTAGTATCAAATATCGCCCTTATTAATTATCGCGCGAGCGTTATATTTATTAGGCACGACTGTAAAGGGAGTGACATATGCAATCGCCATCGCGAAAACCGTTCGCGCGCGCGCGCGCGCGCGCGCGCGTGTGTGTGTGTGTGTGTGTGTGTGTGTGTGTCCGTCCGTGTATATCCTCCATTTCGGAAAAACGGCTGAACCGATCGGGACGAAATTTGGCACAAAAATCAAGTACACTACTGTGAGTTGACAATAAGGTTTGTGAGCCGCCATCTTGAACCAACACAAAATGGCGGGAGATTCAAAATTTGAAAAAAATGTAATTTAAATATGATATTGCCGCCATTTCTAAGTGGCTGCAGATAGCGATATATAAAGTTTGCTGGTACCAAATGGATATATACGCAAAGTACATACCAAATTTCGTTGCGATCCGTTTAGCCGTTTGGCCAGAATACTGGACTAATCGAAATAGTGAAATATTCATTAATCCATTAGTCCAGTATTCCGGTCAAACGGCTGAACGGATCCGAACAAAACTTGGCATCTACATCGAGTATATGTATATCCATTTGGTGCCACGAAACTTTATGTATAGCCATCTTCAACCGTTTCGAAATGGCGGCAAAATTAAATTTAAATTACAGTTTTTTCAAAATTTGAATTTTCCGCCATTTTGTGTTGGTTCAAGATGGCGGCTCACAAACCTTATTGTCAACTCACAGTAGTGTACTTGATTTTTGTGACACATTTCGTCCCGATCGGTTCAGCCGTTTTCCGAAATCGAGGATATACACGGACACACACGAACGGTCGTGTCCAATGAAAACAGAAAGTATCAGTCTGGTCAGTTCGCCGCCCTCTGATCTCTCCTTCTCAGCCGGTCCTTGCCATAAATCACTCGACAGTGCCATTCGTACGGGCTGCAATATTTATGCGATAGATATTATGATAGACCGTAACGGTTCGTATGGGTCAGCTACTTTACGGTGAGGATCTTTCCGCCTTTACATACACGTGAATAAAACTCTATTTTGTCATTTATTCTCTTTCTTTCATATCTGCATTTCGTTCCATACACACATGCCCTATTCCATCTTCGTACGAACCTAAATATTCTTCCTTACGCCCCATTATACATTCATTACGAACGGCAGCATTCATTTACCTTCCCAACTTTGTGCATAACACGAATCGGCTGCATTACACGATACACAATGTTGTACTACAATGCAAGGGATTTAAGGAATTCACTTAGGAGTATGCCGAGAGTAAAACTGCGCCTTCTAGAAACTTCAAAGAACCCTTTTACGATATGAATTATCGATGCGCCTTAAAAGAATGCTTACTATTGTAAGAAGAAACCCGAGCTGGTCATATGACGCGCAGTATGTGTACGCTCTCCATCGACGATGGACATCTTCGACAGCCTTTACTACCGTCGAAATAAACAACTACTGTCGATAATAGGTGTATGGCCACTTGAAAATTTCATTGGGAAGAAGATTCTGTTGACCGTCAGCATTCTTGGCAGCACGTATTTTACAATACCACAGGTATTCAAGAAGCTATTCGCATATTACGTACCTGCAATAAGATGTTGCGGAATAATTTGGTAACTGCGTATGTGAAGGTTCTATATTTTATTAAACATGACGCCGGTTTCGAAGACCTCGTGTCAAGCAGCCCTACATTGATAGGTTCACTAATTGTAGTATCGAAGCTATTTGCGTTGTTTCTTAATTCTGAGAAGGTGAGTGGCACAGAATGCAAATATCGTTTGATCTGTCGCAATTAATAAAATCCTTATTCGTATAGCTCAAGATATTGCTCGAACAAATTCGCGAGCATTGGTCCATTTTGCGAAATCCTACGGAGGTTGCAATTATGTCGAAGTATGCAGAGAATAGCAGAAGATTTACAGTGGGATACTTAGGTATGACGAAGAAACAATCATCGCCATCATGTTCGGACATTTCAAAGATGTGTGAATTTTTAGTTCTCCTCATTTTCGTGATGATTTGTTACATGCTGAGGCCTTTCACCGCTCCGTTAATGGACATTTTTTCACCGCGAAACGAAACGCGACCACGACATTTCATAACTCTTTCGGAGTATTTGATAGACCGTGACAAGTACTACCATATCCTTTTATTGAGTGGACACGTTTCTTTTTTGCTGTGCACGTCTATCGTCATAGGAGGGGATACGTTCTATGTCGCGATTGTGGAACATGCCTGTGGTGTATTTTGTGTTTTGAGGTATATAAATAAATTAGTGAATTTTTCGTTTGCACTTGTACAAATGAACACGCAAGTGTTAAGGATTTTACAATGTAATAAAATAAATTATGTCGACAATTGCAGATTGCATAATATCATGTTAAATAAATTCGTATTATTTGCAGACATCGATTGGAACGGGCATATGGTGAATACGAGAACGAATGTGCGAATGAAAACGAATATTCCAGGTTGAACGAGAAAGCCGTGTATTATAGAGTGGTTGATTGCATACGCTTACATAAAAAAGCTTTACAGTTAGTATGTCTATTATTGTGTTGTGGTATCTGACTTTGTAGAATGTTAGTGATATCCGACCCTTTAGAAGCAGCTGTCTGTGGTGGCTAGATCCGAACGATCGATCGATATTGTTGCTTTAAGTTTATGTATTTGTACACTGCCGTTGAAAAGTTTCCGGACAATGCCTACACCTAAACTGAAAATCTTCTCGCGTCTTCTTGACCCACCTCTCAGGAACACTTTTGAGGGATCCTCCAGAAAGCATGGAGTGAAATACCAAATTCTGTTTTGGAAAAACTTATAAAAAGGATGCCGCGATTAGTGACAAAGGTGCTATCTACCAAGCGAGGTTGGTTCGATGAAAAGAATGTGTGAGTTCCAAGTCAATGATTGATCCTGATTCGTGAGATTTTCAGTTTCTGTTACTTCTTATTGTTAAGTAAATAAAATTTATCAATATTTTATATACTAATTAGTGTTTTATTAAGAATTTTTCCGAATTATACTCCTGTCCGGAAACTTTTCGACGGAAGTGTCTATATTAGCTGAAACTGCATCCGATACAGCATATAAAATTATATTTGTGAATAGGACGCAATACCGTTCCGTGATCAAATTTCTATGTACTTTCAACAGAATCATGTTACTTAAAATAGTTGTGGAAGTAACCACTAATTATAATCGTGTACCCGAGTATCCAATACCACGCGACCTAACATATGTCTGCTTTAATGTAATTTTGGTTGTAACTTTCCAATTAAATGTAAATTATCCGCCTATAATTTTCTGAATTTTCTAGATTTAGTAATTTGATTGCATCAACCTTTACCACATTTCTATTTTTTGATATTGGATTTGGCATATTGCTACATAGTACTGCTTGCGTGATGGTAAGTGTTTGGACATTTTTTTTACATAAATGAATCGTTCCCTTTGCATTTACTATATTGGTCGGAGCTTGGAACTACATTGAATTTTTAGATGGTATTATCTATGAATCGTCCATCCAATTTCGGGTTTTACATCACGGTAGCAGGCATGCAAAGCTGCAGATTATTTATCAGTAACTTCCCTGGTCAACGACTGACGAATCACAGTGCTGAAGTCATAAACGCTGCGTGAGTAATCAGACAGACAGACAGACACACACGCGCGCGCGCCAGTATTGCAAAAGTCTCGATCAAATCTTTCTAGGAATCGTAAAGTACTGTCTTGTGGCGATTCTAAACTTGATCTTGAGATTAACTTTTGGTATTATTTGTAGGTTAAATTGAATTTTTCTAATGGCCCGCATTTCTTTACGAATTTAAAATTCGTGGAAAATTTTACGTTCAGATATGTCCTTATATGTTAGAGATCAAAGTAACCTCGAGGGGTCGTTTGAAAGTTAAAGGTCCGACAGTCACAAATTGCACAATTGAAGATGATATCGTTTAAAATTAAATCAACCCTAAATTCATGTTTAAGGTCACTTTAAATGTCACCTGCAGAGAACACTTTGCGACTCCAATAACTTGTATTTGGGTCATTTGTCTCTGTCAAATGGCGTGTTTTATGATAGACAAACATTCGAGCTTTAAATGGCCCTTACTGGTTACTTTGATCTCCAATATAATAACATACAGGGTGTTGGGAAATGATACAGGGCATTAGAACGGGTTGCCTATCCATCGATCTGCAGGGGCTCGGTCTGTTGATCGGTAAGAGAGCGTGAAGGGGAACGGGATGCCGGTTTACTAGCGCTAGGTGGCACTGAACGGGGGTAGGGGGTTGATGCTCTCGACTCCTGCCTCGTCCTTATATTAACTTCAATTCAATTATTTTAATTCCGCTTTACCGACCGGTAGCCTATTAATAGGTTTTTTCCAATGTCATCTAGCACCAGTAGACCGGCAGCCCGTCCGCCTCTACGCTCTCTTACCGATCAACAGACCGAGCCCCTGCAGATCGATGGATAGGCAACCCGTTTTACTGCCCTGTATCATTTCCCAACACCCTGTACATACATGAGTGTGAAAATTCCCGCTACTTTAAAAATTGGGATATAAAGTAAGGACCATTTAGAAATTTCGATTTGATCTACAAATAACCCCCAAAGCCAGACTTAACGTCAAATTCAAGGCAATCATAAGATAGAACCTTACAATCTCCACGCTCTTTCTTGAAGTAGCTTTCCGTGAAAGTGCGCTGTTTTTTTAATGAGTAGGTGGTTTCCCACTTTCCGAACATCTTTTATATTTCCACATATATTAGTTGTTTGGTGACGGACTTTTATCATAGGAGCGTGCTCTTTTTATGTCGTAACAAAGCTTTAATGCTTGTTTTGTGTCGCAAAATCCATAATTCAAATGTTTGTAGCTACAACTGCGAGTGGCCGCAGATGTCGGTGAGAGTAATGAAATTGTTGCTATTTCTCATGATGACTGGCCAAGCGCCATCGAGGATATTAATTGCCAAAATATATGTCATCGGTATGGGTAGTTTTGGCGCGGTAATGCAACTTATATTGTAATCATTAGTGTGTGCACAATTATACTACGCATTAACTTCTTTAGGTCATGAAGACTTCGTTATCTTATTGTACGCTTATGGCGTCTATCCACGATGATTCAGGCGGCCACCGATGATTTAGTTACAACCAATATAGCGAGTGCCACAAGATTTTCAAAATATCGTGGTGTTGAAGTAGTAGAGTAAAACATTAGAGTGCCCTATCGTAAATCGGCATAACAGCAATAATTCGGGCTTCGCAAGGGCGCTGCACTGCTGTTCGCGCTTCTCGAACAATGCGTTCGTTTTGTCACAAAGGAAGCGTGCCTTTGTATACAGTCGATCTATGAAAATTATTCTGTGCGGCCATATTTGTCTCATTTCACCCGTTTGTTCTTCTCCTATCCTTGTTCGTCTCTTTAATAAATTGTTTAGTGTCAAATATCGCCCTTATTAATTATCCCGCGAGAGTTATATTTATTAGGCACGACCGTAAAGGGAGTGACTTATGCAATCGCTATTGCGAAAACCGTTCGTGTGTGTGTGTGTGTGTGTGTGTGTGTGTGTGTGTGTGTTGGGAAATGATACAGGGCAGTAGAACGGGTTGCCTATCCATCGATCTGCAGGCGCTCGGTCTGTTGGACGGGGGTAGGGGGTTGATGCTCTCGGCTCGTGCCTCGTCCTTATATTAACTTCACTTCAATTATTTCAAATGCGCTTTACCGACCGGTAGCCTATTAATGGGTTTTTTCCAATGCCATCTAGCACCAGTAGACCGGCAGCCCGTCTCCGTAGAGGACGACGAGAGCGTAGACGCTCTCTTACCGATCAACAGACCGAGCGCCTGCAGATCGATGAATAGGCAACCCGTTCTACTGCCTTGCATCATTTCCCAACACCCTGTACATCAAGTATATACCCATTTGGTGCCACGAAACATTGTGTATGGGCATCTTCAACCATTTCGAAATGGTACCAGTTTCAAATCTTTAATTCACCATTTTATAATTATAGTTTGAAAATCCCGATTTTATTTTATTTTATTGGAAATGGTTTGGTGATCAGCGGAGGAGCGGCGTGTGGTGCGAGTCCGCCGAGTCTATTGGCGAGGAGCGCGCGGTGTGTGGTGCGAGTCCGAGCTAGAGGAGTCGACACATTCCTCGGCTGCGTCGATGTGCGGCGTCTAAACGCTGACGCGTGTCCTTCGCGGTGAGCGCTATGCTTGGGACGCGATGCGAGCGTTTCATCTCTTATTATTTATAAAAATATGAGGTAGGTACCGAGTATGTAACAATCCCCTCCTTAAACGAAACATCGTCCCGGAGGACAATGCTTTCACATACGTGTGGTATCGTGGTCCATGCATCGCGCTCGTTTGTTATTCTAACTAAATTTAATTATTGTCGTTTCCTTTTTTTTTTAAAAAAAAAAAAACTTTCGCATATTTAAAATAATAATTAAATAAAAAAAGGAAAAGAAAACATATCTATATGTACAACGCCGAAGCGTATGACGATTGGCACGGGTATCCCTGCCTTACACACAAAGTAGCACTATGTATTAGGAAGTCCGTGAGTGTGTCATTCGTGTCATTCCATGTGCCACCGAGGAGAGATTGTTAAAGAGGGTCAGCGCCCGTGTATTTGGAGGGGCCGTTTTGCCGGGTCCCGGCGGGTCCCGGAGATAATTGCAGTGCTCTATTCGATCAACCGTACTTATGGAGTTGTAATGTAAGCCATGTTGCTTTGCTATGTAGTTACGCAAAAATGGCGCTGAAAGCAGTGAAAATTTTCGGCCCCTCTAGACGCATAAGCGCTGACCCTCTTTAACAATCTCTCCTCGGTGCATGTGCTAAGCTAACCATACTGCGAGAGTTGACGTACATGAAACCTCGCGTGTGGTGCTAAGTTCAAGTCTGGCTCCCTGATCTTTTCCACACAGGGAAAAGTGGGGGGCCCATTCCGCATTCGTCTTTCATGCCATTCATTCCGCTTTGTTACACTCGCGTGGGGACTTTTGTGGTTATTTATAAATGTTTGTAATTTGTAAAGGGGAGGGAAAAGCGGCACTTGGGGCACTAGAACTTTCTTCCTCTGTCTATTTAATGTTTGATGTGTTCCGGTGACTGGGCGTAGTACAAGGCAGGGGGAGACTCTTATATAGGAATTTGGCCTCGGAATAGTACTCTATTTAGTCGGAACTGTTATAGATGGCAGCACGTATCTGAGCTCACGGATATAGCGATTTCCATAAGTGTGGCACAAACACAAAAGTGCTGTGTTACATAGGCTGGCATAGTATAAATGGACATTATAAGTAATTAAATAAATAGATAGTGCAAGGTGCTAGACATTAAGTTCGCATAAACATAGTGATATAGTGCATTTCTATATATATTTCTATATATATTTCTATTTTTATTTATATTTTATATTTATATTTACACGATACACGGGCGTCGGTTTCCTGCACTTTTCCTACGCCTTGTGCGAATCCGATGTATACAATTCTGCAGCCATTATTCGCACAATTTATAATAAAGCATATTAACACTTTATAATGTCTTATCTCTTAAACATCCATATTAAATGATATTAATATTAAAGTTTGGACAGGTTAGGAAAGCCCCTGTGGTTCTTCCCCCCTGCCCTCTGCTGTAACACCCCTTCCCTACAAATTTTCTTTTTGTGCTGCCATCTACAACAGTTCCGACATTTATACGAACTAAACTTAGTCCGCAAATTATATATGGGAGTTTGCACTCCTGGTACAAGGGCCCGGTAGGCAGGACGGTCGGTTCCTACGGCCGTTCGGCGGTGTTGTGATCCGTCTGGTGGCCGGCGGTGCAGGTTGTGCAAACGTGCCCTATACACATGATGTTCAAAATGATGAAGCAATACTGGTACTCGGTTGAGTTGCGCGGGCATTGCTGCAGTTTGTGGTGGAAATGTTAGGTTTGATTTCCGCCATGGTGGCACTTCTTGTATATCCTGCCGGTGGTTGTGGTTTTGTTGGCTACGCCCAGTCTTCTTAGTGTGGTTGCCTTTTGTTTTGGCATTATTGATTTACAAAAATTTTTCAGTTTAAATGGATTAGTATGGTGGCGAATTAACGATGGGTATCGATCAACGTATTGCTTATGAGGTTTGGTTTGCGAGGGATGTGTTGGCCCCTTCTGTAATGGCTCAGGGCCCTTCACAGAGATTGGGTAGTGCAATCCCGTTGGTTGTTAGATGTGTGTTGTGGTCATTGGTGAACTTACAGCATTCGTTTTTCCTTTCTGTCTCACGTTCTGGATTTTCGCTTGTTAGGGATGCTGTGCGAGACAGAACGGGATAGACATTGGTCTTGGTAGGTGGGAGTTCCAGATGAGCAGTGTTCAGTTCCTGCCGTTCTTGTTGTACAGTGAATCTTTCTTGATGGAATTTGTCCACTGTGGTGGGTAGTTCCCCATACTTCCTTATGGTTGTAGATTCAGATGAAAGGGGGTTTCCCATGGATTCTTGAGCTTCCGTGTCTTCCCCATAGCGTTCCATGATGTGAGTCGGATGTGTTTCAGAAAACAATTCGTTTAGACCTAGTGAATCGGTTTCGTCTTCCGTGTAAGAGTTGGTTTTAAGAGTTGGATGTTCCGAGTGGGGGGTATGTTGTACGATCCAGTCCTCGTGTACAGTTGGTCTCCCTTGCAGGGGTTTGTACTTTCCGACGCATACTTTCCAATCCTGATGTTTGGATTTCACAAAACGGAAGTCATCCATTAAATCATCTGTATCCGTGTCCTCTTCGTGGCACTCAGTGTTTTCGGTGAAAAGGAAGTTATCCATAGAATCGACCGTATCCGCGTCCTCTTCGTGGCACAGTGTTTTCGGTGCGATTTACGTTGAATTGTTTTTCGGAAAATAATTCCTCCAGAATCAGCGAATCTGTGTCATCTTCCGTGAAGGACGATGGTGAATTTACAGATTTCATAAGGTTGTCTGGTGGCAGATTTTTGTCCTGCCTCTTAAGTATGGACAAAGGTGTTGACAATTCTTGATTCTTCCTTGTGGATGATTTCCAGTCAGCGTCTATGAAGCTGAAAGTATCTTCAGGGTCGAGTATCCTCCGGTTGTAATGCACTGGTGCCGATTCTCCTTGGAATTCCTTGTTTTCCCTTGACACGTAGAAGGCAGGTTTCGAGGCTACGGAGTCTCTGGCGGGGGCACTCGTATTTAGATAGCGATGTTCAGCAGGTTTCGTTCGACGAGATTTTGAAATTTGGTCGAATGGTTTTGGTTCGTCTGGAGCATTTTGGGCGATCATACATAGTTTCCCGAAAGATAACTTTGATGAGGTTTTTTGTAGGTATGCTGCTCCTAGGATGGCGTCATGAGGCCAAACGGCGTTTTCTATTATGTGGAAAAATACCGGGTGCTGGTCGATTGTTAGGATGGTGGCTCCGATGGACATGATTGACTTCCCCGAAAGTCCAGAGATGCTAGTCTTTTGGTCTGACATCAATGATACTTCCTCCCGGAGGGCCTTTGATTTTATCAGATTAACCGGTGAGCCTGTGTCGATTAGAAATGATGCTGTCCGAAATTTCAGTTCGGGTACATCTAAGGTGACAGTTGCTGGGGCGGCTTCTTTGCAGGTGTTTTCTTCATTCAAATGCACTGCGCAAGCACTGTAGACGCTGTGTGGAGAAGCACGTTCCTCCCCGTCCTCCATGAACGGGGTATCGCTTGGACTTGGTGTGTTCGAGCGCTTATCTTGACAGGTTTCCCCGTCATGGCTCTTTTTACCACATTTCCAGCAGTACCACTTATATTTTGTTTGTCCCGTCGGGTCTTGCGGTGGGCTAGTTGGTCGAAGCTCGTTTTCGTAATATTGCTAATTTTCCTGAGAGTAAAATGCAGCCGGTGGTGTTGGAGGCGACTTAGGCCTGTATTCGTGTGTGGCTGAAATGCTGTATGTGTGAGACCGAGAAGGTCGTTCCTCAACCTCGTAAGGTGAGTCGTCGCGCCAGCTGACGTTGCGCTCTCGCGGTCGGTGACTCTCCCGGTATTTGTCGTATGGAGTAGGCGAGCTTGGAAAAGCCGTGTTTTTATACGATAATTGATATCTCGGGGCGTAATCAGTCCCACTGTACTGGTCCCCTGTGTTACCACGGGCCGTGTAGTGAATACTGAGACGCCTCTCTCCAGGTCCATAATTTCGTCTATTGCGTCGTCCAGGGAAGTAAATGTCTTATGGCTGAGTTTTATGCTCATAGTCTCCGGTAAGCCGAATAAGAAATTTTCGAGTAGTACTGTGTTCAGTTCTTTACGTTTGTTAACTTGTACGTCGGTGGGTAGGTCGCTGATCGCGTTTTCCGCTTTGCGAGCTAACTTGACTGTACGATTCACGTATTGTCGGACTGTTTCACCTCTCCCTATTTGTAGGTGACGCATTTCTATTTCTATCGTAGTTATGTCTGTTGCCGGGCCATACCGCCGTTTTAAATGTTTGATTAATTCCGCGAGCGTTGTGAATGATTTATCACTAATGTCATCGCGCGCGGCGCCTTGAATTTTGTTCAGGGCCAAGAGAAGGAAACGTGACTCGTCCCCGGTGTTGAGGTGCACTTTTGCTACGTTTAGTGCTCTAATGAATTCCGAGAGTGACATGTTCTCCCCATTAAACATGGGTAGAGGGGCCACTGCACTCTGAATACGAGATTCCCTAAATGTGGAATTCAATGCTTCTACTATGGACTGATTGAAGTCCCCGCTTCCAGTGGCGTTCGTCATTTTTAGTTGTAACGGTTTAACAGCGGATAACAATTAAAAGGAAATTTAAGGAACGAAGAGGCCGAGGTATGAAAAAGACCAAGACAGTCAATTCCGTCCCCTGCTTTCGTTAGTGGATAGGAAACACTTCTGACACCAGTTTTCTGTTACGTAGAGAGCCAGGATGGTAGGAGTGTAGTAACAGATTGATTGAAACGTCAGATCGAACCCGAGCGGTTGAGCTCAATCTTTCATTGTTAGTTATTCCAATGGGAAAGGTTCTAATGGTTGTTAATTCAGAACCCCACTGGGATGTCAAGATGAACTAATATTGAATAATATATTGAATAAGATGAGAATACAAGAGAGATCGCAACCCAGGAGTACAATATGACTGGGGGCAATCGATTCTGATACAGAATGTATAATTCCGTTCCGCGGTTTACAATGGTTGTTTCGCTTTAAAACTAACTCACCGCGGAGGAGACATGTTTACGCGTTCGCGACGTAAATTTACTATTAATTTAGCTTACAACTCAGCTTCAGGCTCTTGCATGGGCTGGCAAAGAGTTTATAGGTTCTACGCGGTTGAGTCTACACGTAACCAATCCGTGGTCTACGCTTCTCGAGAGTCAAGTGCTCCGCGGACCCTTCCCGATTCTAACAAGGGGAGGCTCACAATGTGTTGTTTCCAATTTCGCTGAATTTGAAATATGTCATAGTTCAGCACCCCTAGATGCTCATGGTACCCGGTTTTATATGAAGATGGCCCGTAGTTTTCGAGAAAATTGCAGTTAAATATAGCGATTTTTCGGCTAAAATTGAGGATGTGGCAGCGCAGCGAGACACGCGTATCGAGGAGACAAAGACATTTGATTCTCTGTTGTTTTTTCCTGTCTCTCGTTCTCGGGCGCTGTGCTGCCACATCCTCAATTTAGGCCGAAAATTCGCAATATTTAACTGCAATTTTCTCGAAAACTACGGGCCCTCTTCATATAAAATCGGGTACCATGAGCATCTAGGAGTGCTGAACTATGATATATTTCAAATTCAGCGAAATTGGAAACAATACACTGTGATCCTCCCCTTGTAAGTGGCAAAACGACTATTGCGCGGTGCTGTACTGTAGAGGTACGGGACTCTGTCCTTACCCGAATTGCAATGAGCAGTGTGAAAGAGCGGAGCAGAGTGACAACGTTACGACGTCTGATACTCTAAAAGGCGTGATTGATTGAAATCGTGGGTCTTTTATTGAAAATGGTTTGGTGATCATGCGGAGGAGCGGCGTGTGGTGCGAGTCCGCCGAGTCTATTGGCGAGGAGCGCGCGGTGTGTGGTGCGAGTCCGAGCTAGAGGAGTCGACACATTCCTCGGCTGCGTCGATGTGCGGCGTCTAAACGCTGACGCGTGTCCTTCGCGGTGAGCGCTATGCATGGGACGCGATACGAGCGTTTGATCTCTTATTATTTATAAAAATATGAGGTAGGTACCGAGTATGTAACACAGAAATGCTGCATCCGACGCGAGCATCCGACGACCTCGGGGGGTATGGCGCTTGAGCGAAGCGAAAGCGCAGAGGACTCTGTAGCATAGTTTAATATCTCAATACTTCAATTTTCAACAATTTCGAAACGGTTTGAAATTCGTGGGCGAGCGCGAGTGCCGCGGTCGTGCCTATTGGCTTCGCTTTTCTGCACCCGGTAAAGCGAGTGCGAAACGCGAGCAAAGGCGATCTGGGGGGGTTGGCGCTTGAGCGAAGCGAAAGCGCAGGGGGTCTGCCCCCTAGTTAATCCATTAGGCCCGGGATACACATGCTACTTACAATTAGTAGCACGATAGCACGCTATTTTCGAGCAAATGCTACCTAGTAGCAAGCAACTAGCAAATGTATACCAAAAGAGCATGCTATTAGGTGTATAAATTAATTCTCGGCCCCTCCCTTCATTTGAAGAGAGTATCTATTTAAATTTGCATATCTTTCCCGCCGTATAGTTATTTTGAAGCGCCATCCTTTGGCTTCAAAACGAGCTATCATACTTAATGTTGTTGATAATATAACCTCAAAAACCAAATAGTAAACGTTATGTCGTTCGAAAAGCAGCACCTGAGGCATTGCCTTCTTTTCTCCTTTCAATTGAAAAAAAGTGCTGCTGAAGCTAAAGAATTAATTTGTTCCGCCTTATGCGAAAATGCTGTGTCCTACAGTACGTGTAAAAAATGGTTCCAAAATTTTCAGAATGGAAATTTTGATCTTCGGGATAAAGAACGCCCTGGACAAACCACCGTCATTTTTCCGACACGGAATACGAAAGTTGCCTGAAAAGTGGCAAAAATGTATAGAAAGTGAGGGAGATTATTTTGAAGATTAAGAGATATCTAATTTTTTTTATAATAAAGATCAAAGTTTGATCAAAAAGGCCGAGAATTAATTTATACACCTAATAGTTAAGTAGCGCGCTACTAGATCGGACGACGGTCTAATTTTGTGCTAGTAAGCATACTACGTCTGAAGGATAGCATGCTCACGAGCAAGTCTGAACGTGTTTACCGAACACGAGCATGCTACTGCCAGTCTTGTATGTATCCCTCAATTGATTGAAAACACAGTATGGAAATTAAATCGTAGCAATGGCTAGATGGGGCGATGAAAAAACATTAAATTTTATAATGTTAATCTCGCACCCATGTGTTCCGTTTTCCCTTCTCTTGTTTTTTTAAAACCCTTTTTACCAAACGCGTTGAAAGAAGTAATATAATACTATTTATTTCATTTCGTAAACTCACTGAATAAAAGCGACCCATGTTTCCAAATGTAAGCATGCTCATACAAGTAGACCTCAAACTATGCTACTAACTAGCTAGTGTAAACGCACGGAGAGCATGCTGTAAACTAGCATGCTGTTAACTAGCCTGCTAGCTTAAAAAAACATGCCTTTTTAGTAGCATGTGTATCCCTAGCCTTATTCTTAACTCCCGACGGTGCTTCGAGAAAGAAGAGCCCCGGTACGAGTAACAGCTTTAACGCCAAACACGTCCTTGCACGTTTTACAATAATCCTTTGCACTTTCCGAAAATTATTCACGATAAACTGCTCTTTATTGACATACATCGTCGCGTTGCCGCATCGAGATCGACCACATCGACTGCCTTCTCGATCATTTGTCAATTAAGGCTGTGCTACACAATGCGACACAATCCATCTCACACGTCGCGCGTCGGTCGGCCGCTTGACGGTTTCTCGCGCATCATTTGGCCGACGTTGTAAGGTGGTAGTCGCAATTGTGTAGCACAGCCTTAGTTGACAAATGCCGATCGAGAAGGCAGTCGATATGGTCGATCTCGATACGGACAATGCGACGATGTAGGTTAATAACGAGGAGTTTATCGTAAATAATTTTCGGAAAGTGCAAAGCATTATTGTAAAACGTGCAAGGACGTGTTTGGCCTTAAAGGTGTTACCCGTATCGGGGCCTTCCTTTCTCGAAGCACCGTCGGGAGTTAAGAATAATGGATGAAAAATTAACGAAACGTCGGAGGTTGGAAACGAAATCTTCACGCATGGACATTAAAAGTGTTAGTGACCGTGCAGCCATGCAAGTTCAATGACCCGGCTGCGATCAGCTGTTCGTCGATATTCTCTGGATGATCAGGAGCGATGGAGAGATCCAATGACGCGACCCATTGTTTCATGGAAAGCTGTGAGTAATGGACTTGTTATTGATATTCCACTCCAATTTCATAATCCACCAATCCTTTTTCCTAAACTTATTGCAAAATCACTTTTTCGTAAACTTATTTGATATCGGCAAATCATTTTGTAAGGCAGACACGTGCCTTAATCAACTCGTGGAGCGTCGCGACGTACTTTTCAAATGCGCTAGGACCCCAAATTATTTATCCAATCCAAATGGATTTTCCCTTCTTTTTTGCGATCATTCCCAAAAATATTTTTCGGGATCTCATTCCGCGTTCATTTTAAATAACCAGTAACGAAGTAATTACGGACAATTCGTTTGATTACTTTACGTGAATATGTTTATTCATTATTCATGACTAACCCTGATTTTTATTAATTTCGCATTACTGCTTTGACCTGAACCGCGGCGCGTTTGACACGACCACGGCCGAGCGCGATGGTCAGCCAACATCCACGGCCCTGAGCGCGGGATATTTGCGCGCACTCATTGGCCAGACATTTTCCTTAATAACTCAAAAACGCGGCCTCGTCCGATATTTTGGCAAAGGAAAAAGTTGTTCAGGATCAGCCCAGGAACCCCCCATTCCCGGCTCTTACACTAGTTACGGGACACCCTGTAGAACACTAAAATCAACAGTAAGAAGTCGCTTTATTACATAACTTAAATAAGCATGTTTTTTCAAGTACATAACAACTGGGATGTATTTCTTGGCAGTCGCTAAGGACTCGTCTGATCCTCCTCGAAGAAGCGTCCTCGGTGATACGGGTCCCGCTGAAGGATAACCTGGGATAACCGTAGACGGCTGAGTGGGGGACGTAGGACGCTGGATTCTTATCGTTGCCAAGGTGGCATAGAGGCAGGCGAGCTGGACAGGGACGCATTTCCTGGAAGGGGAGAGCGACTACCACCGAGAACAATCAGACCAATATCTTCATCTCTCTGCCACATGATCTGCTTCTTTATTTTGTTTTATTGTAATTTGCCACTTTACTGTGTAACGCATACTCGTACCCGTCCGCGACGCAAATCCTTCCGATCTCTTTGTCCGCGTAATTTCTGTCTGTAATTGTGTTGGGTGATCGGAAGTAAAATCACGTGCACGCTCCAGATATCTTAATTTATCGTACCGTTGATTCGAAGTCGGATATCATTGTATGATTTCTAGATTTCGAACATGTGCGTTGTACGAACGACCTAGAGCGATCCGTCGAGCAAAGCCGTGCAGCCTTGTTCAGAGGTGCTCCTCTTGGGGCTCATCCATCACCTGTACTGTTATCTCGCTTCGCTACAGTTGTACTGCATGCCGCTAACTTTTGCATTATCATCGCTTCTACTTCGCATTCCAATTTTCATTTACATCTTTTCTGTTCTACCATATTATTTTTTAGTGGTTGACTCTCGCTCGCGTTCTCAATTCCAAAATGATTGGAGGCGGACGTTCGCCACCAGACGAAATCATAATATTTTACTGACGCTGCGGATCGATCTAACACTCGTGGCCTGGACGCGCTAGGAAAATTGTCTTCTGCGAGGCAACTACTCCGCGTCTATCTTATTTCTCTATTACTCTGCTGCTTACGATAAATTGTTAATTCTTTTTGTTACCTAACTTCCGCTTTAATTTCTACCGCCTTACTCTCACGCTTCCTAACTACGCTCCTCTTCGTCACTATCTAGCATTCAGGGCGGTAATACCTATTAATTTTTAGGAGTCATTTCGCCGAACTAAAGGGGGCGAGCGTAGAACTTTCAGGTTAACTCTTGATGCAGTGACGCCCAACGTAATGGTGGGTTCTTAAGGGCTTTCTCCAGGAAGGGCCGTAATTATTACCGTGGCGACTAGACCCATCTTTCGCAAAATCGTGTGCCGCGATACCTCGGTTGAGTTTTCTCCGCTCATGCGCTGTGGTGCCCAACAACCGCATCGTCGTTCCCCGGGAAAAGACTCAAATGAACCGCGAAGTCCGGGTGAAAAACGTCACAGTATTATGTAGAGTGATGCGACATCCGGCAACTCTTGACACTTCATTGTCGCAGGAAATATTCATTACGACTCACTATTTCCTTTAAAAAAAGCACCGGTGACAATGAACTAATACGCGCCGATCTATACAGGGTGGTCGCGGCATATTGAATTAGTAATTTTTTGCCAAAAGCAAAATCTTTGATACGGGTTCAGGCAGAAATCTGTTATAGGCAAATGTATTAGTGTTTTGCATTACGAAAAGGATTGCATACACGATTTTGGTAAATATGGGGTTTAGAGGACCCCCCTCCGATGACCTTCGGAATAGGCTCATTCGATGTGTATTTGCATTAGAAACAACTTTTTCCTCTGAAAAAATTGGCGGTCTCCTCTCCAAAAGAAGATATTCAAAATTCAAGTTGAAATATAAATGTGATAAATGGAGATTGATCTAACCAGAAAGGCCTACCACGCTCTCAAGTTTAGATTATTTTTGTATTGCGTGGGCGGGCGCGTAAGTGCCCGTGCAGTGCCTAACCCTTAAAAACCTTAGTCGGGTTAGGGTTAGGTTAGGCGGGGAGCGATGGTTAGGCGCGGAGCGAGCGCTTAAGCGCCCGCCCGCGCATTAAAAAAATAATCTAAACTTGAGAGCGTGGTAGGCCTTTCTGATTAGATCAATCTCCATAGCTTCTACTGTTTTGCCTAATTTTTTAACAAACAATGAGCGCCGATTAAACCTTCGGATTGTTACTCAGGAGGGTGACCTTGATAATATATGTCAAGGTTAAAGTCATCGCCACGCAAGAAAAGGCCAATCCGAACCCGTGAACTTATTTGTTAATAACTTTTTAACAAACAATGACCGCCAATTTTTTCAGAGGAAAAAGTTGTTTCTAATGCAAATACGCATCGAATGAGCCTGCTCCGAAGGTCATCGGAGGGGGGTCCCCTAAACCCCATATTTACCACGATTTTTTCTATTTTCGCAAATTTATTCGAGAAACCAAGGTGATTATTATGAAAGCGACTGTTGAAACGAATGGAAACCTGCCTCACGATACAACCTTTCAAGATAAGGGAAGGATAGATGTGGTAGAAATAAGTCGGATACTTCGTCGTGTTGTACATATTAATCGATTTATGTCATTGGTATGGTTGCATTGTCACCACTCTGATTCCCTCCATCTCTCTGTTTTCTTTCCTTATTTGTAGAATACATAATTATTAATTATAATATATACTGGTTTACAAACAAAATTTCTATCCAATCCTTTCATTATTAATTAGAATCGCTTCATTAAATATCAAAAATTTTATTAATGTCTTCATACTTTTAAAATTATTATTTTCCTGACCTTCTTATAGTAAACTTAAGTCTTATACACGCATATATTGGGTTTGTTTTTGATTCTTGAATTCCCCAGGAAAGCGCACAACGTATATGTACGTGTGTATCTGCGTACACGTAGTATAGACACGTTTCTACACTTTTCTGGGGAATTTAGTCTCACTGCAGGAATTATGCAAACCAATTATGTACAAATTACACAAATTAAACGATCTCTTTAATTGTACGAATTAATTCCAAGAACTGTGTTTTTAAGAACTTTCCTATTTTATGATACAATTACGGATGTTGATTATTGAAAACCGAAGTCTACTTAATTCAAATATCAGTTTAAATGTTACAAGTTATGTATGCATTACTTATTGATATGATACGTAAGTTAAACTGTCGGCCATGCTTCTGCAGGTATTCCTGTGCAGAAGATCACGGCAACACTGTATCTTTCACTCATCTTAAATTGATGGTAACGTCCGTGGTGGTAACGTGAAAATGTGTTTCGACAAATTACCGACTGTCTACCTTATTTATCTCTTAGTTCCACGTCGAGCAGCCAGACATTGGAGATGGCGCCTTTTCCCCCTGCGAAAGGGGGGATTAATAAATCCCATAAGGGTGGGGACTCTTGTAGTATCCATAATTACTGCCCAAAGGTCAGTGTAAAATTAGATTAGCAAATAACTATGCAAATAAGTTTAGAGGCAATTCAGAGGAACAATAGCGGAACAGAGCGTGGGCCCTTGGTTGGGGGTGATGATTGTTATAAAAGTCGTTTGTCATCGGTAGCCTACCCAGTAAGACAAATTACTCCGCATTGACTGTTGGATGCCAAAAGGGTACCAAATCATCCTCGGAGATCCATTGAATACCAAGAGAAACGACATTCAACTTATTGTGCGAGGTGCGACAAGTGCCTAAACAGGTACTAACAAGATAAGCAGAAGAAGAAGAAGGATTTAGGTGCGAAAAAAAAGAAATAAGCGGAAGTAAGGATGAACGGTCAGAAAAAAGATTCGGCACCTCGGAAGCCTACCGGAAGTTACATTAAACCGGATCTCGAGGATGAGGTTGTGATTACCGGCGTGGCCGGTAGATTTCCGGAATGTGACAACGTTCAGCACCTGAAAGAGAATCTCTTCAATAAGGTCGACCTCGTCACGAGCGGAAGCCGTCGATGGAAATTAGGTAGGACACTGACAGTGGTACTTGATTTTTGAGTTTTCAGAATAAAAGGAATAATCCCCTAAGTCGAATCTAAAATTGTATTTATAATTAGGGGTAAGATGATAAACATACTTAGTCAAATGAGTGTTGATAAAGAAATATTTGTAAAAATAGTTTCATTAGAGTTGTACTATGAAATTGTCCACTTATTGTTGCAATATTAAGCTAGTGATTGTTAGAAGACGCGACATAACGTACTTCATAAGTCCGTGAAGAATTTTAGGTCCAGAAAGCTTGAAATATTCTGCGAAATAAACATTAAGTGATTAGGGGTAAGATGATAAATGGTAGGACAAAATAACTCAGGATAGGGTGTAGATTTTCCTGTACATACCTGCGTCCTGTCCCACACCCTCCACACCCGAATGTCTAGGCCAGGATTCTGGTGTCTCAGCGTCTCTAATACGACGGCGGTGGACTCGTTCGAGGCTAGAACTACCGCCATCATTTGCATTAACCTGGGAAGTCACTCCTTTGCCAGGCACTGGAGGGAAACTCCTTCCCATTGTCTTAGAAACCTTTAGCCATTCTTTCGCCCTCTTGTCAAAACAAGAGACCCGGATAACCCCGTGCACCCACCGGCAACTGAACTCCTCGAGCCCTGGAACTGCCTATCTCCAGGGGAGACAGCGTCCAGGGCCCAAATTAGCGCCCGTTTGGCAAGTTCTCTCACCTTCTCCGTAAGAATCGTCCCGAGGTATTTAGGGGGATTATCGCCATCCTCTTATCTCCCGCCGCTGCATCCGCGTAGCAGGCCGGGTTCGGGAAAAACTTCCTCTTCTTCGCCGGCTTGTACGCTTCTGGTGGGACGCTGTCCGCTGACCTGAGGCTTTTCAGGCTCTTGACCTCCGCTACCCCGCACACTTTTGGTGGACCATGTAGGACGTTGAATGTCCCAGCAACAGGGCCCTTCTCCGGCACCCTCCGTCCCACCTCCAGAGTTGCCTCTGAAACCGATCCCTTCTGATTTGGCTCAAACACGGTTGTCTGCAGAGCCGCCCTCGCTCTGCGGGTCTTCCACTTCGCCGCTCCACTACTGTCCGGCTTCTTTCTTCTCTCTGAAGCAGGTGGTTCTATACAACCTGCCTGCGTGGGTAAGGCGATTTAATACAATGAGGAAACGCGAGATTTCTCAAGGGCATCGTTCGTGACACTTTAACCCAAGTGTCATTCAACCCTCAGCACGATAGCATCCCTTAGTTTGGGGAGCTGGTCCGCGGCAAGGCCTTCTGTGACATCTCCGCAGGTTTTACCACCGGCGATTGCCACCGCCCCTTTGAATTGTAGCTCTAATTAAAACTAGGGGGCAAAGACCTCTATGCGACCCCCCGCCCCAGATTTTTACATTACCTTAACACTACATTTACTGAAACGAGCCAATTTGAGTCGTTCAAAGGGGAAATCGTATTTATAAAAAATGTACCGTAAATTTAGCGTTCAAGTATAATTATTTGTTCATGATTCCTGATACTTTAGATGAGGGAGCCGTAAGATTAATTTTTTTCAAATTCATCCAGAAATGTTGCGAAAGAAACTACTATGTATTGTCATGATCCTGACCCTCTTTTTGGAAATAAAAATTATTTCCTGGAATGCGCTTTCGATCAGGGAACATGCGACTTCCTTTGCGGAAGTATATTGTAATTATAAGATCACCATCGGAAACGCAATTTTACTCAAAGTAGGCTTTCGAAACAGTAATCGCGGACCTCGAAGCGGCGACATTCAAACTAAGATACAATCGAGAGGGAATACCGGCCCAAATGAATAGCTGAAAGACCAAAAAACGTCGATCAATGTCCAAGTGAAACTCTTCCGATTTCGATCGCGAAATAATTGCCACGATGATAGTGACTATAAGGCCTAAAGACATGGTGACTGTTTGTACCTTAGATTTTCTACCCTAGATCACCCGGATATGCCACGACGAATGGGAAATGTCAACAATATCACGAAATTCGATGCGACCTTCTTCGGGGTCCACGCGAAGTATGCTCGCGTTATGGATCCCATGTGCAGAACTCTTTTGGAGCACGCTTATGAAGCCATAATCGACGCAGGAATAAATCCACGACAATTGCGTGGCACCAGAACCGGAGTCTTCGTCGGGGCTCCCTTCTCCGAATCGGGGAGCGACTGCATCTACAATAAATGTCAGGTGAAATTATCTACACTTGCTGTTCTGACTGTATTCGTGAAGACAATTGCAGAAGAAATGACAATTATTTTTAGAATTGCACTACACGTAGAATATTTTTATCACGGCTGGGTCAGAGTCGGGTATTATGAGAATATTAAACTCATATTATTGACTGGATTATTTACAATTGTAGCAAATCTTGACTAACATTGTGTATAAACACGTATAAAAGTAACAATGGCTCATCAGAAGCCAAGGGGAGACAAAGTGGTTTACAGCTATTTGAGTGCGCGCGCTTATCGAAAATTCAAGATCGCATTTGAAGTCGCACGAAGAATTCTTATACTTTATTCCGATTTGAGTTTCATAAAGGATCACCTCTTAACCCTTTCGCACCGGCGAAAAATCAGTGCGAGTGCGCCCCATTGCCGGGATCAGTTATTTCTCCTTCAAGCGATTATTAGATAAAATAACTTTTATGCCTAAAAGGTTGAAGGTCTTGGAGACGCATAAACGTCCCTATAACAGCGCACCATCAACAACAATTATTTCACAAGCTTTATTGATGGGACAGCATATGTCCTGTCGTAAACCCAAAGCATCTGTCCTAGATGTTTTTCAGTAATTGGGACATATGTTGTCCCAGCCGTAATATCAAAAATTTTCCAGACTGGGACAGCACATGTCCCGTCCGGTGCGAAAGGGTTAAGGCAAGATACCACCTTTGACTGTGGTTTTGGAGGCGTTTTCCATCCATTTTTTTTCCAAAGAATGCGCAGAATCAAAATCGGGTTTAGTCATTTATTAATGTAATTTTAATCTGTAATTACACATTTTTTGAAACTGAAAAAGTCAAAAATAATCTGTTGTAGGTGGCGCCAAAATACATTCCTTTGGAGGAACACCGTTAGACAGCGTGTCAAATACCGCTCTGTACATGGCTCCTAGAAAAAAAACCAAAGAATGTTCCTATTAACAACAATATTTTTTAATGCTGTACGTAATAATTTTACGAAATTTTGATTTTTAAGAAAATGGCGGTCATTTTAACAAATAGATCAATTTTTAGGATAAAAACGTTTATAAAATTGTGCACCAAAAAAGAAAAAAAAAATAAGAACGCTACAGCAAAAGTCCTACGTACGTCATTACATTATATTGTTGTTAATAGGAACATTCTTTGGTTTTTCTTCTGGGAGCCACGTACAGAGCGAAATTTGACACGCTGTCTAACGGTGTTCCTCCAAAGGAATATATCTTGGCGCCACCTACAACAGATTATTTTTGACTTTTTCAGTTTCAAAAAATGTGTAATTACAGATTAAAATTACATTAATAAATGACTAAAACTGATTTTCTTTCTGCGCATTTTTTGGAAAAATAAATTCATAGAAAACGCCTCCAAAATCGCAGTCAAAGTTGATATCCTGCCATAAGCAGGGAAATAATAAAAAAGCTTTTTGCGACTTGATGCTTTTATTAAATTTAGTTTCTACTCTTAATAGGCCAAATCATTTGGTATTGTGGGATGTAGCAGAGCTATGCTCTCTAATAGACTGTCCTATTGGTTGGGACTACATGGACCATCATTCGCGATTGATGCAGCCTGTAGCTCCAGCCTTGTAGCCTTGGATACTGCCTATAGGTCTATCCGTACTGGCCTGTGTGATGCTGCCATAGTCGGAGGATTGAACTTATGTCTGCATCCTTACATCTCCATACACCTCATGCGACTCGGTATGGATTGGCTAAAAACTATTTTCTAAGAACCAACTCCAGTCTAGATTCATAAGAAAAGAATTGTGATAGCTAGTTTGCATGAGGGATTCGCAATTCTTTAAAAATATATTTTTTTATTCTTATCTGGATACCAACGGATGTAGTAGCGTATCCTGCCAACTATTAAAAAAAAAGATCGACGAAGAGTAAAGATTAGACCTAGTGACCACTTAATAAGCGTTGAGCCCAGAAAAGTCGCCGCAACATGGACTGTTCACTTACTAATTGGACATGTTAGAACAAAAACAAAGCCGGATTTATTAAAGGCACGAATATTCCTAGGTGGTTGATTTTTCAAATAAATAAAAAAGAAGTACCCTAACAAAATGGCGATATTTGAACCTTGAGTCATTTGTACTCCACATTCTTCTTTCTCGAATTTTCTTGAACAAATATTAACATTACGCCGACGTGTCTGTGAAGTCGTTTAAGAGAAATTTCCAAATTTTAAAATATCTTCTTAATCGTCTGAGTGATGAATTATTTTTTCTATATGTATTTACTACATAAGGTACAATAGGAGTGCAATCGCGCTCGTCAGTTCTCAATCATTAATTTACAAAAAATATTAATTTACACCTGTAAATGAAAAAAACAACTGAATTTACAACCTCGGCCCGAGGAAAGTACGTCTCAATGTTAGCGAAATTAGCAAAAATCATGTGTAATCTTTTTTTAGGTGTCTTATCTCCTGACGGACGCACCAAGCCTTTCGACGCGAACGCAAACGGTTGCGCACGCAGTGAAACGATATCCGTCATCTTTCTGCAGAAGAGGAAAGACGCAAAGAGAATATACGCCACGGTCGTCCACGGAAAAACAAATTGTGACGGTTACAAGGAACAAGGTATCACTTTTCCGTCCAGCGTGATGCAGACCGTTCTCCTACGGGAGGTCTACGAGGAATGTGGCATTCCGCCTACCATCTTGAATTACGTGGAAGCCCACGGCGCGGGCACCATCGCCGGTGATACAGAGGAGGTAAAGGCCATTGAATCCGTATTTTGTAAGGGTAGAACTACGCCTCTCAAGATTGGATCGATTAAATCCAATATGGGCCACTCCGAAGCTGCAAGCGGTCTCTGCTCTATTACCAAGGTAGTCACCTTACAATATTATATGTATATTTAATTAATTTTGCATATGAAGCTTTTGCTATATCAATAAATTGAATAATAGGACATGAAATAATGGTGCAATTAGAAGTCAAAGTTAAAGTACAGTGGTACAACCTTCGAATATGTTACATCAAAAGATGCATACTATTGAAATAAAAGAGACATACTATAAAAAGAGGCAGACACTAACGTTGATTTACCTTTTACTTACAGACGATCATTGCAATGGAGACTGGATTGATTCCACCCAATTTACACTTCACGCGACCTCGAGAGGGTGTGAAAGCTCTTGCAGATGGTAGACTCCAAGTGGTCACGGAAACAACACCTTGGGAGCGTGACTACGCTGCCGTGAACTGTTTCGGAATTGGCGGTACCAATGTTCACATCCTATTAAAAGCAAATCCAAAGGAGAAAATTAATGGTGGATTACCAGAGGACGACATTCCCAGGCTGGTAGTTGTGTCCGGACGTACCAAGGAGGCTGTTGTCTCATTGTTAGACTTCGTACGTCGAATAATACGTATATTCATAGAAAGCATGCTAAGTCTCTTGAGTTTTTCTCTATCTTTCGCATTTGCGTGAATTCGGAACTCTGACTCCCGTTCTGTGACATGTTCAAACAATTTTATACTTTTTGATGGTAGAATAGACTACACCTTGTACATATAGAAATCATGTTGGCTGGAACGAAATACGACAAAATGCACAATCTTTTTTAAAGGTCTCTAGCCGCCCCGTAGATGTCGAATACATGAAGCTACTGCACGACATCCATTCTGAAGAAATTCAAGGTCACCTGTACAGAGGGTACGCCATATGTAAGTCACAAGTAGAGGAAAACCCAATCAGAGAAATTCAAAACTATGGAGGCGCAACGCGACAGATCTGGTTTGTGTTCTCCGGAATGGGATCACAATGGCCTGGCATGGGTAAGCTGTATTTTAAAAAGTAATATAAACCGTCTATTTTGCAAGGGATATACGTCGTGTATAACGTGTCGTACGTTCAGGTTTCATATCAAATTTACACATAGAGGCGCAGAAAATCAAACGCATCAAGCTATAAATAATACCTGCTCATGACGAACACACCACTTCTTGCACAAACGGCTACACATTAAGCGTCACAGTGAAAAAATGTATTTCAAACTGAAACGTCTTGGACACGTGCGTCTGTCCACATTGTTCAACTTCCAGCGCCATCGACGGGAAATAATTAATATTCTGCCCCCTACTATGTATAAATAGACAAATCAATAGCGACATTAGATAGGACAATCACCTATTCTACTCCAATTTTTGAAATCACCAGGTGATGCTTTAATGAGGCTCCCAGTGTTTGCCAAAGCCATACAAAAGTGCGACGCGGTATTAAAGCCACGTGGCGTGGATATTATTGACATTCTAACTAACAAGGATAAAAAGACATTTGACAATATCTTACATTCGTTCGTAGGAATTGCCGCGGTTCAGGTAAGATTTCGGTAACCTGATAATTACACGATGGGTAATTATCTTTACCGTAACCTGATCAATCAATACAATGAATCCTGATTTTGCAGATTGGTTTGGTCGACCTCCTGACCTCCGTAGGAATTTTACCCGATGGAATAATTGGTCACTCAGTTGGCGAACTTGGTTGCGCATATGCGGATGGATGCTTTACAGCTGAACAAATGATACTCTGTGCCTATTCACGAGGATTAGCCTCCATTGAGACCAAAGTGATTCACGGATCAATGGCTGCCGTAGGACTCGGTTATGCAGACATCAAGGACATGTGTCCACCTGACATTGAAATAGCCTGCCACAATGGACCCGGCAGTTGCACCATTAGCGGTCCAACCGATTCGGTGCAGGCGTTTGTTGCCAAATTAAAAGTTTGTATCTGTCATATTGAAGCCTTGTGCCTATTATCGAGTACATTGAGCAACTGCGTACATCGTACGTTTACTGGGGTGTTCATACCATCACCCTAACCCTAACCATGTAAAGTCAGCAAATTTAGTCCATTTAGAAGATACTCTGACAAGATGGGCCTTTTAAGATGTTGTTACATATTATGAAAGTAATTTGGACAGACGTGAGTAGTTAGTTAACTTGTGGAATTGCTTACAACAAAAAATGTTGCATCAACCAGAGAAGTCATAGTATATACACCCATCGCGACTTTAGACCCACTTGCAATATTAGTTGCACTGAATACATATGCATACGTATGCGTGTCACATGTTTATCAAATGCTTCTATAGTTGCGAGCGGGTTTAATATCACGGTAAGAACGCGGACTATACCCTTTCCATTACCTTGACAAATTACTACTGTACTAGGAGCCCGTACTAGATGCATGTAAGAACAGTACTGTACTCAATAATTAATTATACATATCTATTAAACATGCGATCTTCCGAGACTTTCATGTTCAGTACCAATCTGGCCAATTTAAAAATTAGCTTTTCGCTTATACCAATTTAAGTTAATCAGGTTCTTAAAGAACAAACATACACTAAATTCACTGCAATGCCCGTTAAACTTTTTTTCTTGACGCGGGAGGCCAAATCGCAAGAACTCTCTCACTACCGGACACGCGACTTGAATAGCTTGAAATAGCGAAAGTAGCATGTAACAAAACTTACAGTGGGTAAGTCTATGCAGTGTCGTTTATTTCATTTCCTATCCGATAGGCAAAGAAAATATTCGCTCGGGAAGTGTCATGCTGCAATATATCGTACCATAGTCGTTACATCGCACCGGCAGGCCCTAAGCTGCTCGCTTACCTGACAGAAGTCATACCAAACCCTCGAGTGAGAAGCGACAAATGGTTGAGCTCGTCGATACCGCGTGCTAAATGGACCACAGCAGCTGCCAGACTCTCATCGGCTGAATATCACACTAACAATCTTCTGAATGCCGTGCTTTTTGAAGAAACAGCAATGCTAATTCCCAGAGATGCTATAATCATAGAGATCGCACCACATGGACTCCTCCAAGCAATTCTCAGAAGATCACTGCATCACAGCATAACAAATGTTCCTCTAACCCAACGTGGTCACAAGGACAATGTCCAAATCTTCATCCAAGCACTTGGCAAACTGTACAATGCAGGATTGCATCCACAGGTTGCTAATTTGTATCCTGTTGTTGAATATCCGGTTAGCAGAGGCACGCCAATGATCTCACCTCTGATCAAGTGGGAGCATACAGACGATTGGTACGTAATGTCGTCCGACGTGCAGGATAAGCTCGAACCTGGAGAAAGGCTCGTAGACGTGACCTTGGCTGACAAAGACTTTGAGTATATGGCAGGTCACTTGATTGATGGAAGGAACTTGCTACCGTCTGCCGGCTATCTGACTCTGGTTTGGGAGACTTTTGGTATGATGAAGAGTAAGCACTTTACCAAAATGTCGATTGTTTTCGAGGATGTGAAGTTCCTGCGAGCTACAAACATTCCCAAGGATGGTGCAGTCAACCTAATTGTCACGCTGCAAAAGGGTACGCTTATATTTCAAGTTACGTTTATCTGTAGAGCTAGCGTACATACTTGATTAGTAGTTGACGTCGATTAGTATCGTCTGCATTGTTATTGTACAGGAGAGAGTTATCAAATCTGAACCATATACAGTAATTCCTCGATTTAAGTCCCGAAAGTAGAATCGTAAAGGGACATATATGGAAAGCTAGGAATCGAAACTCGATCCTCGGGCCCACCTTTGTAGTTCCCGAACGAAGAAAAGGACAGCGAATACGAGATAAGAATGAAAGGAGAGCCGAGGAAACGGAGGCATTTAAATGCCACCGCGCTGAAGCTATAATAATAACAATCTGTAAACTCTTTTATTTTCAATTTTTTTTGTTTAAAAATGTTTATAACATATTAATGAGATTCTTCCGATCAAAACGAGACCAAACATGATATATTTTGGACTATATTTATGTAGTAAATTGGGCCACTAAGTATTAACCATGTAAACATAAATATGGTCCGAATTATATCATGTTTGGTATCATTTTGCTCGGAAAAATGTCATCAATATGTTAAAAAATGTGTGAGTACCAAAAAGTAAAATTATAAAGGTTATATCAGTGCTTTTATAAACTATGAAGTCGCAAACTTGCATTAAAGGGACCGCGTCGGGATCGGGTTCTATATACATTGTACGCTTGACCGACTCCGCTGGAGATAACATTGGCGCAGACACGCCGTATGCCGTGGCGTAGGACCAGCACTGGGGCCTTAAATCGAAAGCCAGAAAAGGGACTTAAATCGAGGAATTACTGTACCCTGTTTTCCTCTTCCTTTGACCAGGTACGGGAAAATTCGAAGTTACCGAGGGCGGTGCAGCTGTTGTAACGGGAATCATCCGAGCCCCGCCGAATATCGATCAAGAAAAGATCAAGCCGGAAATTTTGGCATTGTTCGATACGGATGATGAGGAGGACGAACTATTGAACACCAAAGACGTGTACAAGGAGCTCATGCTCAGAGGCTACAATTATAGCGGTTTGTTCCGTGGAGTAATAAGCGCATCGATTACGGGCAACAGGGGTATGGTCGCTTGGCAGAACAATTGGACAGCGTTCATGGACAACCTGATGCAAGTGAGGCTCGTCGGTAACAAGTCCAGGGGTCTGTTTGTACCCGCTGCTATTCAGAAATTAGTCATCGACGCAAAGACCCACTTGAATGAAGTATGTGACATGTCCAGCGACGACAACAAGCGTAAGTGTGATGTAACGTTAGCTATACCACCGAGGAGACATTGTCAATGAGGGTCAGCGCTTATGCGTTGGTGGGGGGGGGGGGGGGGGACGTCACTGCGTTTAGCGCCACTTTGGCGTAGCTACATAGCAGAGCAATATGACTTACATTACAACTCCATAAGTACGGTTGATCGAATAGAGCACTACAATTATCTCCCGGACCCACCGGAACCCAGCAAAATGACCCCTCCAAATACACGGACGCTGATCCTCTTTAACACTCGCTCCTCGGTGCTTTGACTATTGTTCGTTTTAACCCTTTGCGGACGAAAGACACATATATGCATTCTCCGTAAACCATCAATGTGGCCGAGGAACTCATATACAAGGTGTCCCACCACTGGGGTACCAGCCGGAAATGAACAATAGCTGAGGTGATTCTAAACGACATTTTCCTTTGCGAAAACATTGTCCGAGCCTTTATTTTTGAATTATTAAGGAAAAACACTGGCGAATGAACGCGCGCGTAGGGCCTGCGCTCAGGGCCGTGGCGCTCGCGTCAGTCACCGCGCCCAATCGTGGTCGTGGACGGGCACAGCGCGATGATACGGCATTAAGCGATTGAGGGAAATTATGTCCAATAACGAATTACAATTTCAGAATGACCTCAGATATAACGAATGTTGCTAATGCTTTCATTGTTTTGTAATATTTAGCATTATTTCTTGGAAACCGGTTACGTGTTCCCAAGAAATGTGTGTCTGACAATGAGCAACAAGAATTTTATTTCCTGTTTTCTTAACCAAATTGGTCAATGTAGACATGTACGCGGAGGTATTATTAATAACTTCCCTACGTCGCCTATTGTCAAATATCCATCATTTGTGAAGAACAACACTATCATACTCCTGCACAGACCCACGATAGATATAGCCATACCCGTTGAATGAGAAACAATGTGAAAACGCTTAGGATGCATATTCTTGTAACTGCGCAAACTATTCACATAAGCACGATGCAAAGCTTCATACAAAGAATCTACGACAGTAAGAAGTTATTGTTATCAAGGATTAGCAACATCGTTGCCGAGTGCACACTTATATCTCGCAAGACAAATTAAACACTGATAAATAATTGTTACAGAATTTGCCGTCCGAACGTATAAAGAATTGGGCGCCATCATATCAGGAGGCGTCGAAATACGTGGATTAAAAACAAATGCGATATCCCGAAGGAAACCTATTGAAGAACCTGTCCTAGAGGATTATAAATTTGTTGCCCATCGCGATCGAGCTGAGGTTTCTCTCCGAGAAGTGGTCAGGCTGGCGGTACAGTTGGCAAACGAGAATCATCCGGTCATGGAAATGAGAACAATCGAATTGATAGATGACAATGACAAAGTAGAAGCGGATGGATTGTTGTCTCCGATTTTCCTGGAAAATTTCGCAGATATTCCTCTGCTACAAGCTGGGAGTTTATTAGCGGTACCTGCGGGCAGATACGCGGAAGAAGCTTCACTGCAAAATGTCAAGCTTACGGACGCAAAGAAATTGCCATGTGATAATAACGCCGTAGTGGCCTGCGGAATTGGACTGTTGTCGAAGAAGAAAACCGCGTCCTTGCAGCAATTCGAGTCTTCTTTGAGAAAGGGTGGTTTCATTCTTTCACGCGAACCTACCGCTTACAAAATTGACGATGAATATTTGACAAGGACCGGATTGGACGTTATCATGGAGAAACGCGTGAAAAACGAATTATTCATTCTCCTGAGACAGAAGGTGAAATTGGCGCAGCGCACGATGGTCATCCACGTGACTAACAATGACTTCAATTGGCTGAAAGAACTGAATGACATTATGAACGCCGAGGCGGAGAAAGAGAAGAGTGGAAGACTTCGATTGATCGTAGTCGGCGAGAAAGACTTTGAATGCGGTGTACTGGGTTTTGCAAATTGCTTGAAAAGGGAACCGGGTGGTGAAATAGTCAGGTGCGTGGTGATACAAGACCCGAACGCTCCAAATTTTTCACTTCAAAATCCTTTGTACCGCAAGCAACTGGATCTGGACCTATCCGTTAATGTTTTACGTTCAAACAATGTTTGGGGAAGTTATAGACACATGGTACTCAAACCTTTGGAGGAGAAACTTGTGTATCACGCTGTGCTGAACCAAAGGGTATGCAAACTGATCATCTCTATTGAATTACAAATTTACAAATACTTTGAATGTAGAGCCTTGTATTATTGATAAAGAAAAAAGATATTGATAAATAGAAAAATGATGAATGTAATAACGTATTGTTCGCACGCCCTACGGAATATTGATAGCGGGGTAATGAATGATGATATTTGAATACGCGTTAACAGGTTCGTGAGGACTTGAGCTCACTACGTTGGCTACAAGGATCTATAACTCCTAACATCAAAGATCAACTTCTCACGCGTGTAATGTATTCTGCTATCAATTTTCGAGACATAATGCTGACGACTGGAAAATGGATCCCAGAGTCTATTGCCGTCGGTGATGAGGAGTCACTTCCACCATCCTGTTTGTATGGACTGGAATACTCTGGCATAGATTATGCCGGCCGGAGAGTAATGGGATTAAACTCCTTTGGGTTAGTATCATTTTTAACTCATGTAAATCTGTATTCGCCAAACGACGTTTAAAGCTCACCGTCCATTAGGTCATTCAGAGAGCGCGGCGCGGCGCGGAACAGTGCCGTGTTTGAAAAAGTACAATACATGTAAATGAATATACGTATACGGGTGAAATATCATCAAAGGACCCGAAACATACGAATGTGGCGCCATACAGCGATATTTCAGCCGTATACGTATATTCATTTGCATGGATTTTTTCAAACACGGCACTGGTTCGCGCCGCGCCGCGCCGCGCTCTCTGACTGACCTAATGGACAGTCAGCTTAAATCAATACGGTACGCCAACTTTTCATAAAACTACATATCTGCACTATATAAGAACTGTCACGACTATAAGACACAGTGGGTGAACAAGCTATTTATAAATAAGGATACTCCTAAATCCCGTTAAGAATGTAAATTATTTTCAGTAGACAATTATATTGACGTTAGAACCATATTTGTTTAGCTGTTTCACAAACGTCCTGATAGCCGACCCCAACCTCGTATGGGAGGTACCAGACGAATGGACACTCGAAGACGCAGCAACAGTTCCCTGCGTGTATGGCACTTCATTGTTTGCACTCTACGTAAAAGGAAAAATGAAAAAAGGAAATACGGTTCTTATTCACGCTGGTACCGGTGGCGTTGGACAGGCAGCTATAAATGTAGCATTGCACACGGGCTGCCAAGTATTTACGACTGTGGATAGCGCGGAAAAACGGCAGTTCATCAGAGAAACATTCCTATCTATCGACGACGACCACATCGGCAATTCACGTGACACCAGTTTCGAACAATTGGTTCTTAAGGGAACAAATGGCAAAGGTGTAGACATAGTGTTAAATTCTTTGGCCGAAGATAAGTTATTGGCATCAGTCCGTTGCTTGGCAAAAAACGGTCGTTTCGTGCAAATTGGGAAATCTGACTTAACAGCTAATAATCCTCTGGGAATGCAGGTCTTCTTCAAAGAAGTCAGTTTTTACGCTGTTATGCCTGATTCTGTGCTCTACGCAGAAGAAGGGCGAAAGCGCGAATTGCATGCTATGTTAATGGATGGGATAAGGAATGGTTCCGTAAAACCTCTAACAAGGAAAGTCTTTGCAAGGAGTGAAGTTGAAGCAGCGTTCAGGCATATGGCAAGTGGAAAACATATAGGCAAGGTACGTTCACGTTACAAGGAATGATTTATGTATACAGGGTGTCCCAGACCACCCATACAATCTCTCGTGAGGATGTAGGGCGGCTTAAGATAAATACAAAAGTCCCGTCCCGTTATTCGCAATAGTTTTCGAGAAATGAATTGTTGAAGATCAAAGGAAAGGGCGTCTGCCAAAATAGAGAGCCGGAGCCACTGCGAGTTGTAGGACGGCCCAGTTAACCAACAAACAAATGCGGGGCGCGGTAAGGGGAAGGATAAGTCCCGATACACACTATCGGTCCGATCAAATATTCTGCCATTGTTTCTAATGTACGTATACACACTATGGAGCGAGACCGGACCGAAACCGTACTGTTAGCCATAGTGTGTATACGTACATTATAAACAATGGAAAAATATTTCATCGGGCCGGCAACGAACCGATCCGGACCGAGAGCAGACCATGAGCGGACCGATAGTGTGTATCGGGCCTAAGACTGTGCTGCACGACTGGCTTATTTTGCGTTATCCTTCCCCTTACCTCGCCCCGCATTTGTTTGTTGGTAAAACTGGGCCGTCCTGTAGCTCACAGTGGCTCCAGCGCTCCCCCCGCTGCTATTTTGGCGGACACCCTTTCCTTTGATCTTTAACCCTTTCGCTACGGGCGACTCCTCCGCCACGGCGCTCCCGCTGTACGCCCGTAGTATCTGAGTGGCATCTTATGCAGGGCGACTATAGTCGCCCGTAGTACGTCGGTGGCATTCTATGCAGGGCGACTATAGTCGCCCGTAGTAGCGAAAGGGTTAACAATTAATTTCTCGATAATTATTGCGAATATTGAATAACGACACAGGACATTTGTGTTTATATTAAGCCGCCCACGAGAGATTGTATGGGTGGTCTGGGACACCCTGTATGTATAAACCGTCAAAGTAACGTCTGTGAATGCATCTCCATGCGGTAATTATTTTGTGCAGGTAATGATCAAACTGTACGACGACAACGAGTCTCCATTTGCTCCAATTGCGGCATATCCTGACTACCATTGTTTACCAAACAAAACCTACATAATTATTGATGGATTGAGCAGCTTCGGTTTGGAATTGGCTGACTGGTTGGTTGTTCGTGGTGCCAGAAACATTGTATTAACGTCAAGAACTGGAATAAATAATGGGTATCAACGCTCGAGAATATCAGTATGGAAATCTTATGGTGTAAACGTTCTAATTATCTCGAGCCAAGATGCATCTGTTACTAGAGACTGCGAATTCATACTTAAGACTGCAAATGATATGGGGCCAGTAGATGCTATTTTCAATCTTGCAGTAGTATTAAAGGACGGTATTTGTAAGAACCAAAACTCTAAAACCTTCGAGGAATCATTTAAAACAAAGGCTTGGTCCACAAAGAGACTCGATGAACTTTCGAGAAAGCTGTGCCCGGAATTGAGACAGTTTGTGGTGTTCTCATCCATATCCTGCGGTCGAGGAAATGCAGGGCAAACAAATTGTGGCATGACTGACTCTGTTGTGGAAAGAATCTGTGAGAGGAGAATAGAAGAAGGTCTACCTGGTTTGGCTATTCAATGGGGCCCTGTAGAAGATGTAGGATTAGCTGCTGAAAAGCAAGAGAGTGATAAACAACTTGTTGTCGGTGGTACACATCAACAAAGAATAACTTCCTGCCTAGAAAAACTCAATGGACTTCTGCTGCAAGACCGACCAATTGTTAGTAGCATGGTAGTGGCCGAGAAACGCGCTCGAGGTGCTGGGGCAAATGATGTCTTTAACGCAGTCCTAAATAATATGGACAATTACAACGATAATGGTAACCTAAGCAAAACCTCGCCGCTTTAGATTTTGATGAATTTAAAATATGTAATAGTTCAGCACCGCTAGTGTCTCATGATAAAGGGATAGTGCGTAGTATTCCAATCAACAGCGTTACATGTATGTATATTACAAAATTGTTATATTCCAAGCGTCACAGGTAATTTAACGTACCTGTAACATTTGCAGGTGCAAATATGTTGAAATGTCCCACCCAGGCAATATAACAGTTATGCATATGCTATACATGTAACATTTACATAGCCATTCTTATAACGTCCTGTGTCGAAAATCCGTGTAACGGACACGCGAAATTCCCTACCGAGGGGACAGAGATGCTCCGTGGTTAATTGGTCACGCCGATTCGCTCAGAATCCGCGAAGCGGGAATTCGGTGCTTTTGGAGACAAAAGGGGTGTGCCACACGTCGGCAAGAAGCAGCGATCGTGATTACATCGGTCCGATATGCCCTAATCTCCTGAAGAAATTTATGTTAATCGAATAAACGCTCGCATTGAAGCTTTAGGAAAATGAAGATTCCTTAAAGAATTTGATTTATTGAGCTACCGCGCGACGAGAAAATGGGGAATACAGAAATAGGACGACCCGACGATGAGAAACGACCGAGAAATCGCACTCGGTATACGGGACAAAATTCCGAAGGAAAACAACAACGCGAAATCGGGGTGAAAGATAGGGTCACAATTTGTTAACACACGACGTATTTTCGCTCTCACGCGCCAGGTGTTCTCCACGAGTTCCTAGCAATCACCTGCAAGGAGGAAAAACGCTATAGTGCAATAGGTACACCCAAGTGCAAAGTCGTTGTCCCTCTGGGGGAATGTGAACCGGCCCTTCCACCGTTCTGAGCACGGCGTTGTAATATGATAGATTTTTGCCATCTTATGATCAGAAACGATCATTTCGATGTATTTTATTGCGAATAAAAGGATTTTTAGGCTGAAGTATGAGATTTCATCGCGAAAATAGACGGACACCGCGGGTCGGCGATTACTCGGTCTGCTAATTGGCTGTCGGCAGGGAACGCCGACTTTGCTCGAACAGCGAAACGGCCTCCCATAATGCTGTCCTTGTCGCACCTACGTGGACAACCGAGCAACCTCCACTTGGTAATTATTCGGCCAATCTGTTTTCGCCATGAAATATCATATCTCACCATACTATTCGTTTTATTCGCAATAAAATACATCAACAAAGTCATCATTTCTGATCAGAAGATTGCAAAAATCTGTCATATTATAACGGCCTGCTCAGAACGGTGGACGGCCAGTTCAAGTACCCCAGGGGGACACCGACCTTGCACTTGAGTGTACAAGGCAACTGACAAAATAACAGATAACGACCCAGTGCCGGGATTCTGTAACTCCGTAACGACAAACATCGCTATCGTTATCCATTGATATCGATGATTATTGTTAAATTCCGAAAAGCGTCGAAGCCAGCAAATTTTGGATAATTCTGTACTGAGGGAACGATGTTTAGTTACATGATATAATTATAATCTAACCCTAACCTTTTGCGATAATCATCGATATCGATGGATAACGATAGCGACATTTGTCGTTACGGTGTTACAGAATCCCGGCACAGGACTTTTGTGTTTGTATTAAGCCGCTCTATGGATCTATTAAGTTTTATAAACTTCTAAGCGCCCACCCTGCATACATATGTACTTCCTGGACCTACTGGATTATTGGATGATAAATCCCCGGATGAAAACATGTTCCCCTGGCTTCAGAGAAAAACTAATTACGGCATCGTGTTCAGCGGCTCAAAATCCTCTGGAAACAATGTATTTTGTCCGTCTGTTACGATGGGCCAAAATTGGCCCCTTTTACCCATTGCTCTTTCGACCTATACCAGAATCTTTGGTCATTATCGGTTTTATTTGTTAAGTATATAGTTAACAGAAATCCGGAATGCATTTTTTTAGTATCTGGTGTCTAATCTGGTGCCCGTAAATAATAAATGTTAAAAGATGAGGGGGTGATCGAAAGACATGGTTTTCTGTGATTTTGTGCGTTGAATTTCAGTAACATGTAGTCATCTGACGTTCTTTATTTATTTTTCACATTTAAGGGGATCCAACTCCACTAGGCTTTCTCCTCGGGATTACCTCGAGAGTCAATAGAAATCGCGGAAATGAGCAGAGATTTGGACCAAATTGTTCGGCTCCATTTTACTTTATTTCCCAACAACAAGGTTATATATCGAAAGCTTGAAGTTTATTCTATTGCACATGACAGCGATATGCGTGCGTAGTGCGCGTAGATTGGAGAAATTCGTGAAAATACAGCCGCGAAAGCGGCCATATTGGAATGTCGTTGACAGGTAGAGGGACCGATGGTCCGAAGGGACCGATTGTGAGTGTAATTACTCATTTAACATTCTTCGATGCACATATATCGCTGTCATCGGCAATAGAATAAACTTCAAGCTTTCGAATACAGGGTGTCCCTGACCGATCGACGCGGAAGAAGAGGAGACATAGAGCGGCTTCCGCTGAACATAAAAGTCCTGTACCGTTTTCCGATAAACGCAATAGTTTTCGAGTTATTAATTGTTAAAGATCAAAGGAAAGAGCGTCCGCCAAAATAGCAGCAGGGGGAGCGCTGGAGCCTCTGCGAGCCCAGTTTACCTACAAACAAATGCGGGGCACGGTGAGGGGAAGGATAAGACGTGAAAGACGTCGCTGCACAGCCAGCTTCTTTTGCGTTATTCTTCCCCTTACCGCGCCCCGCATGTTTGTAGCTGGGCCGTCCTACAGCTCGCAGATGCTCCAGCCCTCCTCCCGCTGCCATTTTGGCGGACACCCTTTCCTTTGATCTTTAACAATTAATAACTCGAGAACTATTGCGTTTATCGCAAAACGGTACAGGAACTTTATGTTCAGCGGAAGCCGCTCTATGTCTCCTCTTCTTCCGCGTCGATCGGTCAGGGACACCCCGTATAACCTTGCCGTTAGGAAATAAAGTAAAATGGAGCCGAACAATTTGGTCCAAATCTCTTCTCATTTCCGCGATTTCTATTGGCTCTCGGTGTATTCCCGAGGAGAAAGTCTAGACCGGGCGGATCCCCTTAAATATAATGTGTTTTGTTAAGGTATACGTTATACAGGGTGGTCCGTTACAAGTTGGACATAGCAAACATGCTTATAGAGCGGCTTAAAACAAACACAAAAGTCCTGGACCATTATTCAAAATTCGCAATATTGATCGAGTTATTAACTGTTAAAGATCAAAGGAAAGGGCGTCCGCCAAAACGGCAGCGGGAGGAGTGCTGGAGCCTCTGCGAGCTGTAGGACGGCTCAGTTTGCCTACGAACAAATGCGGGGCGCGGTAAGGGGAAGAATAACACAAAAGAAGCCGGCCGTGCAGTGACGTCTTATCCTTCCCCTCACCGCGCCCCGCATTTGTTTGTCGGCAAACTGGGCTGTCCTACAGCTCGCAGAGGCTCTAGCGCTCCTCCCGCTGCCGTTTTGGCGGACGCCCTTTCCTTTGATCTTTAACAGTTAATAACTCGATCAATATTGCGAATTTTGAATAATGGTCCAGGACTTTTGTGTTTGTTTTAAGACGCTCTATAAGCATGTTTACTATGTCCAACTTATAACGGACCACCCTGTATAATTACATGTTTCGGCGCAAGCTCGTCGACAATTTTGGCGAGTGTGTCCATTTTTTTCTGGGAACGCAATTTAGATGTTCTTAAAGTTCTAATTGTTGCCGATTGTTTAATAACTCTTTTCCGCAAGACCCCTATGCAGTTTCGTAGGCTATTTGGTGACATATTTTGTAGTTTATCTGTAGTAATATCACCAGCATATCTTATGTTTGTATTAGCTCTATTTGAACGCTGAGCCTTTATCATTTCCGCTATTGTGTGCTACTGCCATTTCCTTCTTAACAAATGGCACATCCGGATCATGTATATTTCTGTAAAATATAACATTATACTCACATTTACTATTTTGCTTCATAGAAGGCATTAGTTTTAACATTATCAAACTCCAAATAAAATGTGCGTTAGTCAGTCCACATAAGAACATTTATACTTGAGATATGCGCGTATAAGTTTATTACGAATAAATTCATGGTAACGTGATACTTACTGAGTGGATGACGCAGTCGTATTATTTTCTAGATTTCCTGTATGCTCATCATTGCTAGTGCCCTGTAAAATTCACATAAATTGTTTTATATAAATTGTAAATAACAATCTTTACAAATATTTTCTTAACATTACTCTTACTTACGTGGTCAGTCAAGAACATTGTTGGAAATGCAGTTTCATTGAGTCGTACTTTGTCGAATCCAATTTTCGTAAAGCAGGATGGTGTAAAATGTTTGGAACATATTCTAAAGTACTTGCTACATTTTTCAGATTTTGTCCGTCCTGATAATATCTGCATTCACCGTTGCTTTGTTTCTTCCTTCTTAGGAAGACTACAAAATATTTGAGAAGACTATGTAATGATGCAAACAAGATGTTTAAATATCTTTTTACACAACAATAACTGGTACATATGTGTACCGTCATATGTGACGACATATGTGACGTCTGTCGATTTACACAAAAATGTATTATAAGATTTTAAAAGGGTATACCTTGTTCCTTGTTGGCTGGACACTGACTCTAACTGACTAGACGCTGGTGATGATGAAGAACTGATCGGATACTGATGAGTTGAACTGTTGTACTAGAACTGACTTTCGGGGCTCGCAGGCACCCTTTTTATACTGAAAATCTAACAGTGTATGGGGTTTGTATGTGCTCCCCTCGCTAAAAAGAAATAAAAGAGGTGTCCTATTTTTCTAGGCGTATTTCCTGTGAGGCTGCGTCGCGGCCCTTTGAGTCCGCCGCCTCGCGTCAGGGTTGGTCAGGGTCAAGCCATGACTCATGGAAGTACATCTCTTAGGTAGTGGGGTGGACTTGCTTGTGTATGCTGGGTTTTTGCACACGGCCCTTCGGTTCTTCACTTATACGAGGGGGCCTTAGGAAGTTGCGAAAGCTGATGGAGTCTCCTTCCCTTCGGTTCTTCGCTTATACCAGGGGTTCTTAGGTAGTTGCGTAAGCTGGTGGAGTCTCCTAGCTCCCTCAGGTTGGGACTGCTTTCACCGGAAGTCGATGCGTGGGTGGATCAGGCCACTATCTCTAGTGTGACTGTGTGTGTGTCTTACCATATTCCTATCTTTTAAGTTATGAACTAACTTTTACGTGTATGTCTATCTCCTAAGCTATTTTATCGATGAGATAGTTTTTAAAATAACGTCATATTATAATTATAGATATTTATCTTACTACAGTGCAAAATTCCCTAGACGACTTAGGGTGGGGTCGTAACAAGTGGGTCAGCGCTTATGCGTCTAGGGGGGGCCGAAAATTTTCACTGCTTTCAGCGCCATTTTTGCGTAACTACATAGCAAAGAAACATAGCTTACATTACAACTCCATAAGTACGGTTGATCAAATAGAGCACTGCAATTATCTCCGGGACCCGCCAGGACCCGGCAAAACGGCCCCTCCAAATACACGGGCGCTGACCCTCTTTAACAATAGCTGCGTTCAGCAGAACAAGCTGCTTAGTAAGCGCTTTCCGCTGTCTGGCAGCAGCATATGACTTCTGCTGAACGCACTTTTCCGAACTACACGTGTGCTTAGTACAGTGAGTGGAAAAAGTCTGTGACCAAATGGAAGTCGGGCTTGTCAACAACTGATAATTGTTACTTGATCGTCTTGAAAAACGAAAGTTCTTGTCACAATTTGCACGTAATGCTATAATTACTGATATTGGCGATTACTTAGTACTGGTCGTGAATTTCGGAACACAGCCTTCCATAACTCACTTTTGAGCTGACTGTACTTTACAACATGTGCTTAGTAACCGTACTTTTAGTATGCTGGAAAAAATGGCGACCGCTTAGTAAACATGTTGGAAAAGCATAAAGCGCTAGGTGGTGTTCAGCCGTAAATCTTAGAACAGTTGCAAAGCTGCTTGTTCTGCTGAACGCAGCCAATCTCTCCTCGGTGCCTCTACTGTAGAGCGTCGCTGCTCGGAAGCGATCGTTGACCATCCCACCACTGCCGATGCCACCACCCGACCCGCTCGTGTAGAGTAGTAGGCGCTCTCGTTGTCGCACGTCTCCTTCCACTACTGGGTAAGCTGGGCTGGCTATAGCTCCAACCGGCCGAGCGCCCCACCTTGTCGCTTCGCGTGTTCTTTGATCTTTTAAGGGGCAGTATCACCTTTGGCATGTGGCGACTGGAGCGATACTTGCAGCTTTGACTGTACCATTTCTACGGAGAAATTGCAGTACATTACAATATCAAACACTACGGCTCTGTACTTGATTATTTCCCGGTACGAAACGAACGAAACGAAAGCTTAAAAACCCGGCCACCTAATGAATGTTTCAGATGCAATCCAATTGTCAGGATGGTATTTTTAAATTACGATCGAAATTGCGAGTGTGGAAAACCGGTGATTTGCACGAACAAAGATGGCTGCCCCTGAGTATTAGTTTTTCACGATTTTCGCACAAATCACGCTGGAACGATCGACACTCTTTGTTTCATTAGCGACGAACTATATCACAGATATTGGTAAAAATCATTTTTTGGGGTTTTTATGAGTAAATAAGCCGTAGTTTCTGAGCCCGCGATCCAGCTGTCAATCCGCTCTCTAGAGCTGACCATTGCATACACGGACACACACACACACACACACACACACGAACGGTCGTGCTAATGAAAACAGAAAGTATCAGTATGGTCAGTTTGCCGCCCTCTGATCTCTCCTTCTCAGCCGTTCCTTACCATAAATCACTCGACAGTGCCATTCGTACGGGCTGCAATATTTATGCGATAGATATTATGATAGACCGTAACGGTTCGTATGGGTCAGCTACTCTACGGTGAGGATCTTTTCGCCCTTACATACACGTGAGTAAAACTCTATTTTGTCATTTATTCTCTTTCTTTCATATCTGCATTTTGTTCCATACACACATGTCCTATTCCATCTTCGTAGGAACCTAAATATTCTTCCTTACACCCCATTATACATTCATTACGAACAACAGCATTCATTTACATTCCCAACTTTGTGCATAACACGAATCGGCTGCATTACACAATACACAATGTTGAACTACAATGCAAGGGATTTAAGGAATTCACTTAGGAGTATGCCGAGAGTAAAACTGCGCCTTCTACAAACTTCAAAGAACCCTTTTACGATATGAATTATCGATGCGCTTTAAAAGTATGCTTACTATTGTAAGAAGAAACCCGAGCTGGACATATGGCGCGCAGTATGTGTCCGCTCTCCATCGACGATGGACATCTTCGACAGCCCTTACTACCGTCGAAATAAACAACTGCTGTCGATAGCAGGTGTATGGCCATTTGAACATTCCATTGAGAAGAAGTTTATGTTGGCTGTCAGCATTCTAAGCAGCGCGTGTTTTACAATACCACAGGTATCCAAGAAGCTATTCGCATATTACGTACCTGCAATAAGATGTTACGGAATAATTTGGTAACTGCGTATGTGAAGGTTCTATATTTCATTAAACACGACGCCGATTTCGAAGACGTCGTGTCAAGTAGCCCTATCTTGATAGGTTCACTAATTATAGTATCGAAGCTATATGCGTTGTTTCTTAATTCTGAGAAGGTGAGTGGCACTGAATTCAAATATCGTTTGATCTGTCGCAATTAATAATATCCCTATTCGAATAGCTCAAGATATTGCTCGAACAAATTCGCGAGAATTGGTGCACTTTGCGAAATCCTACGGAGGTTGCAATTATGTCGAAGTATGCAGATAATAGCAGAAGATTTACATTGGGATATTTAAGTATGACGAAGAAGAAAGCATTGCTATCATGTTCGGACATTTCAAAGATGTATGAATTTTTAGTTCTCGTCATTTTCGTGATGCTTTGTTACATGCTGAGGCCTTTCTCCGCTCCGTTAATGGATATTTTTTCACCGCGAAACGAAACGCGACCACGACATTTCATAACTCTTTCGGAGTATTTGGTGGACCCTGACAAGTATTACCATATCCTTTTATTGAGTGGACATGTTTCTTTCTTGCTGTGCATGCCTATCCTCATAGGAGGCGATACGTTCTACGTCGCCATTGTGGAACATGCCTGTGGTGTATTTTGTGTTTTGAGGTACATAAATAAATTAGTGAATTTTTGGTTTGCAATTGTACAAAGGAACACGCAAGTGTTTTGGATTTTAGAAAGTAATAAAATAAATTATGTCTACAATTGCAGATTGCATAATATCATATTAAATAAATTCGTATTATTTGCAGACATCGATTAGAACGGGCATATGGTGAATACGAGTACGAACGTGAGAATGAAAACGAATATTCCAGGTTGAACGAGAAAGCCGTGTATTATAGAGTGGTTGATTGCATACGCTTGCATAAAAAAGCTTTACAGTTAGTATGCCTATTATTGTATTGTGGTATCTGACGTTGTAGAATGTTAGTGATTTCCGACCCTTTAGAAGCAGCTGTCTTTCGTGGCTGGATCCGAACGATCGATCGATATTGTTGCTTTAAGTTTATGTATTTGTACACTGCCGTTGAAAAGTTTCCGGACAATGCCTACACCTAAACTGAAAATCTTTTCGCGTCTTCTTGACCCGCCTCTCAGAAACACTTTTGAGAGATCCTCCAGAAAGCATGGAGTGAAATACCAAATTCTGTTTTGGAAAAACTTATAAAAAGGATGCCGCGATTAGTGACAAAGGTGCTATCTACCAAGCGAGGTTGGTTCGATGAAAAGAATGTGTGAGTTCCAAGTCAATGATTGATCCTGATTCGTGAGATTTGCAGTTTCTGTTACTTCTTATTGTTAAGTAAATAAAATTTATCAATATTTTATATACTAATTAGTGTTTTATTAAGAATTTTTCCGAATTATACTCCTGTCCGGAAACTTTTCGACGGCAGTGTCTATATTAGTTGAAACTGCATCCGATACAGCATATAAAATTATATTTGTGAATAGGACGCAATACTGTTCCGCGATCAAATTTCTATGTACTTTCAACAGAATCATGTTGTTTAAAATAGTTGTGGAAGTAACCACTAATTATAATCGTGTACCCGAGTATCCAATACCACGCGACCTACATATGTCTGCTTTAATGTAATTTTGGTTCTATGTATAACTTTTCAATTAAATGTAAATTATCCGCCTATAATTTTCTGAATTTTCTAGATTTAGTAATTTGACTGCATCAACCTTTACCACATTTCTATTTTTTGATATTGGATTTGGCATATTGTTACATAGTACTGCTTGCGTGATGGTAAGTGTTTGGACATTTTTTTTACATAAATGAATTGTTCCCTTTGCATTTACTATATTAGTCGGTGCTCGAAGCTACGTTGAATTTTTAGATGGTATTATCCATGAATCGTCCATCCAATTTCGGGCTTTACATTACGGTAGCAGGCGTGCAAAGTTGCAGATTATTTATCAGTAACTTCCCTGGTCAACGACTGACGAATCACAGTGCTGAAGTCATAAACGCTGCGTGAGTAATCAGACAGACAGACAGACGGATTGTGTACACACGCGCGCGCGCGTCAGTATTTCAAAAGTCTCGATCAAATCTTTCTAGGAATCGTAAAGTACTGTCTTGTGGCGATCCTAAACTTGATCTTGAGGATAACTTTTGGTATTATTTGTAGGTTAAATTGAATTTTTCAAATGGCTCGCATTTCTTTCCGAATTTAAAATTAGTGGAAAATTTTACGTTCAGATATGTCCTTATATGTTAGGGATCAAAGTAACCTCGAGGGGTCGTTTGAAAGTTAATGGTCCGACAGTCACAAATTGCACAATTGAAGATGATATCGTTTAAAATTAAATCAACGGTAAATAAATGTTTAAGGTCACTTTAAATGTCACCTGCAGAGAACACTTTGCGACTCCAATAACTTGTATTTGGGTCATTTGTCTCTGACAAATGGCGTGTTTTATGATAGACAAACATTCGAGCTTTAACCCTTTCGCTACTACGAGCGATTATAGTCGCTCTACATAAGATGCCACTGACATACTACGGGCGACTATAGTCGCTCTTCATAAAATGCCGCGAATTGTACACATACGATGAGCGTATGCAGTTACGGCACAGCGAGTATCTTCCTCTGGACGTGCAGCTTTAGTGTTTTCTTTGCATCATTTATTTTTGACAAACGAAACAGCGTCAAACCAGCTACGATTGTAGCGAGGCGCAAGCGCGGTCGCTGACGATCGGTCTCGTGTAGAGTGCCATTTTATTGCGGCGCGCTGCAGCCAGCGTTGCCAACTCTGTATTTTGAAATCCGCCATATGCTGATCTAAAAAATCCCAGAAATAACCTGAAATTGATAAATGTGTGCGTGTGTACAATATACTGTGGCGTTGCATTTTGCACCGCACAATTCTCCCCAGGGGCGGCTCGGGTACCAAGAGAAATCACATTTGGGTCCCTAGGAGCCACATTGCTCCTTAAAGATGAGTCAATTTGATAAAAGAGCCAGGGTACCTAAGAACGAGTCCGCGGGAGGCACACGATAAACCATTTTTAGAATCAATAGTTAAAATCCGAATAGAATCGCGTACCTAATTAAATGTGAACCGTTTTTAGGCACGACCGTAAAGGGAGTGACTTATGCTATCGCCATCGCAAAAACCGTTCGTGTGTGTGTGTGTGTGTGTGTGTGTGTGTGTGTGTGTGTGTGTGTGTATATCCTCGATTTCGGAAAAACGGCTGAACCGATCGGGACGAAATTTGGCACAAAAATCAAGTACAGTACTGTGAGTTGACAATAAGGTTTGTGAGCCGCCATCTTGAACCGGTACAAGATGGCGGGAAGTTCAAATATCGAAAAATTCATATCTTTGGTACTATCACCGAGGAGAGATTGTTAAAGAGGGTCAGCGCCCGTGTATTTGGACGGGCCGTTTTGCCGGGTCCCGGCGGGTCCCGGAGATAATTGCAGTGCTCTATTCGATCAACCGTACTTATGGAGTTGTAATGTAAGCCATGTTGCTTTGCTATGTAGTTACGCAAAAATGGCGCTGAAAGCAGTGAAAATTTTCGGCCCCTCTAGACGCATAAGCGCTGACCCTCTTTAACAATCTCTCCTCGGTGGTACTATTCATTGGATCCCGATAAAATTTTACACGTTCATGCACACGTATGCAATGACAATTACTGGAAATTTTCAAATTTTTTGGTTGGCCGAATCAAAAATGGCGACTAATTCAAATCTTTAGTCCATTATTCCGGCGAAATGACTGAACGGATCCGGACAAAATTTGGCATGTACATCGAGTATATACCTATTTGGTGCCACGAAACTTTGTGTATCGCCATCTCGAACCGTTACAAAATGGCGGCACATTCAATTTTTTAGTTCCGGTCGTAAAGAGTGTGACTGCCCAGGTAGCAGACACTCGTCATTTTGCCGTTAATATTTGGTCATAATTGGTCATTGACGTCATTCGTCGATTAAGGGGCGTATATTTAAGTCATTCTTAAGACGTCAAAAAACCCATGCAATAAGACATCATATTAACGTTCAATTGACCATGTATATGTATAGACGAATTTCTTTTTCGAATAAAATGATGTGTATTATTCATGGGGATATATTTTCATGTAATAATGAATTTAAACAACATTTTTAACAACGATAATAAACGCTATGCGGGAAAAGTTGGTAACCGCATCACCTAATGAGAAATGACAAGTTGAATAAACATTTTAAATGTTTACGATTTATTAAGGTATCCATGTATACCTATTATGTTCAATTGCATGCAAGTCAATGAGTGTAGCGCAGTAGTGTAGCAGCTGGACAGTTCGCAAGCTAGTGACCCGCGTTCGAGTCCCAACACCGACGATGGGTTTTTTCGATATCACATAATTGATAACTGTTCATTAAACTATATGCCAAATTGTGTTTGAATCCGCGCAAGCGTCTCGCCGGAATACTGGATTAAAGATTTCAATTTGTCGCAATTTCTGAATGGTTGAAGATAACCATGCATAAAGTTTCACCGCAGCAAAGGTGTATATACTCTATGTACATGTCAAATTTTGGTTCGGATGCATTTAATTGTCCGGTTTTGATCACTTGGGCCTATTGCATAAATGCTGCATTTCGTGGGCGAGCGCGAAGCGCGAGCACCCGAAGACCTGGGGGGGGGGGGGGGGGGAAGTAGCAGAGGACTCTGTAGCATAGTTTAATATCTCAATACTTGAATTTTCTACAATTTCGAAGCCTTTTGAAATTCGTAGGCGAGCGCGAAGCGCGAGTGCCGCGGTCGTGCCTATTGCTGAAAAGCGAAGCTTTTCTGCACCCGTTAAGGCGAGCGCGAAGCGCGAGCAAAGGCAATCTTGAGGGGGTTGGCGCTTGAGCGAAGCGAAGCGCAGGGGGCTCTGCCCCCTAGTTTCAATATTACTTCATATTTAATATCGTTTTAATAAATTTGTTGTTAGGAAAGAAAAATTATTGTTAGCTTTGTATCTTAATGAAAAGAACGTAACCTCGAGCACGTGTTCCTATTCGCAAAGGAAGAGACCGGCAATCTACAAGTCGCGTACGGCATTGTTATTGGCTTCCGCACACAGGACGTAACAAATATTGCAGTACAGCGCAGTAGTATATCTTTAAGCAAGTTGATCGGTTTAGTTTTCGCAACTAGCACGATGCGATATTCACCACATAATATATGATCCATACTCAAATAGAATCTAACTGTCATAAAGTTTGTAATTATGTTATATAACATCAATGTTACAATTCTATAACATTCATAATATAATCTGTTACATACCAGTTACATTGCTGTTATAATGCCATTACCAGTTAATAACAAAGCCATATAACAGATATATAACACTGTTATATTACAGCTATGAAACGAACTTATATGACTACAACATAACTAAGGTATAACATCCGTTATATACTGTGTTTGCTCGGATATCTAAAGCCAGCGGCACACAATACTTGTTTTCTTGCTGTGTCCAGTGATATATTAGGAATCCTTCGTTCTAATTAGTGCATTTCTAGCATATCACTGAATCCAGAAAGAAAACAACGATCGTGTGTTGCTGGCTTAATATTAATTTATGTTTTAATATTATTTAATTTTGGTTTATTAGGCGCGCAGATATAGCGTTGAAGACAAAATTTTTTGTATTGGTATTTATAAGAGATCCTGTGCCGCTTATACCTTCTTATCCAAATACTTACCGTGTCCTTCTATTGTCACTCTAAATTCCCAGCTTGCCAATATCCCTTTTACAAGCTGGATGTACGAAAATAATGTTTCGATATCTTAAAGAAGTAACACAAGATATTGTCGATGAAAGAGATAAGTTTGTAGCTTTAATATGGGAAGAAATTTCTCTGCAGCCAGCTGTATTGTATGATAAGACAAATGACAGAATTATTGGAATGGAAGATTGGTGTCATCGAAGAATGAGAAGAATAGCTGATCATGCAATTACTTTTTACCTAAGAAGCCTAAAAACAGGCAATAAGATACCTCTGGGGTATGGTTTTTGTGAAAGTAACACAAAGGCATATCAGTTAATATGATGTATAAAGGAATGGCTATTAAATATTATTAGGTGTGGATTAAAACCTCTAGCTACAATATGTGATCAAAGTGCTAACTAATATAGCTGCAATTAATGCTTTAGTAAGGGAGGAAAATACCATTCGTACAATTGCAGATGAACGTACAAGTATGTATTATTATAATATATATTAGTAATAATACCTTTATCAATAATCATATAAAACAAAACATTTATATTTAGTAATACAATTATTTATGTTTCAGACAACAGTTTTCTGATAGCAGGACATAAAATTATCCTGGTATTTGATTATGTACATTTATTAAAAGGAACCACAAATAATTTGTTGACAAAAGACTTGTGGGTAAATACGAGTAAAAATGTAATGAAGAAAAGAAATATGCTTCTAGGGATGATGTGACAATTGCATATGAAATTGATAAATATTCTTTTCTCAAACAACGTCAGATGCCAAAAATTACAGATAAATATATTTATTCTAAACTGATCCCGAAGATGAAAGTTAAATATGCGACTCAGGTGCTGAGCAGAACTGTTTCCAACTTCATAGACGTCATTCTAAATTTCAGTAAGGTAAGATCATATTTAAAAACTGAAATTATGTATAGTGTATATAAATAATTGTATGTATACGTTTTTTAACTTCCCATTTATTATTTTAGGAGTTGTTCAAACACGGCAAGGTAATAAAACATTACCCCATACCGCTGAAGTCACATCTGTTAAACTATCGTTTTTTAACGATTTATTTGACTCGTTAAATGGAAAAAAAGGACAAGGTCTAAGCAGTATATTGATTCCTAACGATGGGCATACAGATTTTTAGAAAGAAGCACGTAAAAGTTTAAAAAACATGCAATACGTTGAAAGAGGAACTCGACAAATTATTAAAAAAAATGGGCCAAAATGTCTAAGAAACTGGTTGTGGACTATTAACGCTGTACAAGATATATGGCGCATATTGCAAAAAGCTAATTTTGAAACGATCAATTTGAAATTTATGAATCAGGATATTATTGAAAACTTATTCGGCCAAATTAGAAGCTTTGGAGGTACTAATAGAAATCCTAATCCAAAACAATATGAAGAATCATTCAAAGCTTTGTTAGTATGCAATTTAACATCCGAGCAATCTTTTGGAGCTAACTGTGCAGAATGAAACTTCGAATCGATATCGAATCGATATCAATATCATCAAAATACATCGATGCACCACTGTACATCAATCAATTTTAAAATTTCGATCTGTTTTGATATGGCGCTGCACATCATGCAGAGATTAATAAAATCAGTCGTCAGTGCTGAAATTTGGCGAGAAGTAACAATCTGACCAGCAAGAAAGTAATTGTGTGGCGATTGGTGGCGATTTGCTATCGTGGAAATGGAAGACGACGAGAGACCCGTAAGTATGTAATTTATATTGCTTTGAAATATATACAGGGTGTTTGACATAAGATGGATAACCCGAAAGTTGGTGATAGATGGGGCAAAACCGAGAAGAAAAGTCATGTACCATAATGCAAAATTCGCAATAGTTATCGAGATATTAATAAAAACGCGTGAGCCAATGAGCGGAGCCGGTGAACGGCGATGGACGACAAGAGGCGCGCGGTGAGAGGCAAGCGCGATAGACAAGAGGCGCGCGGCGGCGGGCAAGAGCGATGGACAGGTGGGGCAAGCGCGATGAGCAAGAGGCGCGCTTTTCCCTCGCCGCGCGCCTCTTGTCTACCGCGCTTGCCTCTCACCGCGCGCCTCTTGTCCATCGCCGTTCACCGGCTCCGCTCATTGGCTCACGCGTTTTTATTAATATCTCGATAACTATTGCGAATTTTGCATTATGGTACATGACTTTTCTTCTCGGTTTTGCCCCATTTATCACCAACTTTCGGGTTATCCATCTTATGTCAAACACCCTGTATATCGGCATTTTATTAATCTCCAAAACGCAGTTGGACTTAGGCCTATAAGTTAAGCCTCTCAAATATAAGGTTAACTTGCTGACATTTTTATTTCAGGTGCTCTCTTGCAACATTACCAAGGAGAATCCTTGACAGTCGCGGAAAAAGTGGCTGATGGCTTTTGGTTGGCAAATGCCAAATGGCGGCAACAAACTAATGGTACTCAATTACGCCAAAAATAAATAATAAATAAATATAATACCTATAATATAATATAATATAATATAATATGATATGATATAATAAATATATACGTAAAATTCTTACCTTCTAAAATATTTGTCTGCAATATATTAAAATTAACCTTTAATTGGTATGGACAGGGTCAAATTAAACCCTTCGAATGTTTTTTATGTTTTGCTATAAATAAAATCTATTATCTACAGCAAAATTACATAAAAAACATTCTAAGGGTCCAATTTGACCCTGTTGATACTTGTGAAATGTTAATCGATACTTGTTAAGGTTAGGATGAAAGGGGGAGGGGTACATTTGTAAGCATCAAAAAGTATTCGAATTCGTGGACATGATCGAATCGAAATCGATCTTTACATCGATATGATTTTGACATATGTTTTCGATGTCAGTTCGATATCGATTCGATGCCTCATTTCTCACTGGGAAGGTGATGTTGAAACAGCGTTAGCTCTGTCTCAGTTTATGCATTTTGATGAAATAGTAAAGGAAACAGAAACTTCCGAAAAAGAAATAGATATAGAACAAGCAGCCATTCCACAAAGTTTAACAAATCAAATATACATAGACCCTAACAAAATAATAACAATAGTCATTCACAATCAAAATCTTACACAATGTCCGAAATGTTCCGATAATGTTAATCATCTACAATTTTTGCATTTTATTAAACATATCTTGAGTAAATTAGAACTAAAATTTCCAAATATTTACTGTGAACTTAAATTCACAGAAAAAATGCAAGAAATTTGGGAAGAAAAACAGCATTTACTACCGTTTTTACTCGAGTGCACACATTTCAAAACAACACTTTTTGCAATAGTAACACGGGAATTTATCACAGCCTGGTGCGTCTTCATTAATAATAATATTTTAACTACAAAAATAAATATTACGGCCGATTGCGATAATTTCATGTACAACTTGGCAAGACGATTATCCACGAGATATTGAAAAAAAACAAAAAAACAGTGAGTAATAGAAAAATAGTGAAAAATAGAAGATTGCAATAATTTATACTTTTACGTTTGCAATCTTTTTAAATATACTCATATTTTTCTACGTTTCTGATGTTTTCTTTTAGTTCTTAATGTATTCCTTTTATTCATTAATTTACCTTTAATTTTATACATTAAGGGGATCCAACCTTCCTAGGCTTTCTTCTCGGGAATACCTCGAGAGCCAATAGAAACCGCGGAAATGACCGACTTCTGCGCCGGGTGCATTCGTCTCCGTTTTACATTATTTTCTAACCGCAAGGGTATGTATCGAAAGCTTGAAGTTTATTGTAGGGCGTGAAATAACGGTGTATGTGCGTTGTGCGCGCAGATCGGCGAAATTCGAGGAAATACAGCCGCGAGAGCAGCCATATTGGAATGTCCTTGACAGCTACAGAGACCGATGGTGCTTATGACCGGAATTACTCCTTTAACGTTATCTTATCCCTTCACATCGCTATTTCACGCCCTACAATAAACTTCAAGCTTTCGATACATACCCTTGCGGTTAGAAAATAATGTAAAACGGAGACGAATGCACCCGGCGCAGAAGTCGGTCATTTCCGCGGTTTCTATTGGCTCTTGGGGTCTTCCCGAGAAGAAAGCCTAGGAAGGTTGGATCCCCTTAAGGGGAATCAACACCTTATAGTGACCTAAAAGGAACTAGCCCGGGAGCCAATAGAATTCGTAGAAACTATGAAAAAGTCCTGAGGATATCTCGTCTTCGTAGTACGTCAATTCCTCATGAGACTGGTATTTATTGAAAGCTTGAAATCTGCTGCACCCCGCTCTGGTCTCGTATAGAGGGACAAAGCCGCGATAAACGAATAATTGCAGTCGAAGGAAGCATCGGTCTCTGCAGCTGTCAACGACAGTCCAACATGGCCGCTCGAGCAATCGCATTTTCTCTTATTTCTCCGATTTAACGACACTACACTCCAATATCGGACCAGAGCGGGGTCGGCACTTCATCACAGATATTAGGAAAATTCATTTCACTGCACTTTGTTCCCGTAGTAAGCTGTGATTTCTAAACTACGAATCCAGCTGTCACATCGCCGAAAAATAGTGTATAATAGTTCCCGAGTTTGGTGCCTGGCGGCGTTCCCATCGATTCTTCGCTCAGGTGCTGCTTCAACCACAATCTTGCGGGGCCCTGTGCCCACCTGTGCCCTCGGACCACCTCGGACATGCCCGACAATGCCCGATCGCCGCGCTCATTCAGATTGATTCACATAACCTGACATAACCCCGCTAAATCAAAAACGAGTCTGTTTTTGAAATACGATGCCACTATGAATTATGGAAAATTAATATAAGAGAATGAGCTGAAATGAGGAAAACCTGGTTTACTATCGTGATCCGTATAACTTTCCCTTTTTTATTCTTTATTCAAAATCCATTCTTATTTCAGACGAAGTCAGTAATTAAATGAAAGGGGTTTTGTGGAAAAGGGATAGATTGCAGGTTATACACGCACGAAAAATTTACTTCTTACTTATTTTACGATCTGTTCTTACAAAAAGTATACTTTCAAACTATTTCATAATATTATTATAATTACATATTATAAGTGAAAATGGGTTTATTAGAAAAACATGAAACGTACTTAGGTTAGATACGCAGGAGAAAATTTCAATGTAATTTGTAAGGTTATACCGAGGGCTCAACCAAGAAAAAATTTACTTATTACTTATTTTAAGTTTTGTTTTTATTAAAAATGTATTTTAAAACTAAATTCATAATTATATTATCTCAATAATATTATAAATGAAAAAGAATTTCTCCGTAAAGGATGAAACATGTAAGCAAGGCAGGCAGGAAAAAATTGATTTGAATTTTTTAGATTACGGCCCGGAGTGCTTACACCCAGAAAAAAATTCTTACTTATTTTAGGTTTTTTCTTTATTACAAATATATTTTAAAATAAGATTTACAGTTATATTATTATAATTATAATTCTAAATAAAAAAGGGCGGGTTTGGAAAAGCAAATGAACTATACTCATGCAGACAATTTTATTATTAAAAATATTTTTTAAAACGATTTGGTTTCGGAATGGAATGGATCAGAGGAACTCTAGCCCAATTTGATACTTTTTTATGAATAATCGTGTCAATAAAAGCTCCGTGTCTAATAAGGAGAGGCCGTCGTGCGCCGACGCCCGCTTGAATCTCTCCAAATTTAAAATATATTCCAGCTATCCAAGCATACAGATTAGTGGCAATCGATAAAGCGCATTTGGAGATTCTGAAAAAATTACAGTCGAATTTTGCAATATGTCAGCCTATAATCGTGTTGTGACAAAGTCGCGCGTATCGCCAAGAAAGAGAGTTCCGTTGACTCCCGGGAAAGAGAGGCACATATTGCTCAGAAAGAGTCGCACTGATCCGACGGGAGAGAGAGGCACGTATGGACGAGACAAAGACAATCGATTCTCCTTGCTTTTCGCCGTCGAGCGCTCGGAAGCTTCGACTACGAAAGAGAAAGAATCGAGTGTCTTTCTCTCGTCGATACGCATCTCTCTGTCCCGTCGAATCAGTGCGTCTCCTTCTCGGCGATATGTGCCTTTCTTTCCCGTCGAGAAAGGCGCGAGAAAGAGAGGAAGGTATCGCTGAGAAAGAGACGCACTGTTCCAACGGGACAGAGAAGCACGTATGGACGAGAGAAAGACAATCGATTCTCTCTCGAGGCTTGCCAGCGCTCGACGGCGAAAGTCAGATAGGCAAGCAAAAATCGACTGTCTTTGTCTCCTCCATACGTGCTTCTCTGTTCCGTCGAATCAGTGCGTCTCCTTCTCGGCGATACGTGCTTTTCTTTCCTGTTGAGAGAAGCACGAGAAAGAGAGAAACGTATCGCCCAGAAGGAAAGGCACTGATCCGATGGGACAGAGAGACGCGTATCGACGAGACAAAGACATATGTATTTTGTAAGTTATTGATAATGCTCGGAGAATTAGAACAGAATTTTTTTAAAAATGTAAAATTAATTAAAATATTCTACATTCAAAATTTGAGCAGTTTTGTTAGGAAATGAATTTCTCCGTCTGTTCTTATAACTACGTCAGAGCAATCATTTTTCTTTTGATTTATCCGGCAAATGTGACAAATATGTAAAAAAAGATAAATATCTTCCAGAAGTGAATTAATCGATTGTTTATTTAACAATTAACTGTTTAAACATTTTGTCGCATGGATGTCGGTCGTTGACATTGGCAACAAATATGTTCTTTAACTAAAAAGTTAATTTTATTAAATAAATAATTGATAAATGCACCTCCCGGAAAATATTACAAAAACTTTATGAACAAATTTCGTCCCACTATCGAAACAGTAACATTTTACATGTTCACCTCGGCATCCTATCTACATCGAAAAATATTTAAAAATTTTAGGGGCCCTTCGTAGTACCCGATTTTCGGCACGACCCTAACAATGGGAGCTTCACGAGACTCCCGTCTGGGAGCTCCTGCTCGGGCCGGTTAGAGACACTATAATAAGAGTCTGGCCATGTGGTTTCCAGTTTTGATTGGTCCTCTAAAGTGGGCAATTCGCGCTCATATTTGAATCACACTAACCTTTCTAGTAGCAAAACCAATGATTTTTTAGCAATACATGTGAAAAAATAAACGCTTCAAAGAAACAGAATGTAATTTTTTACTTAAAATATCAAAATATACATAAAACATTTCTTACAATTAATATTTTTTTAGTAGTTATTGCTAAATAAGTCTTATTACTAAACAAATTAAAATTAAAATATTTTGTGCCCATAAAGCTCGACGTACGGGGTATTTAGGGAATGTTTTCATGATATATCCTTTGGCTGAGGAATTGTTGCAAAACTGTGCTGCACATCCATCCATTTTAAAATAAATTATTTACGTATACATACCTATATACTTATACCCGTATTCATAGTCGTTCCTTGAGGAATAAAGATCCCTTGTTCCTTATTCCACATTTCATAAACCTTCCTTGACCGAACAAGCAGCCTTCATTGGCTTCTTTACTTCAAGGGTGATCACGAGCTTCCTTGAGCCTTCGTGGAGGCTTCCTTCATCCTTGATAAGGAACGACTATGAATACGACCATTACTCTATTATAGGTTATGCGTGAACGCCGTGAACGCGCCAGAAAAGTTAGGGTTGAAGAGAGAAAAAGATAGTGAATATATCTTTCTCTCTCGCCGAATTTGCCCACTTCGCTTGTGTCCAGACTCTTATTATAGGGTCTCTAGGGCCGGTGATGTGCGGTTAGTTGACCCACAGGCCGTACGGCGGCGCTTCGATCGATTCGGAGATAGCCCGTTGGTATTGATACCCCTTAAGGGGATCCAACCTCCCTAGCCGGTTTCCTAGGGACAACCCCAAGAGCCAATAGAAACCGCGGAAATGACCGACTTCTGCGCCGGGTGCATTCGTCTCCGTTTTACATTATTTTCTAACCGCAAGGGTATGTATCGAAAGCTTGAAGTTTATTGTAGGGCGTGAAATAGCGATGTGAAGGGATAAGATAACGTTAAAGGAGTAATTCCGGTCATAAGCACCATCGGTCTCTGTAGCTGTCAAGGACATTCCAATATGGCTGCTCTCGCGGCTGTATTTCCTCGAATTTCGCCGATCTGCGCGCACAACGCACATACATCGCTATTTCACGCACTAGAATAAACTTCAGGCTTTCGATACATACCCTTGCGGTTAGAAAATAATGTAAAACGGAGACGAATGCACCCGGCGCAGAAGTCGGTCATTTCCGCGGTTTCTATTGGCTCTCGAGGTATTCTCGAGAAGAAAGCCTAGGAAGGTTGGATCCCCTTAATAGTTGTGTTACGTGTACAATGAAGTGCAAAGTCGGTGTCCCCCTGAGCTGAGCAAACGCGTCACTCAGTGAACTGGCCTTCCACCGCTCCGAGCAGGGAGCATTGGGGAGAATTTTGACATTGTCATATGAGAGATTTTTGTAATCTTGTAACCTGAAATTATCATTTCGATGTATTTTATTGCGAATAAAAGCATTCGTAGGCAAACATATGAGATTTCATTGAGAAAATTTGGTGTTTTCGAGGGCTGCTGTCAATGATGATTATACTCGGCCTCCTATTGGCTGTCGGGAGGGGACACCGACTTTGCTCAAACGGCGACCCACCCGACATATGGCTGTCCTTCTCGCACTCACGGGAACCAACAGAGACAGTCGCGCACGGAGCATTCCCCTATTGCTAGCGATATTATACTCATGGGTTAGATCTCCAACTTCAGAATTGCTTTTATATTTTTCCTCAAGCGGCCAGGAAATCATATCCTTATGAAAAATTACGTATTTTATTGCGAATAAAAGCACTTGTAAGAAAAAATATGATATTTCATTGAGAAAATGTAGCGTTTTCGGGGGCCACTGTCAATGATGATTACTCGGCCGCACTCTGCCGTCCTATTGGCTGTCAGCAGGGGACACCGACTTTGCTCAATCGGCGACCCACCTGACATAAGACTGTCCTTCTCGCACTCACGGGAACCAACGGAGACAGTCGCGCACGGAGCATTCCACTATTGCTAACGATATTATACTCATGGTTAGATCTCCAACCTCAGAATTGCTTTTATATTTTCCCTCAACCGGCCAAAAAATAATATTTTCAGGAGAAAATACGTATTTTATTGCAAATCAATACTCTCGTAGTCAAAAATATGAGATTTCCAAAATACGAGCAATAAAAAAATGTGCTATTATTTCTATGCTTCCATGTCCGATTTTAAAAAAGTTACAAAATTAGTCTCGATGTGACAGTTAATAAAAATTGTAGCCAATAATAATTGGGTTGTTTGGATCCTTTAAGTATTCTTTACTTTATATACATATATGGTTCGAATGGTTCTGGGTTTGCCGCACACTTCGTCCTTTTAGCGAGACGAGGATGCTCGCCGCCTCTGTCCCCGTGGGTGCGAGAAGGACAGCTTTATGCCGGGCCGGTCGCCGGTTGAGCAAAGTCGGTGTCCCCTGCTGACGGCCAATAGGAGGCCGAGTAATCATCATTGACAGTGGCCCCCGAAAACGCTAAATCTTCTCAATGAAATATCATATTTTTTCATACAAGTGCTTTTATTCGCAATAAAATACGTAATTTTTCATAAGGATATGATTTCCTGGCCGCTTGAGGGAAAATATAAAAGCAATTCTGAAGTTGGAGATCTAACCCATGAGTATAATATCGCTAGCAATAGTGGAATGCTCCGTGCGCGACTGTCTCTGTTGGTTCCCGTGAGTGCGAGAAGGACAGCCATATGTCGGGTGGATCGCCGTTTGAGCAAAGTCGGTGTCCCCTTCCGACAGCCAATAGGAGGCCGAGTAAATCATCATTGACAGCAGCCCTCGAAAACGCCAAATTTTCTCAATGAAATCTCATATGTTTGCCTACGAATGCTTTTATTCGCAATAAAATACATCGAAATGATAATTTCAGGTTACAAGATTACAAAAATCTCTCATATGACAATGTCGAAATGCTCCCCAATGCTCCCTGCTCGGAGCGGTGGAAGGCCGGTTCACTGAGTGACACGTTTGCTCAGGGGGACACCGACTTTGCACTTCATCGTACCTGACCGAAGCAGTTCTCCCACCGGAATCCTCCAGCAACGACGTCACAGTTGTGCTCCATGGTGTACAGTTTATCGGCCATTTTGGCCATCCTGTCGAGATCAATCTCATTGCGGACGGTCAGGTAGTACCGCGTCGCGGCCGGCAAGCGCTCGAGGAAGATCGTCCTTATGGCGTGGCCGTTCGACCAGTTCCAGTACATATCGGTGACCCACGCACGGGCGACCGAACGTATTTTCCTAAGTAGGGTGGTGGGTCTCAGGCCCTCGGAGTTGATCTTATCCATGGCTCGTCGCAGTTTTATCTCGAGCGAAGCATCGTATATATAGATAAGTCGTCGCCTCGCTTCGGTGTAGCAGTTTGATGCACCGTTAATAGCAAGGTCTGCGACGTAGTGAAAAGTTTCGGGTTCCATTTTCGCCACTATGCGCTTGAACATTTCGGTCTCATTGCTAATGTGGTGGAGAAGGAACTGGGCCTCGACGTGCGAGAACCACTGAGTGGCGTTGTGGGTGTAGAACATGGGCAAGTCGATTCTGTTGGTGTGCGTCATGACTGGCGTCGCGAAGTCGACTAGGTTCTGCACGGACGTTGAGGCCGTGTCCGTGGCGTCTTGCCTCGAAATCGCGAGGTCGACTAAAGAGAACCTTGCGCGGCAGAAGTGTGGAGGATAGGGTACCCAGTGTGGTGAAGGAGTACCGCCGGTCAGGTTGTGATAGGAATCTAACCTTTCTCTTCTCTGCGTATATATGTTTTCCTCGATACACGAGGCTTAGGGAATAAGCCCCCACTCCGTGTGCTCAGTACGGAACAGTACGGAAGCTCTTACAAGACTAGACTGGACTGGACTAGACTTGGGGGCTGGGGCTCGAAATCGCAGCACTGCTTTGCACACGTCTCTGGAGTTGGACGATGGTATTTGATACTGTTTTCATGTCATAAGAGGGAGCCGTACCGGCTAGTGACTTCTGAAATGACTACAGCACCTCACGGTGTACGGCCATAGCGAGAAGCTCGAATCGCGACGGCACGCTCACGCATCCAGACGCAGCGCTCGTCGATGAGCTTGGAAGCGCTCGGGTCGCTGAGTGAGAGAGAGAGTATCTCCTGCCCTTCTCCCTCCCCACTAAAGAGATCCACGCTTGTTTCGATTCGGCCGTCTCGCCTCTCGCGCGAACAGGCGTGAATTTTTCAAGTCCCGCGTTTTGGCCGTTTGTAAATTTTTTTCAAGGCAACGCTATTTTCAGCGATATCCAGGGGGGCGAACCTCAATGTTAATTTTTCGGTCCCGTATCTAGTACGTCCGAGGTTCCTTGGGGCTTGGGGGCAGCAGTGTCTATACAAGCATTTGTATGCGTAAACGTAGATGAACTATTGCGAATATGTGTGTGTGTGTTGAGTACGTACAGCATCACCAGGTAGCGCTAGCGGTATCTATGTGGCTAGAGCGGTGTGTGCGCCTTAGTACGTACATCGTCGTCAGAGAGCGCTACTGGTATATATGTAATGAGTGTGTGTCCCTCATTTGACTTTTATTATTATTTATATATATGTGTTTAGTTATTTACCTGCTAATAATGGATAAAATGAAAGAATACATTCGTCATAAAGAAATATATTGTATCGATATGTATGTAGTACAAGTAAAGTAGTATATACAATGAAACAGGTAATAAGTACAATTATATAACAACTTAATAAATATAAGAAATATGCGGTTGGTTAATAAAGAATGAAAACATCTCATACGCGTTTTAATAAAGAAAGAGCAAATATTTTATCTTCCACAGTATATTTGCGATTAAATATATGTCGTGCAGAATTTCTAAAATGGCATGCAATGAAATTCCTTGAAGCATTTGAAATTTTACTCAGCTGATTTAGCATGTTGTCTTGAACAAACTTTACAGTTTCTTTCAAATGGTTGCGCATCGTCATCTTCTCTCGGTCCATTTTGTATAATGCCTTTCTGATTTTTTTTATATATTCATATAAATGTCTGTTATCATCTGTTAAATTATTCTTCCTTAGGCCCAGCTTACGGAAAATTGTAACTATAAAAGACCAACAGTGGTTATATTAATCAACAAGAAATACTAGCAAAAGTAATAGTGTGCAATTAGTGAAATGTGCTGGAAGAATATATTATGGTGCAAGAAATAACATAGAAAATTAAATGCCTGGTAGACAGATGACATTAGACAGAGTTTGTTTTGTTTGTTTGTTTTGTGTGTGGAATAAATTGTTTATTTCAATAAACTGTTAATAGCAGGTTGTTAAGTTAGAAAATGCATTTCTAATGAATGAGAAAAAAAGAAAAAGATGCTCGCAAGGTAGTTAGAATGTTTTGAAAAGTATTGAGTAATTCTGTTATTAAAAATATAGCTGCAGTCAATTATCTGCAAAGCAAACTTATACCATAAACCCGGGTTTATCCATGTTTTTACTTTTTTGTCACATTTTGTCCGTATTTGTCCATGTCCAGTTAACCTGACAATTAGATAAAACATTAACGTAAAATAAATAGGCTTACTTATATTCTAATCCTTAATATATGAATAAAAACATTTTTTCTCTTACCTTTCTGTTTTCTCACAGACAAATTTTTCCTGTGGTCTTCAGCAAATCGTAAGCATTCCTCTGCAAAGAACAAAATTAGATTATAGCATAAGAGTAGTACTCTTCCCAATGGCTTCTTACATTAATATAAAATGTACTAACCTGGAATATCACTTATTGTGGCAGCAGAAGTTGATGGAGTTTGCTGGTCTAAATTTCCATTTGCTATAAAATATCACCATTTACACATACATACACATATAATTAAATTTAGAGTTTTATATGTTAATTATATAACTACACTGTCATTTATATTTTCTTCAAATACGTATTTGAATAGTGATCTTACCGTCTGTATCATTTAATACAGTACAATGATCCGTTTTATTTTCATCATCATCAATTTCTACAAAATGAAAATTTAGTTTTATTAATATAATTAATACATTCTATAATTACTGAGTTATTTAAATAAAATTACATTTAAATCATGTACCAAAAAGTAATTCTAACATACCCAATGTTTGCATATGAGGAAGAGTGCAGGAACTGTTATTCAGAGGCTCTAAAAAGGAAAAAAAATATAATAAGTGTGATGAATAACTTAACTTATTTTACTGAATAATATTACCTGTCAGCTGCTAACATTTTTAATTTTTCTGTAAAAACAGCTTTAAATCATTTAAGTATAAATTCCCATTTACCTAATACTTACCATTTGTAATCAATTTACTTAGCTGATCTTCCCCTTTGTTCGAGAGCACTAAAAAATAAAAAAGAATAATCCATTTATTAGTGTAATAAATATATTGTGTACAGTGTACATCGTACAATTATGAGTAAGTTGTTTACAGAATTTTACAGTGCAATATCACAAAATACTTTTGTTTGAAAACATTCTGCATACAGATGTGTATTTATCGTGAAATTGCTATACTAAAATTATGTGCACAACCCCTTAAAATTAAATATATCTTAAATAATAGAGAGTACTTCAAACATACCCATTGTGTCATCATCAAAATTCAATGGATCCAGATCTAGAGGTGCTACAAAAAAAAAGAGATATGGGCATGATGAATAAATTAAAATATTTTGATGGAAAATCTATTAGGCATTAAAATCTTCGCATTTATCTGTAATATAACTTTTAAATTTATTTGCGTGAATATTGTCATTTAGTTCATACTTACTGGGTATGTTAACAGTTGGAATTGCTGTGTTGCATAGCTTTGTATTTAATAAATACTTTTTTTCAAAGTGCAAATTGCACATAAATTTTTTGGCAGCTATGTCTGTACATTTTAATGATAATAAACTGGCATTCCCCGTTGCACTCAACCAATTCAAAAATCTTCGTCGATCCTTACTGGGATGTGGAAATGAGAAGAACCGTGCTTTTCCGGAACATCCTTGTACAATGCAACGTCGCACCATTTTTCCTTCCTCTTGATTTACCTGAAACTAAAAATGTAACATTAAAAATACAGAATGTACTAATAAATTATAATGTTCAAAATTAATAAAACTGTAACAATTACAAAGTTTCCAAGTAAACTATTAATAATGTAACGGAAATTATTAATTGTAACTTCTATCATAAGTCATTTGTTAATCATTAACTTTAGTATCTTAAAAATATTACCTTAAAAAATTCGACACGTACAGGTTATCTAAAAGACCAGCACAGATAAGATAAAATATCTTTTATAATGCGGTTTTTTATGTAAATTTGATTATTTTCTTTTCTTTTCTTTCGTTGATCGTTATCCCGAACTTCTCCTCTTTTCAAAATGATTTTCTGATTAATCTTTTTGTGTCGACAATAAATTTTTGTTCTTGTCGGTAGGATGGTTCATAAAGGACGAAATTTGGCGGGATATCGTATCGAAATCATAAAGAAAAATGTAGAGTGCAAAGTCTTTATTTCTGCGTACTGATTACAGACAGCGCTATCTAGGAACGCCGAACCTACTAAAAAATAAAGGTCCCCGAATTCCCATTAGAGCTCCGACCCCCTGGCGAGATCTTGAAACAATGTCAAAATCTTCTCGGGTGTAGTACCGACGTTGACTGAGTATAATAAGACTCCCCATCCCCGTGTATTTGGGCTGACCCCCCATTTGGGTTACGGGTACCCCATTACCGGCCAATGCAGTGCGCTGTTTTATCCATTTTCTGTCGCTGCATTACCTTTAGCAACCCATTAAGCAGACTCCGTCCGTGTAGTCACTGTATTATCGATACATGTACTGTACAGCGTTGCCGTCTATTAATCGACAGCCTGGCTGAATATGTGTGCATACAATGTGCATGCGCACACACTTCATATTTGGCTAAGGAAGCGACTGTCCGAATAATTCTTTACTTTACAGGGAATTAAGAATTAAGTAGGAGTTAAGAATATGGCGATACGGTATCATATGACAATGAAAAAAAGTATATAATGATTATTGTATAGTAGTAAATGATAGATATGCACATTTATTAACATTCTTTAAGCACACATATGGTTTAAACAAATCTATACACGATGATCGCTGTATATTGGACTAGTGTTTTTCTGCCAAACGCGAAATCTGTAATAAAAATGTTACGGGCAAAAGTTTTACTGTTTTTTATTATGAAAATGCTGCATGCGCGAATTTTTCTATTTTCGCAAAGTTGTTCGAGAAACGACGGTGACCTTCGACTTTTTAAGTGGAATGCTATGTTTTTTTACATATTATTGAAAGCGGTTGTTGAAACGGATTTAAACGCGTTTTATTATATAATCTTCAAGGGAAAGAGAAATATAGATATGATAGAAATAAGTCGGATATCCTCATGCGTATTTACAAGGAGGGGACACGGGAGGTTCCCGACCAATTGCACTGAATGTGAAACATCATAGTTGCTTGTGGTAACGAATTGTGATTAATTGGGCCCTAGCTTTCGAGAAAATTGCAGTTGAATATTGCAAGTTTTCGGCCCAAAAGGATGTGGAAACAAACGTACTGGCGGACACGAGGCCCGCCAGCGCTCGAGAACGAAAGGCAGGAAAGAACAAGAGAGAATCGAATGTCTTTGTCTCGTCGATACGCGTCTCTCTGTCCCGTCGGATCAGTGCGTCTCCTTCTCGGCGATACGTGCCCTCTTTCCCGCTCAGGGAGGCACGAGAAAGAGAAGAACGTATAGCCAAGAAGGAGACGCACTGATCCAGCGGGATAGAGAGACGCGCATCGACGAGACAAAGCATTCGATTCTCTGTCGGTCTTTTCAGCTTCTCCAAGCTTCTCGTTCTCGAGCCTCGAGTCCGGCATTGTGCCGTTGCCGCATCCTTAATTTATGCCAAAATATCGCAATATTAAACTGCAATTTTCTCGAAAACTAGGGTCCATCTAATCATAATTCGTTACTACGAGCATATGGGGGTACTAAACTAACAATAAGATATGTTTTAAGTTCAGTGCAATTGGTCGGGACCCTCCCGAGTCCTCCCCTTCTAAGTCATCCGAAGAATATCTTTGCGGACACACTCTTCTTCTCACACAGACCCTAAATTTTTCATCTTGGAAACCACAAAAAATAACGAATTCATACGCAAGAAACCAATCGCCGTAGACAGCAGCCTTTGCCCAGGCCTGGCCTATGTTATCTCCAGCGGAGTCGGTCAAGTGTACAATGTATATAGAATCCGATCCCGACACAGTCCCTTTGATGCAAGTTTACGAGCTCATAGTTTATGAATTATTCATATATCCTTTATAATTTTACTTTTTGGTACCTACACATTTTTTAACATATTGGTGACATTATTCCGAGCAAAGTGACACCAAACATGATATAATTCGGACCATATTTATATTTAACTGCTTAATACTTAATGGTCCAATTTACTACATAAATATAGTCCAAAATATATCACGTTTGGTCTCGTTTTGATCGGAAGAATCTCATTAATATGATATACACATTTTTCAACAAAAAAAATTGAAAATAAAAAAGTTTAAGCGTTGTTATTATTATAGCATTCGGCGCGCTACCATTTAAATGCCTCCTTTCATTCTTATCTTGTATTCGCTGTCCTTTTCTTCGTTCGGCGAACTACAAAGAGGATCAGATTTCGATTCCCCTATTGCCATACTGTCACCTTTCGATTCCGAGTTAGGTGAGAGTGTGGCAGGTTTTACTGTACTATGGCCAGGGGAGTCGATTTTGTTCCCTAACCTTCATATAGTAAACTTACAGTCTTATGTATACATATATTATGTACAAATTACACAATTGAACGGTCCCCATAATTTTACAATTAATTTAATTCTTACGAATTAATTCCAAGAACCGTCTTTTTGGGATCTGTTATTTTTTTATAATACATTTAGGGATGCAGATTATTGAAAACCAAAGTCTACTTAATTGAAATATCATTTAAAATCCTGCAAGTTACGTGTGCATTACTGATGGAGATGATACGTAAGTTAAATCGTGGGGCATTCTTCCGCGGCTATTCCTGTTCCATCCTGTTCAGAGGATCACGGCAACACCGCATCTTTCGCTCGTCTAAAATTGACGGTAACGTCAAAATGTGTTTCGCTAAATTACCGACTATGTACCTTTTTGCTCTCTTAGTTCCACGGCGAGGAGCCAGCCATTGCAGATGGCGCGTTTTCCCGTGCGAGACAGGGGGGACAATAAATCCCATATGGATGGGGAGTCTTATTATACTCAGTCAACGGTACCGAAAAGCACTTACCTCTGATTGGACTGAATTTTTGGGCAAAGGTTCTCCTTAGCTCACATATGAAAATCCCAAAAGGATTTTTGTCGATGAAGCCCCCTTCGCCCTCTACCCTCCCTCAAAGTTTTACCTGTTTTTTCACTGTATCTTCGAAAATATTGATTTTAGAAAAAAATGTTTCAGACAAAAACTGAAGCTTCTGAAAAGCTGTACAAGAAAGCTCATATGCCATTTTAACGAAAACACAAAACTATATCTGCAAATTTGAAAAATGTGTGTTTCTATGTAAAACAGGAAATAAACACCCTAACCAAAAAAACGAAAGATAAAAACATAAATGTAACACGATCCCCATGCTCTGCTTTATGGGACGTAGTTGCGCCACCCCCATCCCCAAACTCATCCCTACCCCTATTCCATCCTACATCCATTCACTCATGAAATATGTAATAAATTTCAATTCGAAAAGCAGAAAGTATGGAGATTGATCTAACCATAAAGACCTACCACGCTGTCAAGTTTAGATTATTTTTTCATTGCGCGGGCGGGCGCGTAAGCGCCCGTGCCGCGCCTAACCATCTCACCCGTCCTAACCCTTGTTAGGTTAGTTTTAGGCTTGTTTTAACCTAACAAGCCTAATGTGGCGACGGCGACGGGATGTTTATTTCCACTTTTAGATAAAAACAGATCTTTTTCAAATTTGCAGATATAGTTTTGTGTTTACGTTAAAAGAGTATATGACCTTTCTTATAGAGCTTTGCAAGGGCTTCAGTTTTTGTCTGAAACATTTTTTTTCTAAAATCAATATTTTCGAAGATGCAGTAAAAAAACAGGTAAAACTTGGAGGGAGGGTAGAGGGCGAAGGGGGCTTCGTCGCCAAAAATCCTTTTGGGGTTTTCATATATGAGCTAAGGAGAACATTTGCTCAAAAATTCAGTCCAATCGGAGGTAAAAGGCAACTGGATAGTCAGGTTTATAGTTTAAATGTAATAATTTCACAAATTATTCCAAAAGAATAATATTCTCACACACAAATATCGAAATAGGAAATCAATGATTGACTGTCCAGTACCCTGCTTTGACTTCAGCTTATTCCGAGTATTGATAGAGACTAGAGGTTAATTGCTAAATGATATAAATTAAAGTTCCTAATTTAATATGACATTGTGAGAAAGCTTGATCATCAAGAATTTTAATGTGGATATATATTTGATTCTTTCATATACTTGACATGCCTACACTGAAAAAATATCGAAATATTAGAAAAATATTTTTTGAAATGTATGCAATGCAATTATTTATTTAAATTAAGTATTCGTTAATTTAATTAAAATTACTGTATTTTATTTAATTTAAATAAATAAAAATACTTATTTTAAAAGAATAGATGCATTGTACACATTTGAAAAAATATTTCTCAATAATTACGATATTTTTTTTTCTGTGTATAGCCTGCGCGTCTGGGACTTAGAAAATTTACAGACGGCCGCAACGCGGGACTTGTAAAATTCACGCCTGTTCGCGCGAGAGGCGAGACGGCCGAAACGAAACAAGCGTGAATCTCTTTAGTGAGGAGTGAGAAGGGCAGGAGATACTCTCTCTCACTCGGCGACCCGAGCGTGCCCGAGCGCTTCCGAGCTCACGGACGAGCGCAGCGTCTGTATGCGTGAGCGTGCTTGCTCGAGCTAAACGTTTCGTCGATCGAGGCGCACCTAGCAGTAGAAGTGTGAAGTGCTAGGTGGCCAGTGACAGCTGGATAATACTTTCAAAGTTTTCTCCTTATTGTTCCATCCAATGCGAATAAAATTATTTTTCCTGGTAATTGTGATATAGTGTACAAGTCCTCGACCTGTCCTTTTGATCGTCAAACGGTTAAATAAGTTGAACTATTAAATAAATTCTTTCTTATGACAGCCATGTTTGTTTTGGTGAAAAAGCCTCAATTCCCCACCTCTGCTTTAAACATAATTTCTGCAATAATTGATACGTAAGTAGCTACATATGAAAGTTACAGGACTAGTAGGAAGGTTTAAGCTTTCGTTTAGTCACATCCGTTTCGAGGAAAAGTGATTTCTAAGGCAAGTTAACTTTGAAAGTAAATACTGCTTGATTTCTAGGGTCATCTAGGGTTTTAGCTGACTGAAATGTTGGGTTCTAGCCGGTACGGCTCCCTCATAAGGGGCAGCAGGACCGACCAGTAACTTGTTCAAAAAATAATTTTTTCCTAGGCAAATGCAGAGGTTTGCGCGGCTACTAAATACGTCGCCGTCGTTGATTATTTCCCGCTGCGATATGAAGGAAATGATAGCTTAAATATCGCTACAACTCGTGAAATCTTTATTGACGGCCGCACTGGCAGGATGGTATTTATAAATCGAGATTGAAATTGCGAGTGTCAAATACGGCGATTTGCACGAACAAACATGGCTGCCGCCCAGCAGTCGGTCATTTCCGCGATTTCTATTGGCTCTCGAGGTATTCCCAAGAAGAAAGCCTAGTGAGAACGGATCCCCTCGAGAGCCAATAGAAATCGCGGAAATGACCGACTTCTGCGCGGGAATTATACGTCTCCGTTTTACATTATTTTCTTACCGCAAGGGTATGTATCGAAAGCTTGAAGTTTATTCTAGGGCCTGCCACGGCGATATGGAGGGATAAGATAACGTTAAAGGAGTAATTCCAGTCATAAGCACCGTCGGTCTCTGTAGCTGTCAAGGACATTCCAATATGGCTGCTCTCGCGGCTGTATTTTCTGAAACTTCTCAGATCAACGCGCACTACGCACATATATCGCTGTGGCAGGCCCTAGAATAAACTTGAAGCTTTCGATACATACCCTTGCGGTTAGAAAATAACGTAAAACGGAGACGTATAATTCCCGCGCAGAAGTCGGTCATTTCCGCGATATCTATTGGCTCTCGAGGTATTCCCGAGGAGAAAGCCCAGTGGAGTTGAATCCCCTTTATAAAGACAAGGCACGAATCGAGAGCGTCAACTCCCAGCCTCGTCCAGTGCCACCTAGTGCCAGTAGATCGGCAGGCTGCTCCCGTCAACGTTCTCTTGCCGATCGGCAGAACGAGCGCCTGCAGATTTATGGATAGGCAACCCGACATACTGCCGTGTATGTTTTCGTAACGGCCTGTACATCATTAAAACTGCTTTTCAAATATACACATGTACTTATTGAAATGAAAATCAGTCAAGTTAATGAGTTTAATATCGTATTCCAAAGTAATAGTATATTCTAATATTGCAGGACTGCGGTTGTAGAATACACGTCTATTAGACCCGTCTATTAGACCTCTAAAAGTGCCATTTCGACGTCTATCTAGATGCATCTACAGATCTATCCTAGATCGTCGAATAGACATCGCTTAGATGTCTCTCCGATCTCGCGTTTCTCCCTGGGTAGAGGCAGGCTCCCCTGCACTCTAGCTATACTCAAGCGCCAACCCACTCCCTTTTCGATCGTGCCTTAAAAGCTATTAATCGAATATTTGCTCGATGAAGATTTGGGGAGGACAAGTGAAATCTTAAACGTACCAGAGATAAGAGAATAAAACATTGTTTAGGGCTTGCATTTGAAGCACAAACGGTGTGGGTACTTCAGAAACATATGAAAGAAATTCACCTGGAAACTTAATTATAGTGTTGAAGAAAATCAGGATCAGTCGTAGCTGCCAGGTAGCTTTTGTAGGACTCGTGACTCCACAGTCTGTGAGCGCCGGCTGTAACATCCAGGGAAGTTAACTGGTACAATAATATAGCTGCAATTGATAAGAAAAATGTATAATGTAAATTCAGCTGGTAAAAATTTGGACGGGCGCAATTAATTCCTTTAAACTTCTAGCATCTCTACAGCAATGTGACGTTTCACTGCGTTGCCCTACTAGCATGTTCAAGGATGAGGCAAGAATCGAGAGCGTCAACCCCCTACCCCCGTCCAGTGCCACCTAGCGCCGATAGATCGGCAGGCTGCTCCCCTCCATGCTCTTTTGCCGGCCAGCAGAACGAGCGCCTGCAGATTTATGGATAGGCAACCCAACCTACTCCCGTGTATGTTTTCGCAACACGCTGTACACGTGAGTAAAACTCTATTTTGTCATTTATTCTCTTTCTTTCATATCTGCATTTCGTTCCATACACACATGCCCTGTTCCATCTTCGTACGAACCTAAATATTCTTCCTTACACCCCATTATACATTCATTACGAACGGCAGCATACATTTACCTTCCCAACTTTGTGCATAACACGAATCGGCTGCATTACACAATACACAATGTTCAACTACAATGCAAGGGATTTAAGGAATTCACTTAGGAGTATGCCGAGAGTAAAACTGCGCCTTCTAGAAACTTCAAAGAACCCTTTTACGATATGAATTATCGATGCGCCTTAAAAGAATGCTTACTATTGTAAGAAGAAACCCGAGCTGGACATACGACGCGCAGTATGCGTACGCTCTCCATCGACGATGGACATCTTCGACAGCCGTTACTACCGTCGAAATAAACAACTACTGTCGATAATAGGTGTATGGCCACTTGAAAATTTCATTGAGAAGAAGATTATGCTGACCGTCAGCATTCTTGGCATCGCGTATTTTATAATACCACAGGTATTCAAGAAGCTATTCGCATATTACGTAACTGCAATAAGATGTTGCGGAATAATTGGGTAACTGCGTATGTGAAGGTTCTATATTTCATTAAACATGACGCCGGTTTCGAAGACCTCGTGTCAAGTAGCCCTACATTGATAGGTTCACTAATGGTAGTAACGAAGCTATTTGCGTTGTTTCGTAATTCTGAGAAGGTGAGTGGCACAGAATTCAAATATCGTTTCATCTGTCGCAATTAATAAAATCCCTATTCGAATAGCTCAAGATATTGCTCGAACAAATTCGCGAGCATTGGTGCACTTTGCGAAATCCTACGGAAGTTGCAATTATGTCGAAGTATGCAGAGAATAGCAGAAGATTTACATTGGGATACGTAGGTAAGACGAAGAGAAAATCATCATGTTCGGACATTTCAAAGATGTGTGAATTTTTAGTTCTCGTCATTTTCGTGATGCTTTGTTACATGCTGAGGCCTTTCACCGCTCCGTTAATGGACATTTTTTCACCGCGAAACGAAACGCGACCACGACATTTCATAACTCTTTCGGAGTATTTGATAGACCGTGACAAGTATTACCATATCCTTTTATTGAGTGGACACGTTTCTTTTTTGCTGTGCACGTCTATCATCTTAGGAGGCGATACGTTCTATGTCGCGATTGTGGAACATGCCTGTGGTGTATTTTGTGTTTTGAGGTATATAAGTAAATTAGTGAATTTTTCGTTTGCAATTGTACAAATGAACACGCAAGTGTTTAGGATTTTACAATGTAATAAAATAAATTATGTCGACAATTGAAGATTGCATAATATCATATTAAATAAATTCGTATTATTTGCAGACATCGATTGGAACGGGCATATGGTGGATACAAGAACGAACGTGCGAATGAAAACGAATATTCCAGGTTGAACGAAAAAGCCGTGTATTGTAGAGTGGTTGATTGCATACGCTTACATAAAAAAGCTTTACAGTTAGTATTTCTATTATTGTGTTGTGGTATCTGACTTGTAGAAAGTTAGCGATTTCCGACCCTTTAGAAGCAGCTGTCTTTGGTGGCGAACGATCAATATTGTTGCTTTAAGTTTATGTATTTGTATATTAGCTGAAACTGCACCCGATACAGCACATAAAACTAGTGGTGGTTAGTGGTCGGCACGATCGCCAGGTGCTCGCGCTTACCGGGTGCAGAAAAGCTTCGCTTTCTGCAATAGGCACGACCGCGTAACTCACGTTTCCATACTTGAATTTCCCACAATTTCGAAACGGTTGAAGATAGCGGTACATAAAGTTTTGTAGCACCAAATTCATTTGATGCCAGGAAACTTTATGTATCGTTATCTTCAGCCGTTTAGAAATGGCGGCAAAATTAAATTTTATTCGAAATTTGAATTTGCCGCCATTTTGTACCGGTTCAAGATGGCGGCTCACAAATATTATTGTGAACTCACAGTAGTGTGCTTGATTTTTGTGCCAAATTTCGTCCCGATCGCTTCAGCCGTTTTTCCCAAATCGAGGATATACACGGACACACACACATACAGGGTGTTGCGAAGCATACACGGCAGTAGGTCAGGTTGCCTGTCCAAAAATCTGCAGGCGCTCACTCTGCTGACCGACAAGAGAGCGCGGAGGGGAGCAACCTGCCGATCTACTCGCGCTAGGTGGCACTGGACGAGGCTAGGAGGTTGACGCTCTCGATTCCTGCCTCGTCCTTGTATTAACCGCACTTCAATTATATTGTATGCACTTTACCGACCAGTAAACTATTAATCGGCTTTTTGTCCCCAACGCTTACCGACCGGTCTATTAATCTGCTTAACAAAAAAGCAGTTCAAAAAGTTTACCGGTCGGTAAAGTGCATTCAATATAATTGAAGTGCGGTTAATATAAGGACGAGGCACGAATCAAGAGCGTCAACTTCCTAGCCTCGTCCAGTGCCACCTAGCGCGAGTAGATCGGCAGGTTGCTCCCCTCCGCGCTCTCTTGTCGGTCAGCAGAGCGAGCGCCTGCAGATTTTTGGATAGGCAACCCGTCCTAGTGCCGTGTATGTCTTCGCAACACCCTGTACATACGAACGAATTTCAGGATGGCAATTGCATAAGTCACTCGCTTTACGGTCGTGCCTAATTATATTTGTGAATAGGACGCAATATCGTTCCGCTATAAAATTTCTATGTACTTTCCACAGAATTATGTTACTTAAAATAGTTGTGGAAGTAACCAGTAATTATAATCGTGTACCCGAGTATCCAATACCACGCGGCCTAACATATGGCTGCTTTAATGTAATTTTGGTTCTACATATAAGTTTCCAATTAAATGTAAATTATCCGCCTATAATTTTCTGAATTTTCTAGATTTAGTAATTTGACTGCATCAACCTTTACCACATTTCTATTTTTTGATATTGGATTTGGCATATTGATACATAGTACTGCTTGCGTGATGGTAAGTGTTTGGACATTTTTTTTACATAAATGAATTGTCCCTTTGCATTTACTATATTGGTCGGAGCTTGGAACTACATTGAATTTTTAGATGGTATTATCTATGAATCGTCCATCCAATTTCGGGTTTTACATCACGGTAGCAGGCGTGCAAAGCTGCAGATTGTTTATCAGTAACTTCCCTGGTCAACGACTGACGAATCACAGTGCTGAAGTCATAAACGCTGCGTGAGTAATCAGACAGACAGACAGACACACATGCGCGCGCGCCACTATTGCAAAAGTCTCGATCAAATCTTTCTAGGAATCGTAAAGTACTGTCTTGTGGCGATCCTAAGCTTGATCTTGAGGTTAACTTTTGGTATTATTTGTAGGTTAAATTGAATTTTTCAAATGGCTCGCATTTCTTTACGAATTTAAAATTCGTGGAAAATTTTACGTTCAGATATGTCCTTATATGTTAGGGATCAAAGTAACCTCGAGAGGTCGTTTGAAAGTTAAAGGTCCGACAGTCGCAAATTGCCCGATTGAAGATGATATTGTTTAAAATAAAGTCAACCCTACATTCATGTTTAAGGTCACTTTAAATGTCACCTGCAGAGAACACTTTGCGACTCCAATAACTTGTATTTGGGTCATTTGTCTCCGTCAAATGGCGTGTTTTATCATAGACAAACATTCGAGCTTTAAATGGCCCTTTCTGGTCACTTTGATCTCCAATGTAATAACATACATGAGTGTGAAAATTCCCGCTACTTTAAAAATCGGGATATAAAGTACGGACCATTTAGAAATTTCGATTTGATTTACAAAAAACCCCCAAAGCCAAACTTAACGTTAAATTCAAGACCATCATAAGATAGTACCTTACAATCTCCACGAGCTTTCTTGAAGTAGCTTTCCGTGAAAGTGCGTTGTTTTTTTAATAAGTGGGAGGTTTTCTACTTTCCGAACATCCTTTATATTTCCTCATACATTAGTTGTTTGGTGACGGACTTTCATCATAGGAACGTGCTCTTTTTATATCGTAACAAAGCTTTAATGCTTGTTTTGTGTCGCAAAATCCATAATTCAACTATTTCTAGCTACAACTGCGAGTGGCCGCAGATGTCGGCGAGAGTAATGAAATCGTTGCTATTTCTCATGATGACTGGCCAAGCGCCATCGAGGATATTAATTGCTAAAATATATATCATCGGTATGGGTAGTTTTGGCGCGGTAATGCAACTTACATTGTAATCATTAGTGTATGCACAATTATACTAAGCATTAACTTATTTAGGTCATGAAGACTTCGTTATCTTATTGTACGCTTATGGCGTCTATCCACGATGATTCAGGCGGCCACCAATGATTTAGTTACAACCAATATAGCGAGTGCCACAAGATTTTCAAAATATCGTGGTGTTGAAGTAGTAGAGTAAAACATTAGAGCGCCCTATCGTAAATCGGCATAGCAGCAATAATTCGGGCTTCGCAAGGGCGCTGCACTGCTGTTCGCGCTACTCGAAGAATGCGTTCGTTTTGTCACAAAGGAAGCGTGCCTTTGTAGACAGTCGATCTATGAAAATTATTTGCGTCAGTTCACCCACTTATTCTTCTCCTATCCTTGTTCGTCTCTTTAATAAATTGTTTAGTGTCAAATATCGCCCTTATTAATTATCCCGCGAGAGTTATATTTATTAGGCATGACCGTAAAGGGAGTGACTTATGCAATCGCCATCGCGAAAACCGTTCGCGTGTGTGTGTGTGTGTGTGTGTGTCCGTGTATATCCTCGATTTCGGAAAAACAGCTGAACCGATCGGGACGAGGCACAAAAATCAAGTACACTACTGTGAGTTGACAATAAGGTTTGTGAGCCGCCATCTTGAACCAACACAAAATGGCGGAAGATTCAAAATTTGAAAAAATGTAATTTAAATTTAATATTGCCGGTATTTCTAAGCGGCTGAAGATAGCGATACATAAAGTTTGCTGGCACCAAATGGATATACAGGGTGATTCAGAACAACCTTCCGAAATTAAAAACTCAAAATCTTGAAATAATTCTAAGAAACTTTTTCCTCTTGCAAAACTTTGGTAAAAGCTTAATTTTGGAATTATTAATAAAAATAGTAGGCCTATCACGAGCAGAGTACAGGAGATAGGCAGGGGCGGCGCAACTCACGGTCCGACACGGGCTCCAACGTGGGGTGCTCGCTGCAGTCAGCTGATCGCTGAACCCTCTAGCGGTGCGTTCGAAAACCCCACCCGGGTGCACTCGATCACCCAGTTGTCGTTCGAAAATGTCCAAAGGCCACCTGGGTGTATCGTTCGGAAACACCTTTGGGTACACCCGGTGGAGAGACTTTTCCACCCATGTTTTGGGCAGGGTGGTCGGGTGCACCCACCCATTTCCCGCGCGAATTCAATTGCTCAGCTACAAGAAGTATGTATAGGCGATATTGCTCACACATCAGTCACATCAAGAACAAGGGAGTAATGTAATAAAGTAAATTAAGTAAAATGAGTAATCTAATAAAGGGCTAGGGTAGGATTAGGGTTAGGGTATATGCTGTGTACAGATTCAAATGGTTCTTTAATAATACAGGATAAAAAATTGGCAGTGTGAAACACCAAAAAAACTGAGAAAAAATAGATAAGTATTAATCTACAGCGAGTGCAAAAACAACGAATAATATAATATATATTACATTAATATAATACTTTATTAATATACTTTATAATATATTAATATAATATATTACATAATATAATAGATATAACATTCTATCTAACAATTCGAGCATGATCCGTCATTTTTTGCATATATTGTGATTGTACTATGATATGTTGCACGGGTTGCACGGTACTCTTTTCCAAAGTCGTTCGAAAACGTCGTCACCCGAGTGCTCCCCCGAAGAGTTTTCCCTATCACCCAACTAGATTCACCCGAGGTAGTTTTCGAACGCACCCTAGTTGTGTCCAAAATACATTGCCAACTTGGAAATCTGTATTTTGTATTATTGATTTCCATAAGTGGCAATTATTTTGAGAAACAACCAGAATGATACGCGTACACACGAATAACGCGTGCAAGTTGATCTGTTTCTCTCTCTCTCTTTCTCTCACTGATTCACTCGCATTCACTTATGCACTTAGAACTAATACGCACAGTTAATCACTATTAATCACAATCGATGAATCGTTTCGGCAAATCAGAAGTCTTGGAAGAAACACAATAATAAACACGTGTTTCTCCCAGGAATTACGAACTGCCGCCAACAACAAGATTCGTTTGCTTCACGACAGGCCACAGATAATTTCACAGGTAACAATTGCATCACCGAGGAGAGATGTTAAAGAGGGACAGCGCTTATGCGTCCAGAGGGGCCGAAAAATTTCACTGTTTTCAACACCAATTTGTCGTAACTGAAATGGTTAGCACCGAAAGTGGACGAGTTCGAGTTCTCGTTCGTTCTGCACATATCCCTAACCTACCAGCAATCCATGACTTTCTATTGGTTGCGTCCCCTCGCGACCGCTCCTCGACTGAACAGGAATACGCTTGTGTAGAACCGCGCGCATCGCACGGGTGCCAAGCCGACTCTCTTACGGGTAGGGATGCCAGAGTGAGTCTCGGGACTGCTCGGGACCGGGACTTCCCCTTCTATCATCACTACGTCACACTACGTGACGTCATGTTATCCCCCACTACTGCCATTGCCAGCGTGAACGGACCGGCACGGATTCTGCTCGTGTCGATAGCCGCTGAAGCAGAAGTACTATGAGCCTATTAAATCTCTTGTTAAAGACATATTTACTGCAAACTCTAAGAAATTGTTCCTCGTAACATATGGTTGCCCTGAAAAGGGCAGATTTGTGTATTTTTTAGAGCAGATGCTCGAAATGACCCCCATTCATTGCGACGCAAGCTCATGCACCTTAATAGATTTTCCGAAATATTCTCCATAACATTGTCTTCAATTTCCCACATAGCATAGTGAAGTTTGGTGTTCAAATATTCCTCGTCCTCGGGAAGCTTCTTGTAAATTTTCTCTTTGCAATGTCCCCAGAGAAAAAAGTCTAGTGGATTGAGATCGGGGGATCTGGCGGGCCAACGTATCGGGCCGTATCGGCCCATCCAACGCCCAGGAAATTGCCGATTTAAATAGTCGGTGACGATTCTTGCGTTGTGTGGACCAGCACCGTCTTGTTGGAAAATAAGATTCCTTATTTTACTTTGTCTCAATATACGTGGAACATCATAAATAGCTACTATTTCATTATGGCAATATCCCCCCTTTGACCCCCCATATCTCAAGATTGAGACATATGCTCAATCTAAAATTTTTACACGGCAAATCTATCATCATAAACTTTCATTTCCCATTCATTCTGACCCCAAGTTCGAGGTCCACGAAACAGGCTAATTTTGGCCCATTTTTGGGGTTACTCTTTGGTTGCGATCTGTTTAGCCGTTTGGCCGGAATACTGGACTAATGGAAATAGTGAAACATTCATTAATGCATTAGTCCAGTATTCCGGTCAAACGGCTGAACGGATCCGAACAAAACATGGCATTTACATCGAGTATACAGGGTGTTTGACATAAGATGTATAACCCGAAAGTTGGAGATAGATGGGGTAAAACCGAGAAGAAAAGTCATGTACCATAATGCAAAATTCGCAATAGTTATCGAGATATTAATAAAAACGCGTGAGCCAATGAGCGGAGCCGGTGAACGGCGATGGACAAGAGGCGCCCGGTGAGAGGCAAGCGCGGTTGACAAGAGGCGCGCGGCGAGGGGCAAGCGCGCCTTTTGACTATCGCTCTTATAAGGGCGAAAAGATCTTCGTCCCTATCGGTTCAGCCGTTTACCGAAATCGAGGATATACACGGACACACACACACACACACATGAACGGTCGTGTCCAATGAAAACAGAAAGTATCAGTCTGGTCAGTTCGCCGCCCTCTGATCTCTCCTTCTCAGCCGGTCCTTGCCATAAATCACTCGACAGTGCCATTCGTACGGGCTGCAATATTTATGCGATAGATATTATGATAGACCGTAACGGTTCGTATGGGTCAGCTACTTTACGGTGAGGATCTTTCCGCCTTTACATACACGCGAATAAAACTCTATTTTGTCATTTATTCTCTTTCTTTCATATCTGCATTTCGTTCAAAATACACACATGCCCTGTTCCATCTTCGTACGAACCTAAATATTCTTCCTTACACCCCATTATACATTCATTACAAACGGCAGCATTCATTTACCTTCCCAACTTTGTGCATAACACGAATCGGCTGCATTACACAATACACAATGTTGTACTACAATGCAAGGGATTTAAGGAATTCACTTAGGAGTATGCCGAGAGTAAAACTGCGCCTTCTAGAAACTTCAAAGAACCCTTTTACGATATGAATTATCGATGCGCCTTAAAAGAATGCTTACTATTGTAAGAAGAAACCCGAGCTGGTCATATAGCGCGCAGTATGTGTACGCTCTCCATCGACGATGGACATCTTCGACAGCCGTTACTACCGTCGAAATAAACAACTACTATCGATAATGGGTGTATGGCCACTTGAAAATTTTATTGGGAAGAAGATTCTGTTGACCGTCAGCATTCTTGGCAGCACGTATTTTACAATACCACAGGTATTCAAGAAGCTATTCGCATATTACGTACCTGCAATAAGATGTTGCGGAATAATTTGGTAACTGCGTATGTGAAGGTTCTATATTTCATTAAACATGACGCCAGTTTCGAAGACCTCGTGTCAAGCAGCCCTACATTGATAGGTTCACTAATTGTAGTATCGAAGCTATTTGCGTTGTTTCGTAATTCTGAGAAGGTGAGTGGCACAGAATTCAAATATTGTTTGATCTCCTAAGTAGAACAGAAAGTGAAGATGTCGTCAAAATTATGTCAAAATGACGACAAAATGATCAGAAAATGACTGTTTGTGTCGTCATTCTGACATCATTTGGACGACATCGTGACTTTCTGTTCTATTTGGGCTGTTGCAATTAATAAAATCCTTATTCGAATAGCTCAAGATATTGCTCGAACAAATTCGCGAGCATTGGTGCACTTTGCGAAATCCTACGGAGGTTGCAATTATGTCGAAGTATGGAGAGAATAGCAGAAGATTTACATTGGGATACTTAGGTATGACGAAGAAGAAAGCATTGCTATCATGTTCGGATATTTCAAAGATGTATGAATTTTTAGTTCTCGTCATTTTCGCGATGCTTTGTTACATGCTGAGGCCTTTCACCGCTCCGTTAATGGACATTTTTTCACCGCGAAACGAAACGCGACCACGACATTTCATAACTCTTTCGGAGTATTTGATAGACCATGACAAGTATTACCATATCCTTTTATTGAGTGGACACGTTTCTTTTTTGCTGTGCGCGTCTATCATCATAGGAGGCGATACGTTCTATGTCGCGACAGTGGAACATGCCTGTGGTGTATTTTGTGTATTGAGGTACATAAATAAATTAGTGAATTTTTCATTTGCAATTGTACAAATGAACACGCAAGTGTTTAGGATTTTACAATGTAATAAAATAAATTATGTCGACAATTGCAGATTGCATAATATCGTATTAAATAAATTCGTATTATTTGCAGACATCGATTGGAACGGGCATATGGCGAATACGAGTACGAACATGCGAATGAAAACGAATATTCCAGGTTGAACGAGAAAGCAGTGTATTATAGAGTGGTTGATTGCATACGCTTACATAAGAAAGCTTTACAGTTAGTATTTCTATTATTGTGTTGTGGTATCTGACTTTGTAGAAAGTTAGTGATTTCCGACCCTTTAGAAGCAGCTGTCTTTAGTGGCTAGATCCGAACGAGCACTCGATATTGTTGCTTTAAGTTTATGTATTTGTACACTGCCGTTGAAAAGTTTCCGGACAATGCCTACACCTAAACTGAAAATCTTCTCGCGTCTTCTTGACCCACCTCTCAGGAACACTTTTGGGAGATCCTCCAGAAAGCATGGAGTTAAATACCAAATTCTGTTTTGGAAAAATTTATAAAAAGGATGCCGCGATTAGTGACAAAGGTGCTATCTACCAAGGAAGGATGGTTCGACGAAAATAAAGTGTGAGTTCCAAGTCAATGATTGACCCTGATTCGTGAGTTTTTCAGGTTTTAGGCACGACCGTTAAGGGAGTGACTTATGCAATCGCCATCCTGAAAACCATTCGCGCGCGCGCGCGCGCGCGTGTGTGTGTGTGTGTCCGTGTATATCCTCGATCTCGGGAAAACGGCTGAACCGATCGGGACGAAATTTGGCACAAAAATCAAGTACATTACTGTGAGTTCACAATAAGGTTTGTGAGCCGCCATCTTAAACCGGTACAAAATGGCGGCAAATTCAAATATCGAAAAATTCATATCTTTGGTACTATTCATTGGATCCCGATAAAATTTTACACATACATGTACACGTATACAATGACAATTTCTGGAAATTTTCAAATTTTTTGATTGGCCGAATCAAAAATGGCGGCTAATTCAAATCTTTAGTCCAATATTCCGGCAAAACGAGTGAACGGATCCGAACAAAATTTGGCATGTACATCGAGTATAACCCATTTGGTGCCACGAAATTTTATGTACCGCCATCTTCAACCATTTCAAAATTATGGGAAATTCAATTATGGAAACGTGAGTTACGCGGTCGTGCCTATGGCAGGAAGCGAAGCTTTTCTGCACCCGGTAAGGCGAGCGCGAGGCGCGAGCACCCGACGATCGTGCCCACCACTAACCACCACTAGTTGTTACTTCTTATTGTTAAGTAAATAAAATTTATCAATATTTTGTATACTAATTAGTGTTTTATTAAGAATTTTTCCGAACTATACTCCTGTCCGGAAACTTTTCGACGGCAGTGTATATTATTGCTGAAACTGTATCCGATACTGCATATAAAATTATATTTGTGAATAAGACGCAATATCGTTCCGCGTTCAAATTTCTATGTACTTTCAACAGAATCATGTTACTTAAAATAGTTGTGGAAGTAACCACTATCATTATAATCGTGTACCCGAGTATCCAATACCACGCGACCTAACATATGTCTGCTTTAATGTAATTTTGGTTCTACATATAACTTTCCAATTAAATGTAAATTATCCGCCTATAATTTTCTGAATTTTCTAGATTTAGTAATTTGATTGCATCAACCTTTACCACATTTCTATTTTTTGATATTGGATTTGGCATATTGCTACATAGTACTGTTTGCGTGATGGTAAGTGTTTGGACATTTTTCTTACATAAATGAATTGTCCCTTTGCTTTTACTATATTGGTCGGAGCTTGAAACTACATTGAAGTTTTAGATAGTGTTATCCATGAATCGTCCATCCAATTTGGGGTTTTACATCACGGGAGCAGGCGTGCAAAGCTGCAGATTATTTATCAGTAACTTCCCTGGTCAACGACTGACGAATCACAGTGCTGAAGTCATAAACGCTGCGTGAGTAATGAGACAGACAGACACACGCGCGCGCGCCAATATTTCAAAAGTCTCGATCAAATCTTTCTAGGAATCGTAAAGTACTGTCTTGTGGCGATCCTAAACTTGATCTTGAGGTTAACTTTTGGTATTATTTGTAGGTTAAATTGAATTTTTCAAATGGCCCGCATTTCTTTCCGAATTTAAAATTAGTGGAAAATTTTACTTTTAGATATGTCCTTATATGTTAGGGATCAAAGTAACCTCGAGGGGTCGTTTGAAAGTTAAAGGTCCGACAGTCGCAAATTGCCCGGTTGAAGATGATATCGTTTAAAATAAAGTCAACCCTAAATTCATGTTTAAGGTCACTTTAAATGTCACCTGCAGAGAACACTTTGCGACTCCAATAACTTGTATTTGGGTCATTTGTCTCCGTCAAATCGCGTGTTTTATGATAGACAAATATTCGAGCTTTAAATGGCCCTTACTGGTCACTTTGATCTCCAATGTAATAACATACATGAGTGTGAAAATTCCCGCTACTTTAAAAATCGGGATATAAAGTACGGACCATTTAGAAATTTCGATTTGATCTACAAATAACCCATAAAGCCAAACTTAACGTCAAATTCAAGGCAATCATAAGATAGTACCTTACAATCTCCACGAGTTTTCTTGAAGTAGCTTTCCGTGAAAGTGCGTTGTTTTTTTAATAAGTGGGAGGTTTCGTACTTTCCGAACATCCTTTATATTTCCTCATACATTAGTTGTTTGGTGACGGACTTTCATCATAGCATCGTGCTCTTTTTATATCGTAACAAAGCTTTAATGCTTGTTTTGTGTCGCAAAATCAATAATTCAACTGTTTGTAGCTACAACTGCGAGTGGCCGCAGATGTCGGTGAGAGTAATGAAATCGGTGCTATTTCTCATGATGACTGGCCAAGCGCCATCGAGGATATTAATTGCCAAAATATATGTCATCGGTATGGGTAGTTTTGGCGCGGTAATACAACTTATATTGTAATCATTAGTGTATGCACAATTATACTACGCATTAACTTCTTTAGGTCATGAAGACTTCGTTATCTTATTGTATGCTTATGGCGTCTATCCACGATGATTCAGGCGGCCACCAATGATTTAGTTGCAACCAATATAGCGAGTGCTACAAGGTTTTCAAAATATCGTGGTGTTGAAGTAGTAGAGTAAAACATTACAGTGCCCTATCGTAAATCGGCATAACAGCAAATTATATTCGGGCTTCGCAAGGGCGCTGCACTGCTGTTCGCGCTTCTCGAACAATGCGTTCGTTTTGTCACAAAGGAAGCGTGCCTTTGTAGATAGCCGATCTATGAAAATTATTGTGTGCGGCTATATTTGTCTCATTTCACCCATTTATTAGGCACGACCGTAAAGGAAGTGACTTATGCAATCGCCATCGCGAAAACCGTTCGTGTGTGTGTGTGTGTGTGTGTGTGCGCGTGTGTGCGTGTGTGTGGCCGCGTCCGTGCATATCCTCGATTTCGGAAAGACGGCTGAACCGATCAGACGAAATTTGGCACAAAAATCACGTACACTACTGTGAGTTGACAATAAGGTTTGTGAGCCGCCATCTTGAACCAACACAAAATGGCGGGAGATTCAAAATTTGAAAAAAATGTAATTTAAATTTAATATTGCCGCCATTTCTAAGCGGCTGAAGATGCGATACATATAGTTTGTTGGCACCAAATGGATATATACTCAAAGTACATACGAAATTCCGTTGCGATCCGTTTAGCCGTTTGGCCGGAATACTGGACTAATGGAAATAGTGAAACATTCATTAATCCATTAGTCCAGTATTCCGGTCAAACGGCTGAACGGATCCGAACAAAACTTGGCATCTACATCGAGTATATATCCATTTGGTGCCACGAAACTTTATGTATAGCCGTCTTCAACCGTTTCGAAATGGCGGCAAAATTAAATTTAAATTGCATTTTTTTCAAAATTTGAATTTTCCGCCATTTTGTGTTGGTTCAAGATGGCGGTTCACAAACCTTATTGTCAACTCACAGTAGTGTACTTGATTTTTGTGACAAATTTCGTCCCGATCGGTTCAGTCGTTTTCCGAAATCGAGGATATACACGGACACACACACACACACACACACACACACACACGAACGGTCCTGTCCAATGAAAACAGAAAGTATCAGTCTGGTCAGTTTGCCGCCCTCTGATCTCTCCTTCTCAGCCGGTCCTTGCCATAAATCACTCGACAGTGCCATTCGTACGGGCTGCAATATTTATGCGATAGATATTATGATAGACCGTAACGGTTCGTATGGATCAGCTACTTTACGGTGAGGATCTTTTCGCCCTTACATACACGTGAATAAAACTCTATTTTGTCATTTATTCTCTTTCTTTCATATCTGCATTTTGTTCCATACACACATGCCCTGTTCCATGTTCGTACGAACCTAAATATTCTTCCTTACGCCCCATTATACATTCATTACGAACGGTAGCATTCATTTACCTTCTCAACTTTGTGCATAACGCGAATCGGCTGCATTACACAATACATAATGTTGAACTACAATGCAAGGGATTTAAGGAATTCACTTCGAATGCCTAGAGTAAAACTGCGCCTTCTAGAAACTTCAAAGAACCCTTTTACGATATGAATTATCGATGCGCTTTAAAAGAAAGCTTACTATTGTAAGAAGAAACCCGAGCTGGACATATGACGCGCAGTATGTGTACGCTCTCCATCGACGATGGACATCTTCGACAGCCGTTACTACCGTCGAAATAAACAACTACTGTCGATAATAGGTGTATGGCCACTTGAAAATTTCATTGGGAAGAAGATTATGTTAACCGTCAGCATTCTTGGCATCGCGTATTTTACAATACCACAGGTATTCAAGAAGCTATTCGCATATTACGTACCTGCAATAAGATGTTGCGGAATAATTTGGTAACTGCGTATGTGAAGGTTCTATATTTCATTAAACACGACGCCGGTTTCGAAGACCTCGTGTCAAGTAGCCCTACATTGATAGGTTCACTAATTGTAGTATCGAAGCTATTTACGTTGTTTCGTAATTCTGAGAAGGTGAGTGGCACAGAATTCAAATATCGTTTGATCTGTCGCAATTGATAAAATCCTTATTCGAATAGCTCAAGATATTGCTCGAACAAATTCGCGAGCATTGGTGCATTTTGCGAAATCCTACGGAGGTTGCAATTATGTCGAAGTATGCAGAGAATAGCAGAAGATTTACATTGGGATACTTAGGTATGACGAAGAGAAAATCATCGCCATCATGTTCGGACATTTCAAGGATGTGTGAATTTTTAGTTCTCCTCATTTTCATGATGCTTTGTTACATGCTGAGGCCTTTCACCGCTCCGTTAATGGACATTTTTTCACCGCGAAACGAAACGCGACCACGACATTTCATAACTCTTTCGGAGTATTTGATAGACCGTGACAAGTATTACCATATCCTTTTATTGAGTGAACATGTTTCTTTATTGCTGTGCATGCCTATCATCATAGGAGGCGATACGTTCTATGTCGCGACTGTGGAACATGCCTGTGGTGTATTTTGTGTATTGAGGTACATAAATAAATTAGTGAATTTTTCATTTGCAATTGTACAAATGAACACGCAAGTGTTTAGGATTTTACAATGTAATAAAATAAATTATGTCGACAATTGCAGATTGCATAATATCGTATTAAATAAATTCGTATTATTTGCAGACATCGATTGGAACGGGCTTATGGCGAATACGAGTACGAACATGCGAATGAAAACGAATATTCCAGGTTGAACGAGAAAGCCGTGTATTGTAGAGTGGTTGATTGCATACGCTTACATAAAAAAGCTTTACAGTTAGTATTTCTATTATTGTATTGTGGTATCTGACTTTGTAGAAAGTTAGCGATTTCCGACCCTTTAGAAGCAGCTGTCTTTGGTGCCGAACGATCGATATTGTTGCTTTAAGTTTATGTATTTGTATATTAGCTGAAACTGCACCCGATACAGCATATAACTACAGCATATACACAGCACTAGTGGTGGTTAGTGGTCGGCACGATCGCCAGGTGCTCGCGCTCGCCTTACCGGGCGCAGAAAAGCTTCGCTTTCTGCAATAGGCACGACCGCGTAACTCACGTTTCCATACTTGAATTTCCCACAATTTCGAAACGGTTGAAGATAGCGGTACATAAAGTTTTGTAGCACCAAATTCATTTGATGCCAGGAAACTTTATGCACCGAGGAGAGATTGTTTAAGAGGGTCAGCGCCCGTGTATTTGGAGGGGCCGTTTTGCCCGGTGCTGGCGGGTCCCGGAGATAATTGTAGTGCTCTATTCGATCAACCGTACTTATGGAGTTGTAATGTAAACTATGTTGCTTTGCTATGTAGTTACGCAAAAATGGCGCTGCAAGCACTGAAAATTTTCGGCCCCCCTAGACGCATAAGCGCTGACCCTCTTTAACAATCTCTCCTCGGTGCTTTATGTATCTTTATCTTCAGCCGTTTAGAAATGGCGGTAAAATTAAATTTCATTCAAAATTTGAATTTGCCGCCGTTTGGTACCGGTTCAAGATGGCGGCTCACAAATCTTATTGTGAACTCACAGTAGTGTACTTGATTTTTGTGCCAAATTTCGTCCCGATCACTTCAGCCGTTTTCCAATATCGAGGATATATACGGACACGCACAGATGCACACACACACACATACATAGGAACGGTTTTCAGGATGGTGATTGCATAAGTCACTCCCTTTACGGTCGTGCCTAATTATATTTGTGAATAGGACACAATACCGTTCTGCGATCAAATTTCCATGTACTTTCAACAGAATCATGTTACTTAAAATAGTTGTGGAAGTAACCACTCATTATAATCGTGTACCCGAGTATCCAATACTACGCGGCCTAACATATGTCTGCTTTAATATAATTTTGGTTCTACATATAACTTTCCAATTAAATGTAAATTATCCGCCTATAATTTTCTGAATTTTCTAGATTTAGTAATTTGACTGCATCAACCTTTACCACATTTCTATTTTTTGATATTGGATTTGGCATATTGCTACATAGTACTGCTTGCGTGATGGTAAGTGTTTGGACATTTTTGTTACATAAATGAATTGTTCTCTTTGCATTTACTATATTAGTCGGTGCTCGAAGCTACGTTGAATTTTTAGATGGTTTTATCCATGAATCGTCCATCCAATTTCGGGCTTTTCATTACGGTTGCAGGCGTGCAAAGCTGCAGATTATTTATCAGTAACTTCCCTGGTCAGCGACTGACAAATCACAGTGCTGAAGTCATAAACGCTGCGTGAGTAATCAGACAGACAGACAGACAGATACACACGCGCGCGCGTCAGTATTACAAAAGTCTCGATCAAATCTTTCTAGAAAGCGTAAAGTACTGTCTTGTGGCGATCCTAAACTTGATCTTGAGGTTAATTTTTGGTATTATTTGCAGGTTAAATCGAATTTTTCAAATGGCCCGCATTTCTTTCCGAATTTAAAACTAGTGGAAAATTTTACATTCAAATATGTCTTTATATGTTAGGGATCAAAGTAACCTCGAGGGGTCGTTTGAAAGTTAAAGGTCCGACAGTCGCAAATTGCACAATTGAAGATGATATCGTTTAAAATTAAGTCAACCCTAAATTCATGTTTAACCCCTTCGTTATCCTGGACGAGATATCTCGCGACCCGTTATTGACCGATTAACGCTTTTGACGAGATATCTCGCTCCCTAGCACCAATATTTTGACATTCTAGACAAAATATTTCGTGTTCTGCCTTTGAGTTCTTATGTCGCTTATACGTTGCGTCGTATGTAAAGAAAACGGAAAACGTAAGGAAAGACACGGTATTCTTGTCAGAAATGTAAGGCCGCTTTATGCGTAACACCATGTTTTCAGTTATAAGAAGGTAAAAAGTAAATAAAAATAATTGCATCAAAAACTGTATTTATTGCTTTCTAATAGCCACACGAATAGAATTAGTTATAAAATATATTCGTCTAGAATGTCAAAATATTGGTGCTAGGAAGCGAGATATCTCGTCCAGGATAACGAAGGGGTTAAGGCCACTTTAAATGTCACCTGTAGACAGGGATGGTAACCTTTGGGCAACAAAAAACCGTAACAAGGCGTTAGAAAATCCGTAGAAATCCGTGCAGTCGAAGGTTAAATCCGTGTGAATTTCCGTAGCAAAATTACATTACGCTACTGTCAAAGAACAAGGATTTGCATTTACAATTTATAAAAAAGCACATTTTTACACTGTGACTTGGTCCACACAAGCCTAGAAATGGAAAAAAATGCCGATAATTTAAAAACGGATTTCAATACCAGTTAGTGCCCAGATAGCACATTATATTCTGAGAATATTCTGAGAATATTCTAAAAATGTCATGTTTGATATACGTAGGATATACTGTGTATGTATTATGATATATTCAGACTATACTCAAGATATTCAGAATATCCTCAGGATATTCCCCAAATATTACGTTTATATACAGGACATTCGGGATGAATTCGAAATATACGCAGTACCTACGATATGAATGTAAAATAAGATATTCTGTATACGTTATTTTCAGAATACCTCCTGAATATATGAAATGTTCGTAGCATATTATATACTTCTTACTATATCCTTAGTATATTCTCAGAATATATATATATGGCAGATTCTGTATGAATTCAGAATATACGGAGGATATTATGCGCTATCTGGGTGATAAGAACGGCATATACATATAGGTAAAAATGTTGCTGTTGGATTTCATTACACTAAAAGTTATTGATATTGATAATCGATTGGCTGAAGTGACCCTTTAATCAATTCTTTCACTCGTTAAAATATCATTACAAAATTATCATACTTTATTTTATAGCAGGGGTGGCCAGCCGTTTGCGTACATGCGTCAATTTCAGATGGCGCCAAGGTTCACATGCGCCATATAACTGGAGCACCTCTTATACTATAAATGATTGAATTACGAATCACACTGTTTTCATACATACCTTCATCTCTATGTATATGTAATTCTGTAATTGTATGAATTATAATAAAAGTTTTGATTTCTTATTATGTAATTAATATTATTTTCACACAAAATAAAACCATATATTAAAAGAATCCGAACTAGAATAAAAAAAATCCGTAGATTTCGACGCGTTATCCGAAAATACGGAATAGTATGAAAAATCCGTAGATCTACGAATAAATCCGTAGAGTTACCAACACTGTTTACTGGTCACTTTGATCTCCAATATAATAACATACATGAGTGTGAAAATTCCCGTTACTTTAAAAATCGGGATAAAAAGTACGGACCATTTAGAAATTTCGATTTGATCTACAAATAACCCCCAAAGCGAAACTTAACGTTAAATTCAAGACCATCATAAGATAGTATCTTACAATCTCCACGAGCTTTCTTGAAGTAGCTTTCCGTGAAAGTGCGCTGTTTTTTTAATAAATAGGTGGTTTCCCACTTTTCGGACATCCTTTATATTTCCACATACAGGGTGTTGGGAAATGATACAGGGCAGTAGAATGGGTTGCCTATCCATCGATCTGCAGGCGCTGAGTCTGTTGATCGGTAAGAGAGCGTAGAGGGGGGCGGGCTGCCGGTCTACTGGTGCTAGATAACATTGGAAACTAGTGGTGGTTAGTGTTCGGCACGATCGCCGAGTCCTCGCGCTTCGCGCTCGCCTTACCGAGTGCAAAAAGCTTCGCTTTCTGCCATAGGCACGACCGCGTAACTCACGTTTCCATACTTACATTTCCCATAATTTCGAAACGGTTGAAGATGGCGGTACATAAAGTTTCGTGGCACCAAATGGGTATATACTCGATGTACATGCCAAATTTTGTTCGGATCTGTTCAGTCGTTTTGCCGGAATACAGAACTAAAGATTTGAATTAGCCGCCATTTTTGATTCGGCCAATCAAAAATGAACATTTTCAGTAATTGTCATTGTATACGTGTACATGTATGTGTAAAATTTTATCGGGATCCAATGAATAGTACCAAAGATATGAATTTTTCGATATTTGAATTTGCCGCCATTTTGTACCGGTTCAAGATGGCGGCTCACAAACCTTATTGTGAACTCACAGTAATGTACTTGATTTTTGTGACAAATTTCGTCCCGATCGGTTCAGCCGTTTTTCCGAAATCGAGGATATACACGGACGCGCGCGCACGCACGCACGCACGCACGCGCACGCACACACACACACACACACACACACACACACCCGAGTGGTTTTCAGGATGGCGATTGCATAAGTCACTCCCTTTACGGTCGTGCCTAAAAACCCATTAATAGGCTACCGGTCGGTAAAGCGCATTTGAAATAATTGAAGTGAAGTTAATATAAGGACGAGCCACGAGTCGAAAGCATCAACCCCCTACCAACGTTCAGTGCCACCTAGCGCTAGCACCGGGGAGAGATTGTTAAAGAGGGTCAGCGCCCGTGTATTTGGAGGGGCCGTTTTGCCGGGTCCTGGCGGGTCCCGGAGATAATTGCAGTGCTCTATTCGATCAACCGTACTTATGGAGTTGTAATGTAAGCTATGTTGCTTTGCTATGTAGTTACGCAAAAATGGCAGTGAAAATTTTCGGCCCCTCTAGACGCATAAGCGCTGACCCTCTTTAACAATCCCTCCTCGATGGCGCTAGTAAACCGGCATCCCGTCCCCCTCCTCGCTCTATTACCGATCTTACAGACCGAGCGCCTACAGATCGATGGATAGGCAACCCGTTCTACTGCCCTGTATCATTTCCCAACACCCTGTACATTAGTTGTTTGGTGACGGACTTTCATTATAGGAACGTGCCCTTTTTATGTCGTAACAAAGCTTTAATGCTTGTTTTGTGTCGCAAAATCCATAATTCAACTGTTTGTAGCTACAACTGCGAGTGGCCGCAAATGTCGGTGAGAGTAATGAAATCGTTGCTATTTCTCATGATGACTGCCCAAGCGCCATCGAGGATATTAATTGCCAAAATATATGTCATCGGTATGGGTAGTTTTGGCGCGGTAATGCAACTTATATTGTAATCATTAGTGTATACACAATTATACTACGCATTAACTTCTTTAGGTCATGAAGACTTCGTTATCTTATTGTACGCTTATGGCGTCTATCCACGATGATTCAGGCGGCCACCGATGATTTAGTTGTAACCAATATAGCGAGTGCCACAAGGTTTACAAAATATCGTGGTGTTGAAGTAGTAGAGTAAAACATTAGAGTGCCCTATCGTAAATCGGCATAACAGTAATAATTCGCGCTTCGCAAGGGCGCTGCACTGCTGTTCGCGCTACTCGAACAATGCGTTCGGTTTGTCACAAAGGAAGCGTGCCTTTGTAGACAATCGATCTATGAAAATTATTGCGTGCGGCCGTATTTGCGTCATTTCACCCACTTATTCTTCTCCTATCCTCGTTCGTCTCTTTAATAAATTGTTTAGTGTCAAATATCGCCCTTATTAATTATCGCGCGAGCGTTATATTTATTAGGCACGACTGTAAAGGGAGTGACTTATGCAATCGCCATCGCGAAAACCGTGTGCGTGTGCGCGCGCGCGCGCGTGTGTGTGTGTGTGTGTGTGTGTGTGTGTGTGTGTATATCCTCCATTTCGGAAAAACGGCTGAACCGATCGGGACGAAATTTGGCACAAAAATCAAGTACACTACTGTGAGTTGACAATAAGGTTTGTGAGCCGCCATCTTGAACCAACACAAAATGGCGGGAGATTCAAAATTTGAAAAAAATGTAATTTAAATTTGATATTGCCACCATTTCTAAGTGGCTGAAGATAGCGATATATAAAGTTTGCTGGTACCAAATGGATATATACTCAAAGTACATACCAAATTTCGTTGCGATCCGTTTAGCCGTTTGGCCAGAATACTGGACTAATCGAAATAGTGAAATATTCATTAATCCATTAGTCCAGTATTCCGCTCAAACGGCTGAACGGATCCGAACAAAACTTGGCATCTACATCGAGTATATATCCATTTGGTGCCACGAAACTTTATGTATAGCCATCTTCAACCGTTTCGAAATGGCGGCAAAATTAAATTTAAATTACAGTTTTTTCAAAATTTGAATTTTCCGCCATTTTGTGTTGGTTCAAGATGGCGGCTCACAAACCTTATTGTCAACTCACAGTAGTGTACTTGATTTTTGTGACAAATTTCGTCCCGATCGGTTCAGCCGTTTTCCGAAATCGAGGATATACACGGACACACACACACACACGAACGGTCGTGTCCAATGAAAACAGAAAGTATCAGTCTGGTCAGTTCGCCGCCCTCTGATCTCTCCTTCTCAGCCGGTCCTTGCCATAAATCACTCGACAGTGCCATTCGTACGGGCTGCAATATTTATGCGATAGATATTATGATAGACCGTAACGGTTCGTATGGGTCAGCTACTTTACGGTGAGGATCTTACCGCCTTTACATACACGTGAATAAAACTCTATTTTGTCATTTATTCTCTTTCTTTCATATCTGCATTTTGTTCCATACACACATGCCCTGTTCTATCTTCGTACGAACCTAAATATTCTTCCTTACGCCCCATTATACATTCATTACGAACGGCAGCATTCATTTACCTTCCCAACTTTGTGCATAACACGAATCGGCTGCATTACACAATACACAATGTTGTACTACAATGCAAGGGATTTAAGGAATTCACTTAGGAGTATGCCGAGAGTAAAACTGCGCCTTCTAGAAACTTCAAAGAACCCTTTTACGATATGAATTATCGATGCGCCTTAAAAGAATGCTTACTATTGTAAGAAGAAACCCGAGCTGGTCATATGACGCGCAGTATGTGTACGCTCTCCATCGACGATGGACATCTTCGACAGCCTTTACTACCGTCGAAATAAACAACTACTGTCGATAATAGGTGTATGGCCACTTGAAAATTTCATTGGGAAGAAGATTCTGTTGACCGTCAGCATTCTTGGCAGCACGTATTTTACAATACCACAGGTATTCAAGAAGCTATTCGCATATTACGTACCTGCAATAAGATGTTGCGGAATAATTTGGTAACTGCGTATGTGAAGGTTCTATATTTTATTAAACATGACGCCGGTTTCGAAGACCTCGTGTCAAGCAGCCCTACATTGATAGGTTCACTAATTGTAGTATCGAAGCTATTTGCGTTGTTTCTTAATTCTGAGAAGGTGAGTGGCACAGAATTCAAATATCGTTTGATCTGTCGCAATTAATAAAATCCTTATTCGAATAGCTCAAGATATTGCTCGAACAAATTCGCGAGCATTGGTCCATTTTGCGAAATCCTACGGAGGTTGCAATTATGTCGAAGTATGCAGAGAATAGCAGAAGATTTACAGTGGGATACTTAGGTATGACGAAGAAACAATCATCGCCATCATGTTCGGACATTTCAAAGATGTGTGAATTTTTAGTTCTCCTCATTTTCGTGATGATTTGTTACATGCTGAGGCCTTTCACCGCTCCGTTAATGGACATTTTTTCACCGCGAAACGAAACGCGACCACGACATTTCATAACTCTTTCGGAGTATTTGATAGACCGTGACAAGTACTACCATATCCTTTTATTGAGTGGACACGTTTCTTTTTTGCTGTGCACGTCTATCGTCATAGGAGGGGATACGTTCTATGTCGCGATTGTGGAACATGCCTGTGGTGTATTTTGTGTTTTGAGGTATATAAATAAATTAGTGAATTTTTCGTTTGCACTTGTACAAATGAACACGTAAGTGTTAAGGATTTTACAATGTAATAAAATAAATTATGTCGACAATTGCAGATTGCATAATATCATGTTAAATAAATTCGTATTATTTGCAGACATCGATTGGAACGGGCATATGGTGAATACGAGAACGAATGTGCGAATGAAAACGAATATTCCAGGTTGAACGAGAAAGCCGTGTATTATAGAGTGGTTGATTGCATACGCTTGCATAAAAAAGCTTTACAGTTAGTATGTCTATTATTGTGTTGTGGTATCTGACTTTGTAGAATGTTAGTGATATCCGACCCTTTAGAAGCAGCTGTCTGTGGTGGCTAGATCCGAACGATCGATGGATATTGTTGCTTTAAGTTTATGTATTTGTACACTGCCGTTGAAAAGTTTCCGGACAATGCCTACACCTAAACTGAAAATCTTCTCGCGTCTTCTTGACCCACCTCTCAGGAACATTTTTGAGGGATCCTCCAGAAAGCATGGAGTGAAATACCAAATTCTGTTTTGGAAAAACTTATAAAAAGGATGCCGCGATTAGTGACAAAGGTGCTATCTACCAAGCGAGGTTGGTTCGATGAAAAGAATGTGTGAGTTCCAAGTCAATGATTGATCCTGATTCGTGAGATTTTCAGTTTCTGTTACTTCTTATTGTTAAGTAAATAAAATTTATCAATATTTTATATACTAATTAGTGTTTTATTAAGAATTTTTCCGAATTATACTCCTGTCCGGAAACTTTTCGACGGAAGTGTCTATATTAGCTGAAACTGCATCCGATACAGCATATAAAATTATATTTGTGAATAGGACGCAATACCGTTCCGTGATCAAATTTCTATGTACTTTCAACAGAATCATGTTACTTAAAATAGTTGTGGAAGTAACCACTAATTATAATCGTGTACCCGAGTATCCAATACCACGCGACCTAACATATGTCTGCTTTAATGTAATTTTGGTTGTAACTTTCCAATTAAATGTAAATTATCCGCCTATAATTTTTTGAATTTTCTAGATTTAGTAATTTGATTGCATCAACCTTTACCACATTTCTATTTTTTGATATTGGATTTGGCATATTGCTACATAGTACTGCTTGCGTGATGGTAAGTGTTTGGACATTTTTTTTACATAAATGAATCGTTCCCTTTGCATTTACTATATTGGTCGGAGCTTGGAACTACATTGAATTTTTAGATGGTATTATCTATGAATCGTCCATCCAATTTCGGGTTTTACATCACGGTAGCAGGCATGCAAAGCTGCAGATTATTTATCAGTAACTTCCCTGGTCAACGACTGACGAATCACAGTGCTGAAGTCATAAACGCTGCGTGAGTAATCAGACAGACAGACAGACACACACGCGCGCGCGCCAGTATTGCAAAAGTCTCGATCAAATCTTTCTAGGAATCGTAAAGTACTGTCTTGTGGCGATTCTAAACTTGATCTTGAGATTAACTTTTGGTATTATTTGTAGGTTAAATTGAATTTTTCTAATGGCCCGCATTTCTTTACGAATTTAAAATTCGTGGAAAATTTTACGTTCAGATATGTCCTTATATGTTAGAGATCAAAGTAACCTCGAGGGGTCGTTTGAAAGTTAAAGGTCCGACAGTCACAAATTGCACAATTGAAGATGATATCGTTTAAAATTAAATCAACCCTAAATTCATGTTTAAGGTCACTTTAAATGTCACCTGCAGAGAACACTTTGCGACTCCAATAACTTGTATTTGGGTCATTTGTCTCTGTCAAATGGCGTGTTTTATGATAGACAAACATTCGAGCTTTAAATGGCCCTTACTGGTTACTTTGATCTCCAATATAATAACATACAGGGTGTTGGGAAATGATACAGGGCAGTAGAACGGGTTGCCTATCCATCGATCTGCAGGGGCTCGGTCTGTTGATCGGTAAGAGAGCGTGAAGGGGAACGGGATGCCGGTTTACTAGCGCTAGGTGGCACTGAACGGGGGTAGGGGGTTGATGCTCTCGACTCCTGCCTCGTCCTTATATTAACTTCAATTCAATTATTTTAATTCCGCTTTACCGACCGGTAGCCTATTAATAGGTTTTTTCCAATGTCATCTAGCACCAGTAGACCGGCAGCCCGTCCGCCTCTACGCTCTCTTACCGATCAACAGACCGAGCCCCTGCAGATCGATGGATAGGCAACCCGTTTTACTGCCCTGTATCATTTCCCAACACCCTGTACATACATGAGTGTGAAAATTCCCGCTACTTTAAAAATTGGGATATAAAGTAAGGACCATTTAGAAATTTCGATTTGATCTACAAATAACCCCCAAAGCCAGACTTAACGTCAAATTCAAGGCAATCATAAGATAGAACCTTACAATCTCCACGCTCTTTCTTGAAGTAGCTTTCCGTGAAAGTGCGCTGTTTTTTTAATGAGTAGGTGGTTTCCCACTTTCCGAACATCTTTTATATTTCCACATATATTAGTTGTTTGGTGACGGACTTTTATCATAGGAGCGTGCTCTTTTTATGTCGTAACAAAGCTTTAATGCTTGTTTTGTGTCGCAAAATCCATAATTCAAATGTTTGTAGCTACAACTGCGAGTGGCCGCAGATGTCGGTGAGAGTAATGAAATTGTTGCTATTTCTCATGATGACTGGCCAAGCGCCATCGAGGATATTAATTGCCAAAATATATGTCATCGGTATGGGTAGTTTTGGCGCGGTAATGCAACTTATATTGTAATCATTAGTGTGTGCACAATTATACTACGCATTAACTTCTTTAGGTCATGAAGACTTCGTTATCTTATTGTACGCTTATGGCGTCTATCCACGATGATTCAGGCGGCCACCGATGATTTAGTTACAACCAATATAGCGAGTGCCACAAGATTTTCAAAATATCGTGGTGTTGAAGTAGTAGAGTAAAACATTAGAGTGCCCTATCGTAAATCGGCATAACAGCAATAATTCGGGCTTCGCAAGGGCGCTGCACTGCTGTTCGCGCTTCTCGAACAATGCGTTCGTTTTGTCACAAAGGAAGCGTGCCTTTGTATACAGTCGATCTATGAAAATTATTCTGTGCGGCCATATTTGTCTCATTTCACCCGTTTGTTCTTCTCCTATCCTTGTTCGTCTCTTTAATAAATTGTTTAGTGTCAAATATCGCCCTTATTAATTATCCCGCGAGAGTTATATTTATTAGGCACGACCGTAAAGGGAGTGACTTATGCAATCGCTATTGCGAAAACCGTTCGTGTGTGTGTGTGTGTGTGTGTGTGTGTGTGTGTGTGTGTGTGTGTGTGTGTGTGTGTGTGTGTGTCCGTGTATATCCTCGATTTCGGAAAAACGGCTGAACCGATCAGGACGAAATTTGGCACAAAAATCAAGTACACTATTGTGAGTTGACAATAAGGTTTGTGAGCTGCCATCTTGAACCAACACAAAATGGCGGGAGATTCAAAATTTGAAAAAAATGTAATTTAAATTTAATATTGCCGCCATTTCTAAACGGCTGAAGATAGCGATACATAAAGTTTCCTGGCACCAAATGGATATATAGCAGAGGTCGGCAGAAAATGCACTTTTCGGCCGATTTTCAGAAGACTCCGCCTAGCGTCCCCCTCTTTTCCTTGATACACCGCGCGCCGCATTCAAGCCGGTCCAGCCTCAGGAGCGTATCGTATTCTCCGCAGAGTGGAGCCATAGAAAAACGAAAGAGAGGTGAAAACTTTTTTATTTTATGCAGTGCTTTTTTTGTTGTTAATATTTATTTCCAATAGTTTTCCACGTAACCCATGAGGTACTATTGCAGAAGCGTTTTTCCATGGCTCCACTCTGCGGAGAATACGATACGCTCCTGAGGCTGGACCGGCTTGAATGCAGCGCGCGGTGTATCAAGGAAAAGAGGGGGACGGTAGGCGGAGTCATCTGAAAATCGGCCGAAAAGTGCATTTTCTGCCGACCTCTGATATATAGTGAATGTACATGCCAAATTTCATTGCGATCCGTTCAGCCGTTTGGCCGGAATACTGGACTAATGGAAATAGTGAAAAATTCATTAATCCATTAGTCCTGTATTCCGGCCAAACGGCTGAACGGATCCGAACAAAATTTGGCATGTATATCGAGTATATATCCATTTGGTGCCATGAAACTTTATGTATTGCCATCTTCAACCGTTTTGAAATGGCGGCAAATTAAAATTTTTAATTCACTATTCCAGCAAAACGATTGATTAGTCCACTATTCCGACGAAACGGCTGAACGGATTCGGACAAAATTTGACATGTACATTAAGTATATACCCATTTGATGCCAGGAAACTTTGTGTATAGGCATCTTCAGCTGTTTCGAAATAGCGGCAAACTTGAATTTTTAATCCATTATTTCAGCAAAAGAATTGATTAGTCCACTATTCCGGTAAAACGGCTGAACAGATTCGGACAAAATTTGGCATGTACAGGGTGTTGGGAAATGATACAGGGCAGTAGAACGGGTTGCCTATCCATCGATCTGCAGGCGCTCGGTCTGTTGGACGGGGGTAGGGGGTTGATGCTCTCGGCTCGTGCCTCGTCCTTATATTAACTTCACTTCAATTATTTCAAATGCGCTTTACCGACCGGTAGCCTATTAATGGGTTTTTTCCAATGCCATCTAGCACCAGTAGACCGGCAGCCCGTCTCCGTAGAGGACGACGAGAGCGTAGACGCTTTCTTACCGATCAACAGACCGAGCGCCTGCAGATCGATGAATAGGCAACCCGTTCTACTGCCTTGCATCATTTCCCAACACCCTGTACATCAAGTATATACCCATTTGGTGCCACGAAACATTGTGTATGGGCATCTTCTACCATTTCGAAATGGTACCAGTTTCAAATCTTTAATTCACCATTTTTAGGCACGACCGTAAAGGGAGTGACTTATGCTATCGCCATCGCGAAAACCGTTCGTATGTGTGTGTGTGTGTGTGTGTCCGTGTATATCCTCGATTTCGGAAAAACGGCTGAACCGATCGGGACGAAATTTGGCACAAAAATCAAGTACACTACTGTGAGTTGACAATAAGGTTTGTGAGCCGCCATCTTGCACCGGTACAAGATGGCGGGAAATTCAAATTTCGAATAAAATTTAATTTTGCCGGCATTTCGAAACGGTTGAAGATGGCTATACATAAAGTTTCCTGGCACCAAATGGGTATATACTCCACGTGCATGCCAAATTTCATCCAAATCGGTTCAGCCGTTTGGCCGGAATACTGGATTAAAGATTTTTATTAAGCAAATTTAAGTCTTTAATCCAGTATTCCGGCAAAACGGCTGAACCGATCGGGACGAAATTTGGCACAAAAATCAAGTACAGTACTGTGAGTTGACAATAAGGTTTGTGAGCCGCCATCTTGAACCGGTACAAGATGGCGGGAAATTCAAATTTCGAATAAAATTTAATTTTGCCGGTATTTCGAAACGGTTGAAGATGGCAATACATAAAGTTTCCTGGCACCAAATGGGTATATACTCCACGTGCATGCCAAATTTCATCCAAATCCGTTCAGCCGTTTGGCCGGAATACTGGATTAAAGATTTTTTTAAGCAAATTTAAGTCTTTAATCCAGTATTCCGGTAAAACGGCTGAACGGATTCGGACGAAATTTGGCATGCATATGGAGTATATACTGATTTGGTGCCACGAAACATTGTGTATGGTCATCTTCAACCATTTCGAAATGGTGCCAATTTCAAGTCTTTAATCCACTATTTTATTTTATAATTATAGTTTGAAAATCCCGTAATTTCGAAACGGTTGAAGATGACCATGCATAAGTTTCGTGGTACCAAATGGGTATATTTTTGAACTACATGCCAAATTTTTTCTGAATCCGTGCAGGCGTTTCGGCGGAATACTGGATTAAAGATTTCAATTTTCGTAATTTCCGAATGGTTAAAGATAATCATGCATAAAGTATATACTTGATGTACATGTAAAAGTTTGGTTCGGATGCATTTAATTGTCAGGTTTCGATCACTTGCGCGCATTGCAGAAATGCTGCATTTCACGGGCGAGCGCGAAGCGCGAGCACCCGACGTTCTCAGGGGGTATGGCGCTTGAGCGAAGCGAAAGCGCAGAGGACTCTCTAGCATAGTTTAATATCTCAATACTTGAATTTTCAACAATTTCGAAACGGTTTGAAATTCGTGGGCGAGCGCGAAGCGCGAGTGCCGCGGTCGTGCCTATTGCAGAAAAGCTTCGCTTTTCTGCACCCGGTAAAGCGAGCGCGAAGCGCGAGCAAAGGCGATCTGGGGGGTTGGCGCTTGAGCGAAGCGAAAGCGCAGGGGGTTTACCCCCTAGTATAATTATAGTTTGAAAATCCCGATTTTATTTTATTTTATTGGAAATGGTTTGGTGATCATGCGGAGGAGTGGCGTGTGGTGCGAGTCCGCCGAGTCTATTGGCGAGGAGCGCGCGGTGTGTGGTGCGAGTCCGAGCTAGAGGAGTCGACACATTCCTCGGCTGCGTCGATGTGCGGCGTCTAAACGCTGACGCGTGTCCTTCGCGGTGAGCGCTATGCTTGGGACGCGATGCGAGCGTTTCATCTCTTATTATTTATAAAAATATGAGGTAGGTACCGAGTATGTAACAATCCCCTCCTTAAACGAAACATCGTCCCGGAGGACAATGCTTTCACATACGTGTGGTATCGTGGTCCACGCATCGCGCTCGTTTGTTATTCTAACTAAAATTAATTATTGTCGTTTCCTTTTTTTTTTTTAGAAAAAAAAACTTTCGCATATTTAAAATAATAATTAAATAAAAAAAGGAAAAGAAAACATATCTATATGTACAACGCCGAAGCGTATGACGATTGGCACGGGTATCCCTGCCTTACACACAAAGTAGCACTATGTGATGTATTAGGAAGTCCGTGAGTGTGTCATTCAGCCCCCTCCGACTCTTCTATTCTGCCTGCATGATTCTGCGTGCGTTTAATGACCAAAAAGTTGTAGGTGGCGTTACCACCTAATTGGCCTGTTGATCATATACATAAGTCATAAGTCGCAACGTCGCAAAAGTATAGTGAGATTATAGTAAGGTATTAGTGCACTATATTGGACTTGTGTAGCTTGTGTACATCGTGTACATCGAGTACATAGTGTAATTGTGATTGTTACTGATATTAAAAGATCGCCTGTCTATCATTACCCAAGTAGAACAAGTTAATCATGAAAACGTCAAAGTGGCATCAAAATGATCTATTTCATATCACAATATGGTCATAGTCAAGAATCAATTTGAAATGACTGACTTATGACATGCTGTTTCACGACATTTCCGATATACGTGCCAATATATTATGTTACAAAATGCACGATTACATATCATTTTCTACAATTCTCATACAATATTTGTTACATATTCCAAGTAGAATAAAAGATCATATAAAAGTCATGATACGACTACACTGTATGACTACATTTTTATATCATTTTGACTGCATATAAGTTTTCTGTTTTGAATAGGACAGTTAAAGATCATTTTTGCGTACCAAACTCACCCTAGGCTCAGCCAAAACAGTTCTCATTTTAATTTGTCTTATAGTTAAATGCAAAACGCATAATATTGAAATGCACGCTATTTCACGCGTCGCATATTATAACACATACTTTCCATTTAGCACGTAAGCATCGTTCTATTTTTGTTACTCGCTGTATGTGAAATAAAAATAGAATGATGTTTGCGTTGATTTTAATTGCTAAATACAATAATAATTGAATAACGCCGCGAGGGATTTTTAGCGACGGCCCTTGGTTTTCAAGGAAATCGATTTCAAATGTTTACGATTTATTATGGTGTACAGTGTGTTCCGAAGTGATACGCGGCAGTTGAACGGGTTGCCTATCCACAGATCTGCAGGCGCTCGCTCTGCTGACCGGCAAGAGAGCGTGGAGGGGGGCAGGCTGCCGGTCTACTGGCGCTAGGTGGCACTGGACAGGGGTGGAGGGTTGATGTTCGTGACTCGTGTATCGTCCTTATATTAACCTTACTTCAATTATATTAAACGCATATTACCGACCGGTATTAATCGGCTTTTTGTCCCTACCGCTTATCGGCCGGTAGACTGTTAATCTAACCATATAAAAGTTACTGTTTTGAGCGATATCACAGTTTAAAAAAATATTAAATCGTAGCATTTGAAGAACATTATTATATGAACTGTGCAATCTCATATAAATATTAACCTGAAAACATTGCTAATAGATAAATTAGCGCCCCGCATGCACAAGAATTCTATTTTTAAAGAAGGTTAAGTCAATTTAATTTTTTCAATTTTATTTTTTGCACTTACAATATAAATCTGTGCGGAAAAACGGAAACATTTTGAACAATTGAAACGAAACGCATATATCTAATTAACAATAATTGAATTGAACTTGAACGTAAGAATTTAACACAATTAATAAACAAGAATTTAAACTAAAACAAATAATAGAAAATCATAAAAACAAAAAATAACAAAATTAACAGAATTCTTGTGCATGCGGGGCGCTAATTTATCTATTAGCAATGTTTTCAGATTAATATTTATATGAGATTGCATAGTTCATATAATAATATTCTTCAAATGCTACGATTTAATATTTTTTTAAACTGTGATATCGCTCAAAACAGTTACTTTTATATGGTTAGATTAATAGCCTACCGGCCGATAAGCGGTGGGGACAAAAAGCCGATTAATACCGGTCGGTAACGTGCGTTTAATATAATTGAAGTAAGGTTAATATAAGGACGATGTACGAGTCATGAACATCACCCTCCATCCCCGTCCAGTGCCACCTCGCGCCAGTAGACCGGCAGCCTGCCCCCTCCATGCTCTCTTGCCGGTCAGCAGAGCGAGCGCCTGCAGATGTATGGATAGGCAACCCGTTCTACTGCCGCGTATCACTTCGGAACACCCTGTACATGTATACCTATTATGCTCAATTGCATGCAAGTCAATGAGTCTAGCGTAGTGGACTACCTGGACGGCTCGAACGCTAGTGATCCGCGTTCAAGTTCCCCCCCACCACCGTAATCGTCTAAAATAAGGTAATTTTTACGTCACTGTGAAGTCATGATAATGTCACAAATACATCCTTCCGGCGGACCATTTTGATATCACGATGATGCTTGAAAAATGATGTTACATTGACATTTTCGTGACTAACTTGTTCTACTTGGGTAGACTTTGCTAACGGACTCTGAGCAAATCTGCTTTTGCAGATTTGGCTATATGGGATTATTAAGACCACATAACACAATATATTCTGTTTTATTATACTGCATTTATATATTTTCAATGTTTATATACAACAATTATATTACAAACGCAATAAAAACACGACCCAATAATAACAAGGAAGCTTTTGCAATTAGCGTTTTTCAGATATAGTAAACGTCAAAATGTGTTCCAGTATGCACTTTCCGTACTTTGTGTAAATTTAAAGCGTTATAAAAGCATCTTGGAGTGCATTTCAGCGTTTGCTATATCTAAAATATGATATTCCCAAAAATTCTTGTTTATGGACGCGGCAAAAATTTTGCAGTTTCCGCGTTTGCAGCATAGACATATATAATAGACCGGCCCGTGTCGTAAGAGGGAGCGTGCCAACATCTACGGTGCAGACATAGCGTTTGGTGTCCATCTGTCCTTTTCTTCGGTCCTCGGTATGAGTGTGTGAACACATATGTATGAGGACCCGAAGTTAGCTACTACTCCCCACCACGCGACCAAAAGAAAAGGACAGATGGACACCAAACGCTATGTCTGCACCGTAGATGTTGGCACGCTCCCTCTTACGGCACGGGCCGGTCTATTATACAGGGTGTCCCACCTAACTCGAGCACCTTAAATATCTCCCTTATTTTTAATGATAGAAAGAAATGTTATAGACAAGAATTGTTTGTTGTCAGGGGGCGAATACTGTCCCGTGAAAATTTTTTTTTTTTCAAGGTCATACTTTTTGAGATATCAAGGTCATCGACAGTTTTTTAAATGGAACTAGATATTTTTTTTATCACGGAGTGATAGTAGAGGTGAAGACCTTTCCAACGACCTATTACACAATGACTTTCACTTGATCTTGAGCATGGAAAATTAAAAAATAATTTAAATTTCTTGACTGATATTAGAAGTTCCAGCTCGAAACCTACCAGCGTTTGCAAAAGCCGAGGCTAATGTTGGTAAACAAGTTTCTTCTATTGCTGAAGACGAACATTCTCCATTTACACACGCTCAAATTTCACGTACTATTATCAGTTCGATTGAGAAATTCATCGTGAACAGTTGTCCTCAGTAATTGTGAAAGTTTTCGTTATTTTTATGGAAAGATGGTATTTTCTAGAGAAGAGAAAATTGACATGATTCTAATTTATGGAGAGGCTGGAAGAAGTTCTGTACAAGCATCCCGTTTGTACGCAGAGAGATACCCACAAAGGATTCCTCCTTCTCGAGGAAGTTTCGATCGTGTAGTTCAATTATTTCGTAACACTGGCAGTAAAAATGTATTGAAGTCGATGGACATCATTTTGAGCATTTGCTGAAATAAATGTTTTCTATTAGACCTTTTCAACGTTTTCAATTATTTTTTAATTTTCCATGCTCAAGGTCAAGTGAAAGTCATTGTGTAATAGGTCGTTGGAAAGGTCTTCACCTCTACTATCACTCCGTGATAAAAAAAATATCTAGTTCCATTTAAAAAACTGTCGATGACCTTGATATCTCAAAAAGTATGACCTTGAAAAAAAAAAATTCACAGGACAGTATTCGCCCCCTGACAACAAACAATTCTTGTCTATAACATTTCTTTCTATCATTAAAAATAAGGGAGATATTTAAGGTGCTCGAGTTAGGTGGGACACCCTGTATATGTCTATGGTTTGCAGCGGCCAACTAGATTGAAACGCCATCTACAACTTTTTCGTCATTAACTGCACGGGCAAAAGCTTGAGTCGGAGAGGGCTGGTGTCATTCCATGTGCTAAGCTAACCATACTGCGAGAGTTGACGTACATGAAACCTCGCGTGTGGTGCTAAGTTCAAGTCTGGCTCCCTGATCTTTTCCACGCAGGGAAAAGTGGGGGGCCCATTCCGCATTCGTCTTTCATGCCATTCATTCCGCTTTGTTACACTCGCGTGGGGACTTTTGTGGTTATTTATAAATATTTGTAATTTGTAAAGGGGAGGGAAAAGCGGCACTTGGGGCACTAGAACTTTCTTCCTCTGTCTATTTAATGTTTGATGTGTTCCGGTGACTGGGTGTAGTACAAGGCAGGGGGAGACAACTCTTATATGTATAGGAATTTGGACTCGGAATAGTACTCTATTTAGTCGGAACTGTTATAGATGGCAGCACGTATCTGAGCTCACGGATATAGCGATTTCCATAAGTGTGGCACAAACACAAAAGTGATGTGTTACATAGGCTGGCATAGTATAAATGGACATTATAAGTAATTAAATAAATAGATAGTGCAAGGTGCTAGACATTAAGTTCGCATAAACATAGTGATATAGTGCATTTCTATATATATTTCTATATATATTTCTATTTTTATTTATATTTTATATTTATATTTACACGATACACGGGCGTCGGTTTCCTGCACTTTTCCTACGCCTTGTGCGAATGCGATGTATACAATTCTGCAGCCATTATTCGCACAATTTATAATAAAGCATATTAACACTTTATAATGTCTTATCTCTTAAACATCCATATTAAATGATATTAATATTAAAGTTTGGACAGGTTAGGAAAGCCCCTGTGGTTCTTCCCCCCTGCCCTCTGCTGTAACACCCCTTCCCTACAAATTTTCTTTTTGTGCTGCCATCTACAACAGTTCCGACATTTATACGAACTAAACTTAGTCCGCAAATTATATATGGGAGTTTGCACTCCTGGTACAAGGGCCCGGTAGGCAGGACGGTCGGTTCCTACGGCCGTTCGGCGGTGTTGTGATCCGTCTGGTGGCCGGCGGTGCAGGTTGTGCAAACGTGCCCTATACACATGATGTTCAAAATGATGAAGCAATACTGGTACTCGGTTGAGTTGCGCGGGCATTGCTGCAGTTTGTGGTGGAAATGTTAGGTTTGATTTCCGCCATGGTGGCACTTCTTGTATATCCTGCCGGTGGTTGTGGTTTTGTTGGCTACGCCCAGTCTTCTTAGTGTGGTTGCCTTTTGTTTTGGCATTATTGATTTACAAAAATTTTTCAGTTTAAATGGATTAGTATGGTGGCGAATTAACGATGGGTATCGATCAACGTATTGCTTATGAGGTTTGGTTTGCGAGGGATGTGTTGGCCCCTTCTGTAATGGCTCAGGGCCCTTCACAGAGATTGGGTAGTGCAATCCCGTTGGTTGTTAGATGTGTGTTGTGGTCATTGGTGAACTTACAGCATTCGTTTTTCCTTTCTGTCTCACGTTCTGGATTTTCGCTTGTTAGGGATGCTGTGCGAGACAGAACGGGATAGACATTGGTCTTGGTAGGTGGGAGTTCCAGATGAGCAGTGTTCAGTTCCTGCCGTTCTTGTTGTACAGTGAATCTTTCTTGATGGAATTTGTCCACTGTGGTGGGTAGTTCCCCATACTTCCTTATGGTTGTAGATTCAGATGAAAGGGGGTTTCCCATGGATTCTTGAGCTTCCGTGTCTTCCCCATAGCGTTCCATGATGTGAGTCGGATGTGTTTCAGAAAACAATTCGTTTAGACCTAGTGAATCGGTTTCGTCTTCCGTGTAAGAGTTAGTTTTAAGAGTTGGATGTTCCGAGTGGGGGGTATGTTGTACGATCCAGTCCTCGTGTACAGTTGGTCTCCCTTGCAGGGGTTTGTACTTTCCGACGCATAGTTTCCAATCCTGATGTTTGGATTTCACAAAACGGAAGTCATCCATTAAATCATCTGTATCCGTATCCTCTTCGTGGCACTCAGTGTTTTCGATGAAAAGGAAGTTATCCATAGAATCATCTGTATCCGTGTCCTCTTCGTGGCACTCAGTGTTTTCGATGAAAAGGAAGTTATCCATAGAATCGTCCGTATCCACGTCCTCTTCGTGGCACAGTGTTTTCGGTGCGATTTACGTTGAATTGTTTTTCAGAAAATAATTCCTCCAGAGTCAGCGAATCTGTGTCATCTTCCGTGAAGGACGATGGTGAATTTACAGATTTCATAAGGTTGTCTGGTGGCAGATTTTTGTCCTGCCTCTTAAGTATGGACGAAGGTGTTGACAATTCTTGATTCTTCCTTGTGGATGATTTCCAGTCAGCGTCTATGAAGCTGAAGGTATCTTCAGGGTCGAGTATCCTCCGGTTGTAATGCACTGGTGCCGATTCTCCTTGGAATTCCTTGTTTTCCCTTGACACGTAGAAGGCAGGTTTCGAGGCTACGGAGTCTCTGGCGGGGGCACTCGTATTTAGATAGCGATGTTCAGCAGGTTTCGTTCGACGAGATTTTGAAATTTGGTCGAATGGTTTTGGTTCGTCTGGAGCATTTTGGGCGATCATACATAGTTTCCCGAAAGATAACTTTGATGAGGTTTTTTGTAGGTATGCTGCTCCTAGGATGGCGTCATGAGGCCAAACGTTGTTTTCTATTATGTGGAAAAATACCGGGTGCTGGTCGATTGTTAGCATGGTGGCTCCGATGGACATGATTGACTTCCCCGAAAGTCCAGAGATGCTAGTCTTTTGGTCTGACATCAATGATACTTCCTCCCGGAGGGCCTTTGATTTTATCAGATTAACCGGTGAGCCTGTGTCGATTAGAAATGATGCTGTCCGAAATTTCAGTTCGGGTACATCTAAGGTGACAGTTGCTGGGGCGGCTTCTTTGCAGGTGTTTTCTTCATTCAAATGCACTGCGCAAGCACTGTAGACGCTGTGTGGAGAAGCACGTTCCTCCCCGTCCTCCATGAACGGGGTATCGCTTGGACTTGGTGTGTTCGAGCGCTTATCTTGACAGGTTTCCCCGTCATGGCTCTTTTTACCACATTTCCAGCAGTACCACTTATATTTTGTTTGTCCCGTCGGGTCTTGCGGTGGGCTAGTTGGTCGAAGCTCGTTTTCGTAATATTGCTAATTTTCCTGAGAGTAAAATGCAGCCGGTGGTGTTGGAGGCGACTTAGGCCTGTATTCGTGTGTGGCTGAAATGCTGTATGTGTGAGACCGAGAAGGTCGTTCCTCAACCTCGTAAGGTGAGTCGTCGCGCCAGCTGACGTTGCGCTCTCGCGGTCGGTGACTCTCCCGGTATTTGTCGTATGGAGTAGGCGAGCTTGGAAAAGCCGTGTTTTTATACGATAATTGATATCTCGGGGCGTAATCAGTCCCACTGTACTGGTCCCCTGTGTTACCACGGGCCGTGTAGTGAATACTGAGACGCCTCTCTCCAGGTCCATAATTTCGTCTATTGCGTCGTCCAGGGAAGTAAATGTCTTATGGCTGAGTTTTATGCTCATAGTCTCCGGTAAGCCGAATAAGAAATTTTCGAGTAGTACTGTGTTCAGTTCTTTACGTTTGTTAACTTGTACGTCGGTGGGTAGGTCGCTGATCGCGTTTTCCGCTTTGCGAGCTAACTTGACTGTACGATTCACGTATTGTCGGACTGTTTCACCTCTCCCTATTTGTAGGTGACGCATTTCTATTTCTATCGTAGTTATGTCTGTTGCCGGGCCATACCGCCGTTTTAAATGTTTGATTAATTCCGCGAGCGTTGTGAATGATTGATCAATAATGTCATCGCGCGCGTCGCCTTGAATTTTGTTCAGGGCCAAGAGAAGGAAACGTGACTCGTCCCCGGTGTTGAGGTGCACTTTTGCTACGTTTAGTGCTCTAATGAATTCCGAGAGTGACATATTCTCCCCATTAAACATGGGTAGAGGGGCCACTGCACTCTGAATACGAGATTCCCTAAATGTGGAATTCAATGCTTCTACTATGGACTGATTGAAGTCCCCGCTTCCAGTGGCGTTCGTCATTTTTAGTTGTAACGGTTTAACAGCGGATAACAATTAAAAGGAAATTTAAGGAACGAAGAGGCCGAGGTATGAAAAAGACCAAGACAGTCAATTCCGTCCCCTGCTTTCGTTAGTGGATAGGAAACACTTCTGACACCAGTTTTCTGTTACGTAGAGAGCCAGGATGGTAGGAGTGTAGTAACAGATTGATTGAAACGTCAGATCGAACCCGAGCGGTTGAGCTCAATCTTTCATTGTTAGTTATTCCAATGGGAAAGGTTCTAATGGTTGTTAATTCAGAACCCCACTGGGATGTCAAGATGAACTAATATTGAATAATATATTGAATAAGATGAGAATACAAGAGAGATCGCAACCCAGGAGTACAATATGACTGGGGGCAATCGATTCTGATACAGAATGTATAATTCCGTTCCGCGGTTTACAATGGTTGTTTCGCTTTAAAACTAACTCACCGCGGAGGAGACATGTTTACGCGTTCGCGACGTGAATTTACTATTAATTTAGCTTACAACTCAGCTTCAGGCTCTTGCATGGGCTGGCAAAGAGTTTATAGGTTCTACGCGGTTGAGTCTACACGTAACCAATCCGTGGTCTACGCTTCTCGAGAGTCAAGTGCTCCGCGGACCCTTCCCGATTCTAACAAGGGGAGGCTCACAATGTGTTGTTTCCAATTTCGCTGAATTTGAAATATGTCATAGTTCAGCACCCCTAGATGCTCATGGTACCCGGTTTTATATGAAGATGGCCCGTAGTTTTCGAGAAAATTGCAGTTAAATATAGCGATTTTTCGGCTAAAATTGAGGATGTGGCAGCGCAGCGAGACACGCGTATCGAGGAGACAAAGACATTTGATTCTCTGTTGTTTTTTCCTGTCTCTCGTTCTCGGGCGCTGTGCTGCCACATCCTCAATTTAGGCCGAAAATTCGCAATATTTAACTGCAATTTTCTCGAAAACTACGGGCCCTCTTCATATAAAATCGGGTACCATGAGCATCTAGGAGTGCTGAACTATGATATATTTCAAATTCAGCGAAATTGGAAACAACACACTGTGATCCTCCCCTTGTAAGTGGCAAAACGACTATTGCGCGGTGCTGTACTGTAGAGGTACGGGACTCTGTCCTTACCCGAATTGCAATGAGCAGTGTGAAAGAGCGGAGCAGAGTGACAACGTTACGACGTCTGATACTCTAAAAGGCGTGATTGATTGAAATCGTGGGTCTTTTATTGAAAATGGTTTGGTGATCATGCGGAGGAGCGGCGTGTGGTGCGAGTCCGCCGAGTCTATTGGCGAGGAGCGCGCGGTGTGTGGTGCGAGTCCGAGCTAGAGGAGTCGACACATTCCTCGGCTGCGTCGATGTGCGGCGTCTAAACGCTGACGCGTGTCCTTCGCGGTGAGCGCTATGCATGGGACGCGATACGAGCGTTTGATCTCTTATTATTTATAAAAATATGAGGTAGGTACCGAGTATGTAACACAGAAATGCTGCATCCGACGCGAGCATCCGACGACCTCGGGGGGTATGGCGCTTGAGCGAAGCGAAAGCGCAGAGGACTCTGTAGCATAGTTTAATATCTCAATACTTCAATTTTCACAATTTCGAAACGGTTTGAAATTCGTGGGCGAGCGCGAGTGCCGCGGTCGTGCCTATTGGCTTCGCTTTTCTGCACCCGGTAAAGCGAGCGCGAAACGCCAGCAAAGGCGATCTGGGGGGGTTGGCGCTTGAGCGAAGCGAAAGCGCAGGGGGTCTGCCCCCTAGTTAATCCATTAGGCCCGGGATACACATGCTACTTACAATTAGTAGCACGATAGCACGCTATTTTCGAGCAAATGCTACCTAGTAGCAAGCAACTAGCAAATGTATACCAAAAGAGCATGCTATTAGGTGTATAAATTAATTCTCGGCCCCTCCCTTCATTTGAAGAGAGTATCTATTTAAATTTGCATATCTTTCCCGCCGTATAGTTATTTTGAAGCGCCATCCTTTGGCTTCAAAACGAGCTATCATACTTAATGTTGTTGATAATATAACCTCAAAAACCAAATAGTAAACGTTATGTCGTTCGAAAAGCAGCACCTGAGGCATTGCCTTCTCTTCTCCTTTCAATTGAAAAAAAGTGCTGCTGAAGCTAAAGAATTAATTTGTTCCGCCTTATGCGAAAATGCTGTGTCCTACAGTACGTGTAAAAAATGGTTCCAAAATTTTCAGAATGGAAATTTTGATCTTCGGGATAAAGAACGCCCTGGACAAACCACCGTCATTTTTCCGACACGGAATACGAAAGTTGCCTGAAAAGTGGCAAAAATGTATAGAAAGTGAGGGAGATTATTTTGAAGATTAAGAGATATCTAATTTTTTTTATAATAAAGATCAAAGTTTGATCAAAAAGGCCGAGAATTAATTTATACACCTAATAGTTAAGTAGCGCGCTACTAGATCGGACGACGGTCTAATTTTGTGCTAGTAAGCATACTACGTCTGAAGGATAGCATGCTCACGAGCAAGTCTGAACGTGTTTACCGAACACGAGCATGCTACTGCCAGTCTTGTATGTATCCCTCAATTGATTGAAAACACAGTATGGAAATTAAATCGTAGCAATGGCTAGATGGGGCGATGAAAAAACATTAAATTTTATAATGTTAATCTCGCACCCATGTGTTCCGTTTTCCCTTCTCTTGTTTTTTTAAAACCCTTTTTACCAAACGCGTTGAAAGAAGTAATATAATACTATTTATTTCATTTCGTAAACTCACTGAATAAAAGCGACCCATGTTTCCAAATGTAAGCATGCTCATACAAGTAGACCTCAAACTATGCTACTAACTAGCTAGTGTAAACGCACGGAGAGCATGCTGTAAACTAGCATGCTGTTAACTAGCCTGCTAGCTTAAAAAAACATGCCTTTTTAGTAGCATGTGTATCCCTAGCCTTATTCTTAACTCCCGACGGTGCTTCGAGAAAGAAGAGCCCCGGTACGAGTAACAGCTTTAACGCCAAACACGTCCTTGCACGTTTTACAATAATCCTTTGCACTTTCCGAAAATTATTCACGATAAACTGCTCTTTATTGACATACATCGTCGCGTTGCCGCATCGAGATCGACCACATCGACTGCCTTCTCGATCATTTGTCAATTAAGGCTGTGCTACACAATGCGACACAATCCATCTCACACGTCGCGCGTCGGTCGGCCGCTTGACGGTTTCTCGCGCATCATTTGGCCGACGTTGTAAGGTGGTAGTCGCAATTGTGTAGCACAGCCTTAGTTGACAAATGCCGATCGAGAAGGCAGTCGATATGGTCGATCTCGATACGGACAATGCGACGATGTAGGTTAATAACGAGGAGTTTATCGTAAATAATTTTCGGAAAGTGCAAAGCATTATTGTAAAACGTGCAAGGACGTGTTTGGCCTTAAAGGTGTTACCCGTATCGGGGCCTTCCTTTCTCGAAGCACCGTCGGGAGTTAAGAATAATGGATGAAAAATTAACGAAACGTCGGAGGTTGGAAACGAAATCTTCACGCATGGACATTAAAAGTGTTAGTGACCGTGCAGCCATGCAAGTTCAATGACCCGGCTGCGATCAGCTGTTCGTCGATATTCTCTGGATGATCAGGAGCGATGGAGAGATCCAATGACGCGACCCATTGTTTCATGGAAAGCTGTGAGTAATGGACTTGTTATTGATATTCCACTCCAATTTCATAATCCACCAATCCTTTTTCCTAAACTTATTGCAAAATCACTTTTTCGTAAACTTATTTGATATCGGCAAATCATTTTGTAAGGCAGACACGTGCCTTAATCAACTCGTGGAGCGTCGCGACGTACTTTTCAAATGCGCTAGGACCCCAAATTATTTATCCAATCCAAATGGATTTTCCCTTCTTTTTTGCGATCATTCCCAAAAATATTTTTCGGGATCTCATTCCGCGTTCATTTTAAATAACCAGTAACGAAGTAATTACGGACAATTCGTTTGATTACTTTACGTGAATATGTTTATTCATTATTCATGACTAACCCTGATTTTTATTAATTTCGCATTACTGCTTTGACCTGAACCGCGGCGCGTTTGACACGACCACGGCCGAGCGCGATGGTCAGCCAACATCCACGGCCCTGAGCGCGGGATATTTGCGCGCACTCATTGGCCAGACATTTTCCTTAATAACTCAAAAACGCGGCCTCGTCCGATATTTTGGCAAAGGAAAAAGTTGTTCAGGATCAGCCCAGGAACCCCCCATTCCCGGCTCTTACACTAGTTACGGGACACCCTGTAGAACACTAAAATCAACAGTAAGAAGTCGCTTTATTACATAACTTAAATAAGCATGTTTTTTCAAGTACATAACAACTGGGATGTATTTCTTGGCAGTCGCTAAGGACTCGTCTGATCCTCCTCGAAGAAGCGTCCTCGGTGATACGGGTCCCGCTGAGGGATAACCTGGGATAACCGTAGACGGCTGAGTGGGGGACGTAGGACGCGGGATTCTTATCGTTGCCAAGGTGGCATAGAGGCAGGCGAGCTGGACAGGGACGCATTTCCTGGAAGGGGAGAGCGACTACCACCGAGAACAATCAGACCAATATTTTCATCTCTCTGCCACATGATCTGCTTCTTTATTTTGTTTTATTGTAATTTGCCACTTTACTGTGTAACGCATACTCGTACCCGTCCGCGACGCAAATCCTTCCGATCTCTTTGTCCGCGTAATTTCTGTCTGTAATTGTGTTGGGTGATCGGAAGTAAAATCACGTGCACGCTCCAGATATCTTAATTTATCGTACCGTTGATTCGAAATCGGATATCATTGTATGATTTCTAGATTTCGAACATGTGCGTTGTACGAACGACCTAGAGCGATCCGTCGAGCAAAGCCGTGCAGCCTTGCTCAGAGGTGCTCCTCTTGGGGCTCATCCATCACCTGTACTGTTATCTCGCTTCGCTACAGTTGTACTGCATGCCGCTAACTTTTGCATTATCATCGCTTCTACTTCGCATTCCAATTTTCATTTACATCTTTTCTGTTCTACCATATTATTTTTTAGTGGTTGACTCTCGCTCGCGTTCTCAATTCCAAAATGATTGGAGGCGGACGTTCGCCACCAGACGAAATCATAATATTTTACTGACGCTGCGGATCGATCTAACACTCGTGGCCTGGACGCGCTAGGAAAATTGTCTTCTGCGAGGCAACTACTCCGCGTCTATCTTATTTCTCTATTACTCTGCTGCTTACGATAAATTGTTAATTCTTTTTGTTACCTAACTTCTGCTTTAATTTCTACCGCCTTACTCTCACGCTTCCTAACTACGCTCCTCTTCGTCACTATCTAGCATTCAGGGCGGTAATACCTATTAATTTTTAGGAGTCATTTCGCCGAACTAAAGGGGGCGAGCGTAGAACTTTCAGGTTAACTCTTGATGCAGTGACGCCCAACGTAATGGTGGGTTCTTAAGGGCTTTCTCCAGGAAGGGCCGTAATTATTACCGTGGCGACTAGACCCATCTTTCGCAAAATCGTGTGCCGCGATACCTCGGTTGAGTTTTCTCCGCTCATGCGCTGTGGTGCCCAACAACCGCATTCGTCGTTCCCCGGGAAAAGACTCAAATGAACCGCGAAGTCCGGGTGAAAAACGTCACAGTATTATGTAGAGTGATGCGACATCCGGCAACTCTTGACACTTCATTGTCGCAGGAAATATTCATTACGACTCACTATTTCCTTTAAAAAAAGCACCGGTGACAATGAACTAATACGCGCCGATCTATACAGGGTGGTCGCGGCATATTGAATTAGTAATTTTTTGCCAAACGCAAAATCTTTGATACGGGTTCAGGCAGAAATCTGTTATAGGCAAATGTATTAGTGTTTTGCATTACGAAAATGATTGCATACACGATTTTGGTAAATATGGGGTTTAGAGGACCCCCCTCCGATGACCTTCGGAATAGGCTCATTCGATGTGTATTTGCATTAGAAACAACTTTTTCCTCTGAAAAAATTGGCGGTCTCCTCTCCAAAAGAAGATATTCAAAATTCAAGTTGAAGTATAAATGTGATAAATGGAGATTGATCTAACCAGAAAGGCCTACCACGCTCTCAAGTTTAGATTATTTTTTTATTGCGCGGGCGGGCGCGTAAGTGCCCGTGCAGCGCCTAACCCTTAAAAACCTTAGTCAGGTTTGGGGTAGGTTAGGCGCGGAGCGAGCGCTTAAGCGCCCGCCCGCGCATTAAAAAAATAATCTAAACTTGAGAGCGTGGTAGGCCTTTCTGGTTAGATCAATCTCCATAGCTTCTACTGTTTTGCCTAATTTTTTAACAAACAATGAGCGCCGATTAAACCTTCGGATTGTTACTCAGGAGGGTGACCTTGATAATATATGTCAAGGTTAAAGTCATCGCCACGCAAGAAAAGGCCAATCCGAACCCGTGAACTTATTTGTTAATAACTTTTTAACAAACAATGACCGCCAATTTTTTCAGAGGAAAAAGTTGTTTCTAATGCAAATACGCATCGAATGAGCCTACTCCGAAGGTCATCGGAGGGGGGTCCCCTAAACCCCATATTTACCACGATTTTTTCTATTTTCGCAAATTTATTCGAGAAACCAAGGTGATTATTATGAAAGCGACTGTTGAAACGAATGGAAGCCTGCCTCACGATACAACCTTTCAAGATAAGGGAAGGATAGATGTGGTAGAAATAAGTCGGATACTTCGTCGTGTTGTACATATTAATCGATTTATGTCATTGGTATGGTTGCATTGTCACCACTCTGATTCCCTCCATCTCTCTGTTTTCTTTCCTTATTTGTAGAATACATAATTATTAATTATAATATATACTGGTTTACAAACAAAATTTCTATCCAATCCTTTCATTATTAATTAGAACCGCTTCATTAAATATCAAAAATTTTATTAATGTCTTCATACTTTTAAAATTATTATTTTCCTGACCTTCTTATAGTAAACTTAAGTCTTATACACGCATATATTGGGTTTGTTTTTGATTCTTGAATTCCCCAGGAAAGCGCACAACGTATATGTACGTGTGTATCTGCGTACACGTATATAGACACGTTTCTACACTTTTCTGGGGAATTTAGTCTCACTGCAGGAATAAAAAGCAAACCAATTATGTACAAATTACACAAATTAAACGATCTCTTTAATTGTACGAATTAATTCCGAGAACTGTGTTTTTAAGAACTTTCCTATTTTATGATACAATTATGGATGTTGATTATTGAAAACCGAAGTCTACTTAATTCAAATATCAGTTTAAATGTTACAAGTTATGTATGCATTACTTATTGATATGATACGTAAGTTAAACTGTCGGCCATGCTTCTGCAGGTATTCCTGTTCAGAAGATCACGACAACACTGTATCTTTCACTCATCTTAAATTGATGGTAACGTCCGTGGTGGTAACGTGAAAATGTGTTTCGACAAATTACCGACTGTCTACCTTATTTATCTCTTAGTTCCACGTCGAGCAGCCAGACATTGGAGATGGCGCCTTTTCCCCCTGCGAAAGGGGGGATTAATAAATCCCATAAGGGTGGGGACTCTTGTAGTATCCATAATTACTGCCCAAAGGTCAGTGTAAAATTAGATTAGCAAATAACTATGCAAATAAGTTTAGAGGCAATTCAGAGGAACAATAGCGGAACAGAGCGTGGGCCCTTGGTTGGGGGTGATGATTGTTATAAAAGTCGTTTGTCATCGGTAGCCTACCCAGTAAGACAAATTACTCCGCATTGACTGTTGGATGCCAAAAGGGTACCAAATTATCCTCGGAGATCCATTGAATACCAAGAGAAACGACATTCAACTTATTGTGCGAGGTGCGACAAGTGCCTAAACAGGTACTAACAAGATAAGCAGAAGAAGAAGAAGGATTTAGGTGCGAAAAAAAAGAAATAAGCGGAAGTAAGGATGAACGGTCAGAAAAAAGATTCGGCACCTCGGAAGCCTACCGGAAGTTACATTAAACCGGATCTCGAGGATGAGGTTGTGATTACCGGCGTGGCCGGTAGATTTCCGGAATGTGACAACGTTCAGCACCTGAAAGAGAATCTCTTCAATAAGGTCGACCTCGTCACGAGCGGCAGCCGTCGATGGAAATTAGGTAGGGCACTGACAGTGGTACTTGATTTTTGAGTTTTCAGAATAAAAGGAATAATCCCCTAAGTCGAATCTAAAATTGTATTTATAATTAGGGGTAAGATGATAAACATACTTAGTCAAATGAGTGTTGATAAAGAAATATTTGTAAAAATAGTTTCATTAGAGTTGTACTATGAAATTGTCCACTTATTGTTGCAATATTAAGCTAGTGATTGTTAGAAGACGCGACATAACGTACTTCATAAGTCCGTGAAGAATTTTAGGTCCAGAAAGCTTGAAATATTCTGCGAAATAAACATTAAGTGATTAGGGGTAAGATGATAAATGGTAGGACAAAATAACTCAGGATAGGGTGTAGATTTTCCTGTACATACCTGCGTCCTGTCCCACACCCTCCACACCCGAATGTCTAGGCCAGGATTCTGGTGTCTCAGCGTCTCTAATACGACGGCGGTGGACTCGTTCGAGGCTAGAACTACCGCCATCATTTGCATTAACCTGGGAAGTCACTCCTTTGCCAGGCACTGGAGGGAAACTCCTTCCCATTGTCTTAGAAACCTTTAGCCATTCTTTCGCCCTCTTGTCAAAACAAGAGACCCGGATAACCCCGTGCACCCACCGACAACTGAACTCCTCGAGCCCTGGAACTGCCTATCCCCAGGGGAGACAGCGTCCAGGGCCCAAATTAGCGCCCGTTTGGCAAGTTCTCTCACCTTCTCCGTAAGAATCGTCCCGAGGTATTTAGGGGGATTATCGCCATCCTCTTATCTCCCGCCGCTGCATCCGCGTAGCAGGCCGGGTTCGGGAAAAACTTCCTCTTCTTCGCCGGCTTGTACGCTTCTGGTGGGACGCTGTCCGCTGACCTGAGGCTTTTCAGGCTCTTGACCTCCGCTACCCCGCACCCTTTTGGTGGACCATGTAGGACGTTGAATGTCCCAGCAACAGGGCCCTTCTCCGGCACCCTCCGTCCCACCTCCAGAGTTGCCTCTGAAACCGATCCCTTCTGATTTGGCTCAAAGACGGTTGTCTGCAGAGCCGCCCTCGCTCTGCGGGTCTTCCACTTCGCCGCTCCACTACTGTCCGGCTTCTTTCTTCTCTCTGAAGCAGGTGGTTCTATACAACCTGCCTGCGTGGGTAAGGCGATTTAATACAATGAGGAAACGCGAGATTTCTCAAGGGCATCGTTCGTGACACTTTAACCCAAGTGTCATTCAACCCTCAGCACGATAGCATCCCTTAGTTTGGGGAGCTGGTCCGCGGCAAGGCCTTCTGTGACATCTCCGCAGGTTTTACCACCGGCGATTGCCACCGCCCCTTTGAATTGTAGCTCTAATTAAAACTAGGGGGCAAAGACCTCTATGCGACCCCCCGCCCCAGATTTTTACATTACCTTAACACTACATTTACTGAAACGAGCCAATTTGAGTCGTTCAAAGGGGAAATCGTATTTATAAAAAATGTACCGTAAATTTAGCGTTCAAGTATAATTATTTGTTCATGATTCCTGATACTTTAGATGAGGGAGCCGTAAGATTAATTTTTTTCAAATTCATCCAGAAATGTTGCGAAAGAAACTACTATGTATTGTCATGATCCTGACCCTCTTTTTGGAAATAAAAATTATTTCCTGGAATGCGCTTTCGATCAGGGAACATGCGACTTCCTTTGCGGAAGTATATTGTAATTATAAGATCACCATCGGAAACGCAATTTTACTCAAAGTAGGCTTTCGAAACAGTAATCGCGGACCTCGAAGCGGCGATATTCAAACTAAGATACAATCGAGAGGGAATACCGGCCCAAATGAATAGCTGAAAGACCAAAAAACGTCGATCAATGTCCAAGTGAAACTCTTCCGATTTCGATCGCGAAATAATTGCCACGATGATAGTGACTATAAGGCCTAAAGACATGGTGACTGTTTGTACCTTAGATTTTCTACCCTAGATCACCCGGATATGCCACGACGAATGGGAAATGTCAACAATATCACGAAATTCGATGCGACCTTCTTCGGGGTCCACGCGAAGTATGCTCGCGTTATGGATCCCATGTGCAGAACTCTTTTGGAGCACGCTTATGAAGCCATAATCGACGCAGGAATAAATCCACGACAATTGCGTGGCACCAGAACCGGAGTCTTCGTCGGGGCTCCCTTCTCCGAAACGGGGAGCGACTGCATCTACAATAAATGTCAGGTGAAATTATCTACACTTGCTGTTCTGACTGTATTCGTGAAGACAATTGCAGAAGAAATGACAATTATTTTTAGAATTGCACTACACGTAGAATATTTTTATCACGGCTGGGTCAGAGTCGGGTATTATGAGAATATTAAACTCATATTATTGACTGGATTATTTACAATTGTAGCAAATCTTGACTAACATTGTGTATAAACACGTATAAAAGTAACAATGGCTCATCAGAAGCCAAGGGGAGACAAAGTGGTTTACAGCTATTTGAGTGCGCGCGCTTATCGAAAATTCAAGATCGCATTTGAAGTCGCACGAAGAATTCTTATACTTTATTCCGATTTGAGTTTCATAAAGGATCACCTCTTAACCCTTTCGCACCGGCGAAAAATCAGTGCGAGTGCGCCCCATTGCCGGGATCAGTTATTTCTCCTTCAAGCGATTATTAGATAAAATAACTTTTATGCCTAAAAGGTTGAAGGTCTTGGAGACGCATAAACGTCCCTATAACAGCGCACCATCAACAACAATTATTTCACAAGCTTTATTGATGGGACAGCATATGTCCTGTCGTAAACCCAAAGCATCTGTCCTAGATGTTTTTCAGTAATTGGGACATATGTTGTCCCAGCCGTAATATCAAAAATTTTCCAGACTGGGACAGCACATGTCCCGTCCGGTGCGAAAGGGTTAAGGCAAGATACCACCTTTGACTGTGGTTTTGGAGGCGTTTTCCATTCATTTTTTTTCCAAAGAATGCGCAGAATCAAAATCGGGTTTAGTCATTTATTAATGTAATTTTAATCTGTAATTACACATTTTTTGAAACTGAAAAAGTCAAAAATAATCTGTTGTAGGTGGCGCCAAAATACATTCCTTTGGAGGAACACCGTTAGACAGCGTGTCAAATACCGCTCTGTACATGGCTCCTAGAAAAAAAACCAAAGAATGTTCCTATTAACAACAATATTTTTTAATGCTGTACGTAATAATTTTACGAAATTTTGATTTTTAAGAAAATGGCGGTCATTTTAACAAATAGATCAATTTTTAGGATAAAAACGTTTATAAAATTGTGCACCAAAAAAGAAAAAAAAAATAAGAACGCTACAGCAAAAGTCCTACGTACGTCATTACATTATATTGTTGTTAATAGGAACATTCTTTGGTTTTTCTTCTGGGAGCCACGTACAGAGCGAAATTTGACACGCTGTCTAACGGTGTTCCTCCAAAGGAATATATCTTGGCGCCACCTACAACAGATTATTTTTGACTTTTTCAGTTTCAAAAAATGTGTAATTACAGATTAAAATTACATTAATAAATGACTAAAACTGATTTTCTTGCTGCGCATTTTTTGGAAAAATAAATTCATAGAAAACGCCTCCAAAATCGCAGTCAAAGTTGATATCCTGCCATAAGCAGGGAAATAATAAAAAAGCTTTTTGCGACTTGATGCTTTTATTAAATTTAGTTTCTACTCTTAATAGGCCAAATCATTTGGTATTGTGGGATGTAGCAGAGCTATGCTCTCTAATAGACTGTCCTATTGGTTGGGACTACATGGACCATCATTCGCGATTGATGCAGCCTGTAGCTCCAGCCTTGTAGCCTTGGATACTGCCTATAGGTCTATCCGTACTGGCCTGTGTGATGCTGCCATAGTCGGAGGATTGAACTTATGTCTGCATCCTTACATCTCCATACACCTCATGCGACTCGGTATGGATTGGCTAAAAACTATTTTCTAAGAACCAACTCCAGTCTAGATTCATAAGAAAAGAATTGTGATAGCTAGTTTGCATGAGGGATTCGCAATTCTTTAAAAATATATTTTTTTATTCTTAGCTGGATACCAACGGATGTAGTAGCGTATCCTGCCAACTATTAAAAAAAAAGATCGACGAAGAGTAAAGATTAGACCTAGTGACCACTTAATAAGCGTTGAGCCCAGAAAAGTCGCCGCAACATGGACTGTTCACTTACTAATTGGACATGTTAGAACAAAAACAAAGCCGGATTTATTAAAGGCACGAATATTCCTAGGTGGTTGATTTTTCAAATAAATAAAAAAGAAGTACCCTAACAAAATGGCGATATTTGAACCTTGAGTCATTTGTACTCCACATTCTTCTTTCTCGAATTTTCTTGAACAAATATTAACATTACGCCGACGTGTCTGTGAAGTCGTTTAAGAGAAATTTCCAAATTTTAAAATATCTTCTTAATCGTCTGAGTGATGAATTATTTTTTCTATATGTATTTACTACATAAGGTACAATAGGAGTGCAATCGCGCTCGTCAGTTCTCAATCATTAATTTACAAAAAATATTAATTTACACCTGTAAATGAAAAAAACAACTGAATTTACAACCTCGGCCCGAGGAAAGTACGTCTCAATGTTAGCGAAATTAGCAAAAATCATGTGTAATCTTTTTTTAGGTGTCTTATCTCCTGACGGACGCACCAAGCCTTTCGACGCGAACGCAAACGGTTGCGCACGCAGTGAAACGATATCCGTCATCTTTCTGCAGAAGAGGAAAGACGCAAAGAGAATATACGCCACGGTCGTCCACGGAAAAACAAATTGTGACGGTTACAAGGAACAAGGTATCACTTTTCCGTCCAGCGTGATGCAGACCGTTCTCCTACGGGAGGTCTACGAGGAATGTGGCATTCCGCCTACCATCTTGAATTACGTGGAAGCCCACGGCGCGGGCACCATCGCCGGTGATACAGAGGAGGTAAAGGCCATTGAATCCGTATTTTGTAAGGGTAGAACTACGCCTCTCAAGATTGGATCGATTAAATCCAATATGGGCCACTCCGAAGCTGCAAGCGGTCTCTGCTCTATTACCAAGGTAGTCACCTTACAATATTATATGTATATTTAATTAATTTTGCATATGAAGCTTTTGCTATATCAATAAATTGAATAATAGGACATGAAATAATGGTGCAATTAGAAGTCAAAGTTAAAGTACAGTGGTACAACCTTCGAATATGTTACATCAAAAGATGCATACTATTGAAATAAAAGAGACATACTATAAAAAGAGGCAGACACTAACGTTGATTTACCTTTTACTTACAGACGATCATTGCAATGGAGACTGGATTGATTCCACCCAATTTACACTTCACGCGACCTCGAGAGGGTGTGAAAGCTCTTGCAGATGGTAGACTCCAAGTGGTCACGGAAACAACACCTTGGGAGCGTGACTACGCTGCCGTGAACTGTTTCGGAATTGGCGGTACCAATGTTCACATCCTATTAAAAGCAAATCCAAAGGAGAAAATTAATGGTGGATTACCAGAGGACGACATTCCCAGGCTGGTAGTTGTGTCCGGACGTACCAAGGAGGCTGTTGTCTCATTGTTAGACTTCGTACGTCGAATAATACGTATATTCATAGAAAGCATGCTAAGTCTCTTGAGTTTTTCTCTATCTTTCGCATTTGCGTGAATTCGGAACTCTGACTCCCGTTCTGTGACATGTTCAAACAATTTTATACTTTTTGATGGTAGAATAGACTACACCTTGTACATATAGAAATCATGTTGGCTGGAACGAAATACGACAAAATGCACAATCTTTTTTAAAGGTCTCTAGCCGCCCCGTAGATGTCGAATACATGAAGCTACTGCACGACATCCATTCTGAAGAAATTCAAGGTCACCTGTACAGAGGGTACGCCATATGTAAGTCACAAGTAGAGGAAAACCCAATCAGAGAAATTCAAAACTATGGAGGCGCAACGCGACAGATTTGGTTTGTGTTCTCCGGAATGGGATCACAATGGCCTGGCATGGGTAAGCTGTATTTTAAAAAGTAATATAAACCGTCTATTTTGCAAGGGATATACGTCGTGTATAACGTGTCGTACGTTCAGGTTTCATATCAAATTTACACATAGAGGCGCAGAAAATCAAACGCATCAAGCTATAAATAATACCTGCTCATGACGAACACACCACTTCTTGCACAAACGGCTACACATTAAGCGTCACAGTGAAAAAATGTATTTCAAACTGAAACGTCTTGGACACGTGCGTCTGTCCACATTGTTCAACTTCCAGCGCCATCGACGGGAAATAATTAATATTCTGCCCCCTACTATGTATAAATAGACAAATCAATAGCGACATTAGATAGGACAATCACCTATTCTACTCCAATTTTTGAAATCACCAGGTGATGCTTTAATGAGGCTCCCAGTGTTTGCCAAAGCCATACAAAAGTGCGACGCGGTATTAAAGCCACGTGGCGTGGATATTATTGACATTCTAACTAACAAGGATAAAAAGACATTTGACAATATCTTACATTCGTTCGTAGGAATTGCCGCGGTTCAGGTAAGATTTCGGTAACCTGATAATTACACGATGGGTAATTATCTTTACCGTAACCTGATCAATCAATACAATGAATCCTGATTTTGCAGATTGGTTTGGTCGACCTCCTGACCTCCGTAGGAATTTTACCCGATGGAATAATTGGTCACTCAGTTGGCGAACTTGGTTGCGCATATGCGGATGGATGCTTTACAGCTGAACAAATGATACTCTGTGCCTATTCACGAGGATTAGCCTCCATTGAGACCAAAGTGATTCACGGATCAATGGCTGCCGTAGGACTCGGTTATGCAGACATCAAGGACATGTGTCCACCTGACATTGAAATAGCCTGCCACAATGGACCCGGCAGTTGCACCATTAGCGGTCCAACCGATTCGGTGCAGGCGTTTGTTGCCAAATTAAAAGTTTGTATCTGTCATATTGAAGCCTTGTGCCTATTATCGAGTACATTGAGCAACTGCGTACATCGTACGTTTACTGGGGTGTTCATACCATCACCCTAACCCTAACCATGTAAAGTCAGCAAATTTAGTCCATTTAGAAGATACTCTGACAAGATGGGCCTTTTAAGATGTTGTTACATATTATGAAAGTAATTTGGACAGACGTGAGTAGTTAGTTAACTTGTGGAATTGCTTACAACAAAAAATGTTGCATCAACCAGAGAAGTCATAGTATATACACCCATCGCGACTTTAGACCCACTTGCAATATTAGTTGCACTGAATACATATGCATACGTATGCGTGTCACATGTTTATCAAATGCTTCTATAGTTGCGAGCGGGTTTAATATCACGGTAAGAACGCGGACTATACCCTTTCCATTACCTTGACAAATTACTACTGTACTAGGAGCCCGTACTAGATGCATGTAAGAACAGTACTGTACTCAATAATTAATTATACATATCTATTAAACATGCGATCTTCCGAGACTTTCATGTTCAGTACCAATCTGGCCAATTTAAAAATTAGCTTTTCGCTTATACCAATTTAAGTTAATCAGGTTCTTAAAGAACAAACATACACTAAATTCACTGCAATGCCCGTTAAACTTTTTTTCTTGACGCGGGAGGCCAAATCGCAAGAACTCTCTCACTACCGGACACGCGACTTGAATAGCTTGAAATAGCGAAAGTAGCATGTAACAAAACTTACAGTGGGTAAGTCTATGCAGTGTCGTTTATTTCATTTCCTATCCGATAGGCAAAGAAAATATTCGCTCGGGAAGTGTCATGCTGCAATATATCGTACCATAGTCGTTACATCGCACCGGCAGGCCCTAAGCTGCTCGCTTACCTGACAGAAGTCATACCAAACCCTCGAGTGAGAAGCGACAAATGGTTGAGCTCGTCGATACCGCGTGCTAAATGGACCACAGCAGCTGCCAGACTCTCATCGGCTGAATATCACACTAACAATCTTCTGAATGCCGTGCTTTTTGAAGAAACAGCAATGCTAATTCCCAGAGATGCTATAATCATAGAGATCGCACCACATGGACTCCTCCAAGCAATTCTCAGAAGATCACTGCATCACAGCATAACAAATGTTCCTCTAACCCAACGTGGTCACAAGGACAATGTCCAAATCTTCATCCAAGCACTTGGCAAACTGTACAATGCAGGATTGCATCCACAGGTTGCTAATTTGTATCCTGTTGTTGAATATCCGGTTAGCAGAGGCACGCCAATGATCTCACCTCTGATCAAGTGGGAGCATACAGACGATTGGTACGTAATGTCGTCCGACGTGCAGGATAAGCTCGAACCTGGAGAAAGGCTCGTAGACGTGACCTTGGCTGACAAAGACTTTGAGTATATGGCAGGTCACTTGATTGATGGAAGGAACTTGCTACCGTCTGCCGGCTATCTGACTCTGGTTTGGGAGACTTTTGGTATGATGAAGAGTAAGCACTTTACCAAAATGTCGATTGTTTTCGAGGATGTGAAGTTCCTGCGAGCTACAAACATTCCCAAGGATGGTGCAGTCAACCTAATTGTCACGCTGCAAAAGGGTACGCTTATATTTCAAGTTACGTTTATCTGTAGAGCTAGCGTACATACTTGATTAGTAGTTGACGTCGATTAGTATCGTCTGCATTGTTATTGTACAGGAGAGAGTTATCAAATCTGAACCATATACAGTAATTCCTCGATTTAAGTCCCGAAAGTAGAATCGTAAAGGGACATACAGTGAATCCTCGATTTAAGTCCCTTTCTGGCTTTCGATTTAAGTCCCGAGTGCTGGTCCTACGCCACGGCATACGGCGTGTCTGCGCCAATGTTATCTCCAGCGGAGTCGGTCAAGCGTACAATGTATATAGAACCCGATCCCGACGCGGTCCCTTTGATGCAAGTTTGCGACTTCATAGTTTATAAAGCACTGATATAACCTTTATAATTTTACTTTTTGGCACCCACACATTTTTTAACATATTGGTGAAATTTTTCCGAGCAAAATGATACCAAACATGATATAATTCGGACCATATTTATGTTTACATGGTTAATACTTAGTGGCCCAATTTACTACATAAATATAGTCCAAAATATATCATGTTTGGTCTCGTTTTGATCGGAAGAATCTCATTAATATGTTATAAACATTTTTAAACAAAAATAATTGAAAATAAAAGAGTTTACAGATTGTTATTATTATAGCTTCAGCGCGGTGGCATTTAAATGCCTCCGTTGCCTCGGCTCTCCTTTCATTCTTATCTCGTATTCGCTGTCCTTTTCTTCGTTCGGCGAACTACAAAGGTGGGCCCGAGGATCGAGTTTCGATTCCTAGGTCTCGATATATGTCCCCTTACGATTCTACTTTCGGGACTTAAATCGAGGCATTACTGTATATGGAAAGCTAGGAATCGAAACTCGATCCTCGGGCCCACCTTTGTAGTTCGCCGAACGAAGAAAAGGACAGCGAATACGAGATAAGAATGAAAGGAGAGCCGAGGAAACGGAGGCATTTAAATGCCACCGCGCTGAAGCTATAATAATAACAATCTGTAAACTCTTTTATTTTCAATTTTTTTTGTTTAAAAATGTTTATAACATATTAATGAGATTCTTCCGATCAAAACGAGACCAAACATGATATATTTTGGACTATATTTATGTAGTAAATTGGGCCACTAAGTATTAACCATGTAAACATAAATATGGTCCGAATTATATCATGTTTGGTATCATTTTGCTCGGAAAAATGTCATCAATATGTTAAAAAATGTGTGAGTACCAAAAAGTAAAATTATAAAGGTTATATCAGTGCTTTTATAAACTATGAAGTCGCAAACTTGCATCAAAGGGACCGCGTCGGGATCGGGTTCTATATACATTGTACGCTTGACCGACTCCGCTGGAGATAACATTGGCGCAGACACGCCGTATGCCGTGGCGTAGGACCAGCACTGGGGCCTTAAATCGAAAGCCAGAAAAGGGACTTAAATCGAGGAATTACTGTACCCTGTTTTCCTCTTCCTTTGACCAGGTACGGGAAAATTCGAAGTTACCGAGGGCGGTGCAGCTGTTGTAACGGGAATCATCCGAGCCCCGCCGAATATCGATCAAGAAAAGATCAAGCCGGAAATTTTGGCATTGTTCGATACGGATGATGAGGAGGACGAACTATTGAACACCAAAGACGTATACAAGGAGCTCATGCTCAGAGGCTACAATTATAGCGGTTTGTTCCGTGGAGTAATAAGCGCATCGATTACGGGCAACAGGGGTATGGTCGCTTGGCAGAACAATTGGACAGCGTTCATGGACAACCTGATGCAAGTGAGGCTCGTCGGTAACAAGTCCAGGGGTCTGTTTGTACCCGCTGCTATTCAGAAATTAGTCATCGACGCAAAGACCCACTTGAATGAAGTATGTGACATGTCCAGCGACGACAACAAGCGTAAGTGTGATGTAACGTTAGCTATACCACCGAGGAGACATTGTCAATGAGGGTCAGCGCTTATGCGTTGGTGGGGGGGGGGGGGGGGGACGTCACTGCGTTTAGCGCCACTTTGGCGTAGCTACATAGCAGAGCAATATGACTTACATTACAACTCCATAAGTACGGTTGATCGAATAGAGCACTACAATTATCTCCCGGACCCACCGGAACCCAGCAAAATGACCCCTCCAAATACACGGACGCTGATCCTCTTTAACACTCGCTCCTCGGTGCTTTGACTATTGTTCGTTTTAACCCTTTGCGGACGAAAGACACATATATGCATTCTCCGTAAACCATCAATGTGGCCGAGGAACTCATATACAAGGTGTCCCACCACTGGGGTACCAGCCGGAAATGAACAATAGCTGAGGTGATTCTAAACGACATTTTCCTTTGCGAAAACATTGTCCGAGCCTTTATTTTTGAATTATTAAGGAAAAACACTGGCGAATGAACGCGCGCGTAGGGCCTGCGCTCAGGGCCGTGGCGCTCGCGTCAGTCACCGCGCCCAATCGTGGTCGTGGACGGGCACAGCGCGATGATACGGCATTAAGCGATTGAGGGAAATTATGTCCAATAACGAATTACAATTTCAGAATGACCTCAGATATAACGAATGTTGCTAATGCTTTCATTGTTTTGTAATATTTAGCATTATTTCTTGGAAACCGGTTACGTGTTCCCAAGAAATGTGTGTCTGACAATGAGCAACAAGAATTTTATTTCCTGTTTTCTTAACCAAATTGGTCAATGTAGACATGTACGCGGAGGTATTATTAATAACTTCCCTACGTCGCCTATTGTCAAATATCCATCATTTGTGAAGAACAACACTATCATACTCCTGCACAGACCCACGATAGATATAGCCATACCCGTTGAATGAGAAACAATGTGAAAACGCTTAGGATGCATATTCTTGTAACTGCGCAAACTATTCACATAAGCACGATGCAAAGCTTCATACAAAGAATCTACGACAGTAAGAAGTTATTGTTATCAAGGATTAGCAACATCGTTGCCGAGTGCACACTTATATCTCGCAAGACAAATTAAACACTGATAAATAATTGTTACAGAATTTGCCGTCCGAACGTATAAAGAATTGGGCGCCATCATATCAGGAGGCGTCGAAATACGTGGATTAAAAACAAATGCGATATCCCGAAGGAAACCTATTGAAGAACCTGTCCTAGAGGATTATAAATTTGTTGCCCATCGCGATCGAGCTGAGGTTTCTCTCCGAGAAGTGGTCAGGCTGGCGGTACAGTTGGCAAACGAGAATCATCCGGTCATGGAAATGAGAACAATCGAATTGATAGATGACAATGACAAAGTAGAAGCGGATGGATTGTTGTCTCCGATTTTCCTGGAAAATTTCGCAGATATTCCTCTGCTACAAGCTGGGAGTTTATTAGCGGTACCTGCGGGCAGATACGCGGAAGAAGCTTCACTGCAAAATGTCAAGCTTACGGACGCAAAGAAATTGCCATGTGATAATAACGCCGTAGTGGCCTGCGGAATTGGACTGTTGTCGAAGAAGAAAACCGCGTCCTTGCAGCAATTCGAGTCTTCTTTGAGAAAGGGTGGTTTCATTCTTTCACGCGAACCTACCGCTTACAAAATTGACGATGAATATTTGACAAGGACCGGATTGGACGTTATCATGGAGAAACGCGTGAAAAACGAATTATTCATTCTCCTGAGACAGAAGGTGAAATTGGCGCAGCGCACGATGGTCATCCACGTGACTAACAATGACTTCAATTGGCTGAAAGAACTGAATGACATTATGAACGCCGAGGCGGAGAAAGAGAAGAGTGGAAGACTTCGATTGATCGTAGTCGGCGAGAAAGACTTTGAATGCGGTGTACTGGGTTTTGCAAATTGCTTGAAAAGGGAACCGGGTGGTGAAATAGTCAGGTGCGTGGTGATACAAGACCCGAACGCTCCAAATTTTTCACTTCAAAATCCTTTGTACCGCAAGCAACTGGATCTGGACCTATCCGTTAATGTTTTACGTTCAAACAATGTTTGGGGAAGTTATAGACACATGGTACTCAAACCTTTGGAGGAGAAACTTGTGTATCACGCTGTGCTGAACCAAAGGGTATGCAAACTGATCATCTCTATTGAATTACAAATTTACAAATACTTTGAATGTAGAGCCTTGTATTATTGATAAAGAAAAAAGATATTGATAAATAGAAAAATGATGAATGTAATAACGTATTGTTCGCACGCCCTACGGAATATTGATAGCGGGGTAATGAATGATGATATTTGAATACGCGTTAACAGGTTCGTGAGGACTTGAGCTCACTACGTTGGCTACAAGGATCTATAACTCCTAACATCAAAGATCAACTTCTCACGCGTGTAATGTATTCTGCTATCAATTTTCGAGACATAATGCTGACGACTGGAAAATGGATCCCAGAGTCTATTGCCGTCGGTGATGAGGAGTCACTTCCACCATCCTGTTTGTATGGACTGGAATACTCTGGCATAGATTATGCCGGCCGGAGAGTAATGGGATTAAACTCCTTTGGGTTAGTATCATTTTTAACTCATGTAAATCTGTATTCGCCAAACGACGTTTAAAGCTCACCGTCCATTAGGTCATTCAGAGAGCGCGGCGCGGCGCGGAACAGTGCCGTGTTTGAAAAAGTACAATACATGTAAATGAATATACGTATACGGGTGAAATATCATCAAAGGACCCGAAACATACGAATGTGGCGCCATACAGCGATATTTCAGCCGTATACGTATATTCATTTGCATGGATTTTTTCAAACACGGCACTGGTTCGCGCCGCGCCGCGCCGCGCTCTCTGACTGACCTAATGGACAGTCAGCTTAAATCAATACGGTACGCCAACTTTTCATAAAACTACATATCTGCACTATATAAGAACTGTCACGACTATAAGACACAGTGGGTGAACAAGCTATTTATAAATAAGGATACTCCTAAATCCCGTTAAGAATGTAAATTATTTTCAGTAGACAATTATATTGACGTTAGAACCATATTTGTTTAGCTGTTTCACAAACGTCCTGATAGCCGACCCCAACCTCGTATGGGAGGTACCAGACGAATGGACACTCGAAGACGCAGCAACAGTTCCCTGCGTGTATGGCACTTCATTGTTTGCACTCTACGTAAAAGGAAAAATGAAAAAAGGAAATACGGTTCTTATTCACGCTGGTACCGGTGGCGTTGGACAGGCAGCTATAAATGTAGCATTGCACACGGGCTGCCAAGTATTTACGACTGTGGATAGCGCGGAAAAACGGCAGTTCATCAGAGAAACATTCCTATCTATCGACGACGACCACATCGGCAATTCACGTGACACCAGTTTCGAACAATTGGTTCTTAAGGGAACAAATGGCAAAGGTGTAGACATAGTGTTAAATTCTTTGGCCGAAGATAAGTTATTGGCATCAGTCCGTTGCTTGGCAAAAAACGGTCGTTTCGTGCAAATTGGGAAATCTGACTTAACAGCTAATAATCCTCTGGGAATGCAGGTCTTCTTCAAAGAAGTCAGTTTTTACGCTGTTATGCCTGATTCTGTGCTCTACGCAGAAGAAGGGCGAAAGCGCGAATTGCATGCTATGTTAATGGATGGGATAAGGAATGGTTCCGTAAAACCTCTAACAAGGAAAGTCTTTGCAAGGAGTGAAGTTGAAGCAGCGTTCAGGCATATGGCAAGTGGAAAACATATAGGCAAGGTACGTTCACGTTACAAGGAATGATTTATGTATACAGGGTGTCCCAGACCACCCATACAATCTCTCGTGAGGATGTAGGGCGGCTTAAGATAAATACAAAAGTCCCGTCCCGTTATTCGCAATAGTTTTCGAGAAATGAATTGTTGAAGATCAAAGGAAAGGGCGTCTGCCAAAATAGAGAGCCGGAGCCACTGCGAGTTGTAGGACGGCCCAGTTAACCAACAAACAAATGCGGGGCGCGGTAAGGGGAAGGATAAGTCCCGATACACACTATCGGTCCGATCAAATATTCTGCCATTGTTTCTAATGTACGTATACACACTATGGAGCGAGACCGGACCGAAACCGTACTGTTAGCCATAGTGTGTATACGTACATTATAAACAATGGAAAAATATTTCATCGGGCCGGCAACGAACCGATCCGGACCGAGAGCAGACCATGAGCGGACCGATAGTGTGTATCGGGCCTAAGACTGTGCTGCACGACTGGCTTATTTTGCGTTATCCTTCCCCTTACCTCGCCCCGCATTTGTTTGTTGGTAAAACTGGGCCGTCCTGTAGCTCACAGTGGCTCCAGCGCTCCCCCCGCTGCTATTTTGGCGGACACCCTTTCCTTTGATCTTTAACCCTTTCGCTACGGGCGACTCCTCCGCCACGGCGCTCCCGCTGTACGCCCGTAGTATCTGAGTGGCATCTTATGCAGGGCGACTATAGTCGCCCGTAGTACGTCGGTGGCATTCTATGCAGGGCGACTATAGTCGCCCGTAGTAGCGAAAGGGTTAACAATTAATTTCTCGATAATTATTGCGAATATTGAATAACGACACAGGACATTTGTGTTTATATTAAGCCGCCCACGAGAGATTGTATGGGTGGTCTGGGACACCCTGTATGTATAAACCGTCAAAGTAACGTCTGTGAATGCATCTCCATGCGGTAATTATTTTGTGCAGGTAATGATCAAACTGTACGACGACAACGAGTCTCCATTTGCTCCAATTGCGGCATATCCTGACTACCATTGTTTACCAAACAAAACCTACATAATTATTGATGGATTGAGCAGCTTCGGTTTGGAATTGGCTGACTGGTTGGTTGTTCGTGGTGCCAGAAACATTGTATTAACGTCAAGAACTGGAATAAATAATGGGTATCAACGCTCGAGAATATCAGTATGGAAATCTTATGGTGTAAACGTTCTAATTATCTCGAGCCAAGATGCATCTGTTACTAGAGACTGCGAATTCATACTTAAGACTGCAAATGATATGGGGCCAGTAGATGCTATTTTCAATCTTGCAGTAGTATTAAAGGACGGTATTTGTAAGAACCAAAACTCTAAAACCTTCGAGGAATCATTTAAAACAAAGGCTTGGTCCACAAAGAGACTCGATGAACTTTCGAGAAAGCTGTGCCCGGAATTGAGACAGTTTGTGGTGTTCTCATCCATATCCTGCGGTCGAGGAAATGCAGGGCAAACAAATTGTGGCATGACTGACTCTGTTGTGGAAAGAATCTGTGAGAGGAGAATAGAAGAAGGTCTACCTGGTTTGGCTATTCAATGGGGCCCTGTAGAAGATGTAGGATTAGCTGCTGAAAAGCAAGAGAGTGATAAACAACTTGTTGTCGGTGGTACACATCAACAAAGAATAACTTCCTGCCTAGAAAAACTCAATGGACTTCTGCTGCAAGACCGACCAATTGTTAGTAGCATGGTAGTGGCCGAGAAACGCGCTCGAGGTGCTGGGGCAAATGATGTCTTTAACGCAGTCCTAAATAATATGGACAATTACAACGATAATGGTAACCTAAGCAAAACCTCGCCGCTTTAGATTTTGATGAATTTAAAATATGTAATAGTTCAGCACCGCTAGTGTCTCATGATAAAGGGATAGTGCGTAGTATTCCAATCAACAGCGTTACATGTATGTATATTACAAAATTGTTATATTCCAAGCGTCACAGGTAATTTAACGTACCTGTAACATTTGCAGGTGCAAATATGTTGAAATGTCCCACCCAGGCAATATAACAGTTATGCATATGCTATACATGTAACATTTACATAGCCATTCTTATAACGTCCTGTGTCGAAAATCCGTGTAACGGACACGCGAAATTCCCTACCGAGGGGACAGAGATGCTCCGTGGTTAATTGGTCACGCCGATTCGCTCAGAATCCGCGAAGCGGGAATTCGGTGCTTTTGGAGACAAAAGGGGTGTGCCACACGTCGGCAAGAAGCAGCGATCGTGATTACATCGGTCCGATATGCCCTAATCTCCTGAAGAAATTTATGTTAATCGAATAAACGCTCGCATTGAAGCTTTAGGAAAATGAAGATTCCTTAAAGAATTTGATTTATTGAGCTACCGCGCGACGAGAAAATGGGGAATACAGAAATAGGACGACCCGACGATGAGAAACGACCGAGAAATCGCACTCGGTATACGGGACAAAATTCCGAAGGAAAACAACAACGCGAAATCGGGGTGAAAGATAGGGTCACAATTTGTTAACACACGACGTATTTTCGCTCTCACGCGCCAGGTGTTCTCCACGAGTTCCTAGCAATCACCTGCAAGGAGGAAAAACGCTATAGTGCAATAGGTACACCCAAGTGCAAAGTCGTTGTCCCTCTGGGGGAATGTGAACCGGCCCTTCCACCGTTCTGAGCACGGCGTTGTAATATGATAGATTTTTGCCATCTTATGATCAGAAACGATCATTTCGATGTATTTTATTGCGAATAAAAGGATTTTTAGGCTGAAGTATGAGATTTCATCGCGAAAATAGACGGACACCGCGGGTCGGCGATTACTCGGTCTGCTAATTGGCTGTCGGCAGGGAACGCCGACTTTGCTCGAACAGCGAAACGGCCTCCCATAATGCTGTCCTTGTCGCACCTACGTGGACAACCGAGCAACCTCCACTTGGTAATTATTCGGCCAATCTGTTTTCGCCATGAAATATCATATCTCACCATACTATTCGTTTTATTCGCAATAAAATACATCAACAAAGTCATCATTTCTGATCAGAAGATTGCAAAAATCTGTCATATTATAACGGCCTGCTCAGAACGGTGGACGGCCAGTTCAAGTACCCCAGGGGGACACCGACCTTGCACTTGAGTGTACAAGGCAACTGACAAAATAACAGATAACGACCCAGTGCCGGGATTCTGTAACTCCGTAACGACAAACATCGCTATCGTTATCCATTGATATCGATGATTATTGTTAAATTCCGAAAAGCGTCGAAGCCAGCAAATTTTGGATAATTCTGTACTGAGGGAACGATGTTTAGTTACATGATATAATTATAATCTAACCCTAACCTTTTGCGATAATCATCGATATCGATGGATAACGATAGCGACATTTGTCGTTACGGTGTTACAGAATCCCGGCACAGGACTTTTGTGTTTGTATTAAGCCGCTCTATGGATCTATTAAGTTTTATAAACTTCTAAGCGCCCACCCTGCATACATATGTACTTCCTGGACCTACTGGATTATTGGATGATAAATCCCCGGATGAAAACATGTTCCCCTGGCTTCAGAGAAAAACTAATTACGGCATCGTGTTCAGCGGCTCAAAATCCTCTGGAAACAATGTATTTTGTCCGTCTGTTACGATGGGCCAAAATTGGCCCCTTTTACCCATTGCTCTTTCGACCTATACCAGAATCTTTGGTCATTATCGGTTTTATTTGTTAAGTATATAGTTAACAGAAATCCGGAATGCATTTTTTTAGTATCTGGTGTCTAATCTGGTGCCCGTAAATAATAAATGTTAAAAGATGAGGGGGTGATCGAAAGACATGGTTTTCTGTGATTTTGTGCGTTGAATTTCAGTAACATGTAGTCATCTGACGTTCTTTATTTATTTTTCACATTTAAGGGGATCCAACTCCACTAGGCTTTCTCCTCGGGATTACCTCGAGAGTCAATAGAAATCGCGGAAATGAGCAGAGATTTGGACCAAATTGTTCGGCTCCATTTTACTTTATTTCCCAACAACAAGGTTATATATCGAAAGCTTGAAGTTTATTCTATTGCACATGACAGCGATATGCGTGCGTAGTGCGCGTAGATTGGAGAAATTCGTGAAAATACAGCCGCGAAAGCGGCCATATTGGAATGTCGTTGACAGGTAGAGGGACCGATGGTCCGAAGGGACCGATTGTGAGTGTAATTACTCATTTAACATTCTTCGATGCACATATATCGCTGTCATCGGCAATAGAATAAACTTCAAGCTTTCGAATACAGGGTGTCCCTGACCGATCGACGCGGAAGAAGAGGAGACATAGAGCGGCTTCCGCTGAACATAAAAGTCCTGTACCGTTTTCCGATAAACGCAATAGTTTTCGAGTTATTAATTGTTAAAGATCAAAGGAAAGAGCGTCCGCCAAAATAGCAGCAGGGGGAGCGCTGGAGCCTCTGCGAGCCCAGTTTACCTACAAACAAATGCGGGGCACGGTGAGGGGAAGGATAAGACGTGAAAGACGTCGCTGCACAGCCAGCTTCTTTTGCGTTATTCTTCCCCTTACCGCGCCCCGCATGTTTGTAGCTGGGCCGTCCTACAGCTCGCAGATGCTCCAGCCCTCCTCCCGCTGCCATTTTGGCGGACACCCTTTCCTTTGATCTTTAACAATTAATAACTCGAGAACTATTGCGTTTATCGCAAAACGGTACAGGAACTTTATGTTCAGCGGAAGCCGCTCTATGTCTCCTCTTCTTCCGCGTCGATCGGTCAGGGACACCCCGTATAACCTTGCCGTTAGGAAATAAAGTAAAATGGAGCCGAACAATTTGGTCCAAATCTCTTCTCATTTCCGCGATTTCTATTGGCTCTCGGTGTATTCCCGAGGAGAAAGTCTAGACCGGGCGGATCCCCTTAAATATAATGTGTTTTGTTAAGGTATACGTTATACAGGGTGGTCCGTTACAAGTTGGACATAGCAAACATGCTTATAGAGCGGCTTAAAACAAACACAAAAGTCCTGGACCATTATTCAAAATTCGCAATATTGATCGAGTTATTAACTGTTAAAGATCAAAGGAAAGGGCGTCCGCCAAAACGGCAGCGGGAGGAGTGCTGGAGCCTCTGCGAGCTGTAGGACGGCTCAGTTTGCCTACGAACAAATGCGGGGCGCGGTAAGGGGAAGAATAACACAAAAGAAGCCGGCCGTGCAGTGACGTCTTATCCTTCCCCTCACCGCGCCCCGCATTTGTTTGTCGGCAAACTGGGCTGTCCTACAGCTCGCAGAGGCTCTAGCGCTCCTCCCGCTGCCGTTTTGGCGGACGCCCTTTCCTTTGATCTTTAACAGTTAATAACTCGATCAATATTGCGAATTTTGAATAATGGTCCAGGACTTTTGTGTTTGTTTTAAGACGCTCTATAAGCATGTTTACTATGTCCAACTTATAACGGACCACCCTGTATAATTACATGTTTCGGCGCAAGCTCGTCGACAATTTTGGCGAGTGTGTCCATTTTTTTCTGGGAACGCAATTTAGATGTTCTTAAAGTTCTAATTGTTGCCGATTGTTTAATAACTCTTTTCCGCAAGACCCCTATGCAGTTTCGTAGGCTATTTGGTGACATATTTTGTAGTTTATCTGTAGTAATATCACCAGCATATCTTATGTTTGTATTAGCTCTATTTGAACGCTGAGCCTTTATCATTTCCGCTATTGTGTGCTACTGCCATTTCCTTCTTAACAAATGGCACATCCGGATCATGTATATTTCTGTAAAATATAACATTATACTCACATTTACTATTTTGCTTCATAGAAGGCATTAGTTTTAACATTATCAAACTCCAAATAAAATGTGCGTTAGTCAGTCCACATAAGAACATTTATACTTGAGATATGCGCGTATAAGTTTATTACGAATAAATTCATGGTAACGTGATACTTACTGAGTGGATGACGCAGTCGTATTATTTTCTAGATTTCCTGTATGCTCATCATTGCTAGTGCCCTGTAAAATTCACATAAATTGTTTTATATAAATTGTAAATAACAATCTTTACAAATATTTTCTTAACATTACTCTTACTTACGTGGTCAGTCAAGAACATTGTTGGAAATGCAGTTTCATTGAGTCGTACTTTGTCGAATCCAATTTTCGTAAAGCAGGATGGTGTAAAATGTTTGGAACATATTCTAAAGTACTTGCTACATTTTTCAGATTTTGTCCGTCCTGATAATATCTGCATTCACCGTTGCTTTGTTTCTTCCTTCTTAGGAAGACTACAAAATATTTGAGAAGACTATGTAATGATGCAAACAAGATGTTTAAATATCTTTTTACACAACAATAACTGGTACATATGTGTACCGTCATATGTGACGACATATGTGACGTCTGTCGATTTACACAAAAATGTATTATAAGATTTTAAAAGGGTATACCTTGTTCCTTGTTGGCTGGACACTGACTCTAACTGACTAGACGCTGGTGATGATGAAGAACTGATCGGATACTGATGAGTTGAACTGTTGTACTAGAACTGACTTTCGGGGCTCGCAGGCACCCTTTTTATACTGAAAATCTAACAGTGTATGGGGTTTGTATGTGCTCCCCTCGCTAAAAAGAAATAAAAGAGGTGTCCTATTTTTCTAGGCGTATTTCCTGTGAGGCTGCGTCGCGGCCCTTTGAGTCCGCCGCCTCGCGTCAGGGTTGGTCAGGGTCAAGCCATGACTCATGGAAGTACATCTCTTAGGTAGTGGGGTGGACTTGCTTGTGTATGCTGGGTTTTTGCACACGGCCCTTCGGTTCTTCACTTATACGAGGGGGCCTTAGGAAGTTGCGAAAGCTGATGGAGTCTCCTTCCCTTCGGTTCTTCGCTTATACCAGGGGTTCTTAGGTAGTTGCGTAAGCTGGTGGAGTCTCCTAGCTCCCTCAGGTTGGGACTGCTTTCACCGGAAGTCGATGCGTGGGTGGATCAGGCCACTATCTCTAGTGTGACTGTGTGTGTGTCTTACCATATTCCTATCTTTTAAGTTATGAACTAACTTTTACGTGTATGTCTATCTCCTAAGCTATTTTATCGATGAGATAGTTTTTAAAATAACGTCATATTATAATTATAGATATTTATCTTACTACAGTGCAAAATTCCCTAGACGACTTAGGGTGGGGTCGTAACAAGTGGGTCAGCGCTTATGCGTCTAGGGGGGGCCGAAAATTTTCACTGCTTTCAGCGCCATTTTTGCGTAACTACATAGCAAAGAAACATAGCTTACATTACAACTCCATAAGTACGGTTGATCAAATAGAGCACTGCAATTATCTCCGGGACCCGCCAGGACCCGGCAAAACGGCCCCTCCAAATACACGGGCGCTGACCCTCTTTAACAATAGCTGCGTTCAGCAGAACAAGCTGCTTAGTAAGCGCTTTCCGCTGTCTGGCAGCAGCATATGACTTCTGCTGAACGCACTTTTCCGAACTACACGTGTGCTTAGTACAGTGAGTGGAAAAAGTCTGTGACCAAATGGAAGTCGGGCTTGTCAACAACTGATAATTGTTACTTGATCGTCTTGAAAAACGAAAGTTCTTGTCACAATTTGCACGTAATGCTATAATTACTGATATTGGCGATTACTTAGTACTGGTCGTGAATTTCGGAACACAGCCTTCCATAACTCACTTTTGAGCTGACTGTACTTTACAACATGTGCTTAGTAACCGTACTTTTAGTATGCTGGAAAAAATGGCGACCGCTTAGTAAACATGTTGGAAAAGCATAAAGCGCTAGGTGGTGTTCAGCCGTAAATCTTAGAACAGTTGCAAAGCTGCTTGTTCTGCTGAACGCAGCCAATCTCTCCTCGGTGCCTCTACTGTAGAGCGTCGCTGCTCGGAAGCGATCGTTGACCATCCCACCACTGCCGATGCCACCACCCGACCCGCTCGTGTAGAGTAGTAGGCGCTCTCGTTGTCGCACGTCTCCTTCCACTACTGGGTAAGCTGGGCTGGCTATAGCTCCAACCGGCCGAGCGCCCCACCTTGTCGCTTCGCGTGTTCTTTGATCTTTTAAGGGGCAGTATCACCTTTGGCATGTGGCGACTGGAGCGATACTTGCAGCTTTGACTGTACCATTTCTACGGAGAAATTGCAGTACATTACAATATCAAACACTACGGCTCTGTACTTGATTATTTCCCGGTACGAAACGAACGAAACGAAAGCTTAAAAACCCGGCCACCTAATGAATGTTTCAGATGCAATCCAATTGTCAGGATGGTATTTTTAAATTACGATCGAAATTGCGAGTGTGGAAAACCGGTGATTTGCACGAACAAAGATGGCTGCCCCTGAGTATTAGTTTTTCACGATTTTCGCACAAATCACGCTGGAACGATCGACACTCTTTGTTTCATTAGCGACGAACTATATCACAGATATTGGTAAAAATCATTTTTTGGGGTTTTTATGAGTAAATAAGCCGTAGTTTCTGAGCCCGCGATCCAGCTGTCAATCCGCTCTCTAGAGCTGACCATTGCATACACGGACACACACACACACACACACACACACGAACGGTCGTGCTAATGAAAACAGAAAGTATCAGTATGGTCAGTTTGCCGCCCTCTGATCTCTCCTTCTCAGCCGTTCCTTACCATAAATCACTCGACAGTGCCATTCGTACGGGCTGCAATATTTATGCGATAGATATTATGATAGACCGTAACGGTTCGTATGGGTCAGCTACTCTACGGTGAGGATCTTTTCGCCCTTACATACACGTGAGTAAAACTCTATTTTGTCATTTATTCTCTTTCTTTCATATCTGCATTTTGTTCCATACACACATGTCCTATTCCATCTTCGTAGGAACCTAAATATTCTTCCTTACACCCCATTATACATTCATTACGAACAACAGCATTCATTTACATTCCCAACTTTGTGCATAACACGAATCGGCTGCATTACACAATACACAATGTTGAACTACAATGCAAGGGATTTAAGGAATTCACTTAGGAGTATGCCGAGAGTAAAACTGCGCCTTCTACAAACTTCAAAGAACCCTTTTACGATATGAATTATCGATGCGCTTTAAAAGTATGCTTACTATTGTAAGAAGAAACCCGAGCTGGACATATGGCGCGCAGTATGTGTCCGCTCTCCATCGACGATGGACATCTTCGACAGCCCTTACTACCGTCGAAATAAACAACTGCTGTCGATAGCAGGTGTATGGCCATTTGAACATTCCATTGAGAAGAAGTTTATGTTGGCTGTCAGCATTCTAAGCAGCGCGTGTTTTACAATACCACAGGTATCCAAGAAGCTATTCGCATATTACGTACCTGCAATAAGATGTTACGGAATAATTTGGTAACTGCGTATGTGAAGGTTCTATATTTCATTAAACACGACGCCGATTTCGAAGACGTCGTGTCAAGTAGCCCTATCTTGATAGGTTCACTAATTATAGTATCGAAGCTATATGCGTTGTTTCTTAATTCTGAGAAGGTGAGTGGCACTGAATTCAAATATCGTTTGATCTGTCGCAATTAATAATATCCCTATTCGAATAGCTCAAGATATTGCTCGAACAAATTCGCGAGAATTGGTGCACTTTGCGAAATCCTACGGAGGTTGCAATTATGTCGAAGTATGCAGATAATAGCAGAAGATTTACATTGGGATATTTAAGTATGACGAAGAAGAAAGCATTGCTATCATGTTCGGACATTTCAAAGATGTATGAATTTTTAGTTCTCGTCATTTTCGTGATGCTTTGTTACATGCTGAGGCCTTTCTCCGCTCCGTTAATGGATATTTTTTCACCGCGAAACGAAACGCGACCACGACATTTCATAACTCTTTCGGAGTATTTGGTGGACCCTGACAAGTATTACCATATCCTTTTATTGAGTGGACATGTTTCTTTCTTGCTGTGCATGCCTATCCTCATAGGAGGCGATACGTTCTACGTCGCCATTGTGGAACATGCCTGTGGTGTATTTTGTGTTTTGAGGTACATAAATAAATTAGTGAATTTTTGGTTTGCAATTGTACAAAGGAACACGCAAGTGTTTTGGATTTTAGAAAGTAATAAAATAAATTATGTCTACAATTGCAGATTGCATAATATCATATTAAATAAATTCGTATTATTTGCAGACATCGATTAGAACGGGCATATGGTGAATACGAGTACGAACGTGAGAATGAAAACGAATATTCCAGGTTGAACGAGAAAGCCGTGTATTATAGAGTGGTTGATTGCATACGCTTGCATAAAAAAGCTTTACAGTTAGTATGCCTATTATTGTATTGTGGTATCTGACGTTGTAGAATGTTAGTGATTTCCGACCCTTTAGAAGCAGCTGTCTTTCGTGGCTGGATCCGAACGATCGATCGATATTGTTGCTTTAAGTTTATGTATTTGTACACTGCCGTTGAAAAGTTTCCGGACAATGCCTACACCTAAACTGAAAATCTTTTCGCGTCTTCTTGACCCGCCTCTCAGAAACACTTTTGAGAGATCCTCCAGAAAGCATGGAGTGAAATACCAAATTCTGTTTTGGAAAAACTTATAAAAAGGATGCCGCGATTAGTGACAAAGGTGCTATCTACCAAGCGAGGTTGGTTCGATGAAAAGAATGTGTGAGTTCCAAGTCAATGATTGATCCTGATTCGTGAGATTTGCAGTTTCTGTTACTTCTTATTGTTAAGTAAATAAAATTTATCAATATTTTATATACTAATTAGTGTTTTATTAAGAATTTTTCCGAATTATACTCCTGTCCGGAAACTTTTCGACGGCAGTGTCTATATTAGTTGAAACTGCATCCGATACAGCATATAAAATTATATTTGTGAATAGGACGCAATACTGTTCCGCGATCAAATTTCTATGTACTTTCAACAGAATCATGTTGTTTAAAATAGTTGTGGAAGTAACCACTAATTATAATCGTGTACCCGAGTATCCAATACCACGCGACCTACATATGTCTGCTTTAATGTAATTTTGGTTCTATGTATAACTTTTCAATTAAATGTAAATTATCCGCCTATAATTTTCTGAATTTTCTAGATTTAGTAATTTGACTGCATCAACCTTTACCACATTTCTATTTTTTGATATTGGATTTGGCATATTGTTACATAGTACTGCTTGCGTGATGGTAAGTGTTTGGACATTTTTTTTACATAAATGAATTGTTCCCTTTGCATTTACTATATTAGTCGGTGCTCGAAGCTACGTTGAATTTTTAGATGGTATTATCCATGAATCGTCCATCCAATTTCGGGCTTTACATTACGGTAGCAGGCGTGCAAAGTTGCAGATTATTTATCAGTAACTTCCCTGGTCAACGACTGACGAATCACAGTGCTGAAGTCATAAACGCTGCGTGAGTAATCAGACAGACAGACAGACGGATTGTGTACACACGCGCGCGCGCGTCAGTATTTCAAAAGTCTCGATCAAATCTTTCTAGGAATCGTAAAGTACTGTCTTGTGGCGATCCTAAACTTGATCTTGAGGATAACTTTTGGTATTATTTGTAGGTTAAATTGAATTTTTCAAATGGCTCGCATTTCTTTCCGAATTTAAAATTAGTGGAAAATTTTACGTTCAGATATGTCCTTATATGTTAGGGATCAAAGTAACCTCGAGGGGTCGTTTGAAAGTTAATGGTCCGACAGTCACAAATTGCACAATTGAAGATGATATCGTTTAAAATTAAATCAACGGTAAATAAATGTTTAAGGTCACTTTAAATGTCACCTGCAGAGAACACTTTGCGACTCCAATAACTTGTATTTGGGTCATTTGTCTCTGACAAATGGCGTGTTTTATGATAGACAAACATTCGAGCTTTAACCCTTTCGCTACTACGAGCGATTATAGTCGCTCTACATAAGATGCCACTGACATACTACGGGCGACTATAGTCGCTCTTCATAAAATGCCGCGAATTGTACACATACGATGAGCGTATGCAGTTACGGCACAGCGAGTATCTTCCTCTGGACGTGCAGCTTTAGTGTTTTCTTTGCATCATTTATTTTTGACAAACGAAACAGCGTCAAACCAGCTACGATTGTAGCGAGGCGCAAGCGCGGTCGCTGACGATCGGTCTCGTGTAGAGTGCCATTTTATTGCGGCGCGCTGCAGCCAGCGTTGCCAACTCTGTATTTTGAAATCCGCCATATGCTGATCTAAAAAATCCCAGAAATAACCTGAAATTGATAAATGTGTGCGTGTGTACAATATACTGTGGCGTTGCATTTTGCACCGCACAATTCTCCCCAGGGGCGGCTCGGGTACCAAGAGAAATCACATTTGGGTCCCTAGGAGCCACATTGCTCCTTAAAGATGAGTCAATTTGATAAAAGAGCCAGGGTACCTAAGAACGAGTCCGCGGGAGGCACACGATAAACCATTTTTAGAATCAATAGTTAAAATCCGAATAGAATCGCGTACCTAATTAAATGTGAACCGTTTTTAGGCACGACCGTAAAGGGAGTGACTTATGCTATCGCCATCGCAAAAACCGTTCGTGTGTGTGTGTGTGTGTGTGTGTGTGTGTGTGTATATCCTCGATTTCGGAAAAACGGCTGAACCGATCGGGACGAAATTTGGCACAAAAATCAAGTACAGTACTGTGAGTTGACAATAAGGTTTGTGAGCCGCCATCTTGAACCGGTACAAGATGGCGGGAAGTTCAAATATCGAAAAATTCATATCTTTGGTACTATCACCGAGGAGAGATTGTTAAAGAGGGTCAGCGCCCGTGTATTTGGACGGGCCGTTTTGCCGGGTCCCGGCGGGTCCCGGAGATAATTGCAGTGCTCTATTCGATCAACCGTACTTATGGAGTTGTAATGTAAGCCATGTTGCTTTGCTATGTAGTTACGCAAAAATGGCGCTGAAAGCAGTGAAAATTTTCGGCCCCTCTAGACGCATAAGCGCTGACCCTCTTTAACAATCTCTCCTCGGTGGTACTATTCATTGGATCCCGATAAAATTTTACACGTTCATGTACACGTATGCAAGACAATTACTGGAAATTTTCAAATTTTTTGATTGGCCGAATCAAAAATGGCGACTAATTCAAATCTTTAGTCCATTATTCCGGCGAAATGACTGAACGAATCCGGACAAAATTTGGCATGTGCATCGAGTATATACCTATTTGGTGCCACGAAACTTTGTGTATCGCCATCTCGAACCGTTACAAAATGGCGGCACATTCAATTTTTTAGTTCCGGTCGTAAAGAGTGTGACTGCCCAGGTAGCAGACACTCGTCATTTTGCCGTTAATATTTGGTCATAATTGGTCATTGACGTCATTCGTCGATTAAGGGACGTATATTTAACGTTATTCTTAAGACGTCAAAAAACCCATGCAATAAGACATCATATTAACGTTCAATTGACCATGTATATAGACGAATTTCTTTTTCGAATAAAATGATGTGTATTATTCATAGGGATATATTTTCATGTAATAATCAATTTAAACAACAGTTTTGACAACGATAATAAACGCTATGCGGGAAAAGTTGGTAACCGCATCACCTAATGAGAAATGACAAGTCGAATAAACATTTTAAATGTTTACGATTTATTAAGGTATCCATGTATACCTATTATGTTCAATTGCATGCAAGTCAATGAGTGTAGCGCAGTAGTGTAGCAGCTGGACGGTTCGCAAGCTAGTGACCCGCGTTCGAGTCCCAACACCGACGATGGGTTTTTTCGATATCACATAATTGATAATTGTTCATTAAACTATATGCCAAATTGTGTTTGAATCCGCGCAAGCGTCTCGCCGGAATACTGGATTAAAGATTTCAATTTGTCGCAATTTCTGAATGGTTGAAGATAACCATGCATAAAGTTTCACCGCAGCAAAGGTGTATATACTCTATGTACATGTCAAATTTTGGTGCGGATGCATTTAATTGTCCGGTTTTGATCACTGGGGCCTATTGCAGAAATGTTGCATTTCTTGGGCGAGCGCGAAGCGCGAGCACCCGAAGACCTGGGGGGGGGGGGGGGGGGGGTATGGCGCTTGAGCGAAGCGAAAGCGCAGAGGACTCTGTAGCATAGTTTAATATCTCAATACTTGAATTTTGCACAATTTCGAAACCTTTTGAAATTCGTGGACGAGCGCGAAGCGCGAGTGCCGCGGTCGTGCCTATTGCAGAAAAGCGAAGCTTTTCTGCACCCGTTAAGGCGAGCGCGAAGCGCGAGCAAAGGCGATCTGGGGGGTTGGAGCTTGAGCGAAGCGAAAGCGCAGGGGGTTTACCCCCTAGTTTGTTATCTAACCGCTGCTTTATTTTCTGCCGCTTCTTCTCACGCTTCCTAACCCCGCCCCTATCCGTCGCAACTTGCATCCTGAGCTACGGGTCGCGGTATCACTCCGGCTCGCGGAAATCAGAGAGGGACCCCCGGTCTTTGAGAAAGGTTAATTTCGACGCAGTGGCGTCTGGTGCCCAACATATCGGTCGGTCCCAAAAGGCTTTCCCGCGAGAAGGGACGGGGGTGATACCGTATGGGAATCGAGATCTGTAACCAACTCTTGTGGCGCACTAACCCAGTCGAGATTCCTCCACGTGTGCGCGGAGGCGCCGAAGAACCGCGTTCCCTTTTTCCCGGGGGAAAATCTCGAGCTACCGTAAGGTCCGGGCGAAAAACGTCACAATGCATACGTATATGTATGTATGTGTGATATATTTTTAAGAAAAGGAAAGATTAAAATACATACATAATCACTTTTACTGATGATTAATATTATTAATTGAATTATAATAATAAAAACATTTATATATTATTATAAAATATTAATATAACAAAAATTAAACGTAACTTTTTATGAAGCGATTTAAATTATAATTTTCATACTTTTGTGGATAACTTTGATTTGTTCCAATCATACTTTACGTTTGTGGCCTAATTTAATGAAAAAAATCAATAAAAAAATCAGCTTATTTTAGAGAAAAAATCCGGAAAGCACGCCAACAGCTAAACCATCATTTTTGCATCCTAAATGATATTCAAAAACGCTAGAAATGGCGGGAAATAACCTAAGTTGGCAACACTGGTTGCAGCCCCCCGTTCAGCGGGGTTACCGCGGCGGAGAACCCGCCCGTAGCGAAAGGGTTAAATGGCCCTTACTGGTCACTTTGATCTCCAATATAATAACATACATGAGTGTCAAAATTCCCGCTACTTTAAAAATCGGGATATAAAGTACGGACCATTTAGAAATTTCGATTTACTCTACAAATAACCCCCAAAGCCAAACTTAACGTCAAATTCAAGGCCATCATAAGATACTACCTTACAATCTCCACGAACTTTCTTGAAGTAGCTTTCCGTGAAAGAGCGCTGTTTTTTTAATAAATAGGCGGTTTCCCACTTTCCGAACATCCTTTATATTTCCATATTCATTAGTTGTTCGGTAACGGATTTTCATCATAGGAGCGTGCTCTTTTTATGTCGTAACAAAGCTTTAATGCTTGTTTTGTGTCACAAAATCCATAATTCAGCTGTTTGTAGCTACAACTGCGAGTGGCCGCAGATGTCGGTGAGAGTAATGAAATCGTTGCTCTTTCTCATGATGACTGGCCATGCGCCATCGAGGATATTAATTGCCAAAATATATGTCATCGGTATGGGTAGTTTTGGCGCGGTAATGCAACTTATATTGTAATCATTAGTGTATGCACAATTATACTACGCATTAACTTATTTAGGTCATGAAGACTTCGTTATCTTATTGTACGCTTATGGCGTCTGTCCACGATGATTCAGGCGGCCACCAATGATTTAGTTGCAACCAATATAGCCAGTGCCACAAGGTTTTCAAAATATCGTGGTGTTGAAGTAGTAGAGTAAAACATTAGAGTGCCCTATCGTAAATCGGCATAACAGCAATAATTCGGGCTTCGCAAGGGCACTACACTGCTGTTCGCGCTTCTCGAACAATGCGTTCGTTTTGTCACAAAGGAAGCGTGCCTTTGTAGACAGTCGATCTATGAAAATTATTGTGTGCGGCCATATTTGTCTCATTTCACCCATTTATTCTTCTCCTATCCTTGTTCGTCTCTTTAACAAATTGTTTAGTGTCAAATATCGCCCTTATTAATTATCCCGCGAGAGTTATATTTATTAGGCACGACCGTAAAGGGAGTGACTTATGCAATCGCCATCGCGAAAACTGTTCGCGCGCGCGCGTGTGTGTGTGTGTGTGTGTGTGCTTATCCTCGATTTCGGAAAAACGGCTGAACCGATCAGAACGAAATTTGGCACAAAAATGAAGTACACTACTGTGAGTTGACAATAAGGTTTGTGAGCCGCCATCTTGAACCAACACAAAATGGTGGTAGATTCAAAATTTGAAAAAAATGTAATTTAAATTTAATATTGCCGCCATTTCTAAGCGGCTGAAGATGCGATACATAAAGTTTGCTGGCACCAAATGGATATATACTCAAAATACATACCAAATTTCGTTGCGATCCGTTTAGCCGTTTGGCCGGAATACTGGACTAATGGAAATAGTGAAACATTCATTAATCCATTAGTCTAGTATTCCGGTCAAACGACTGAACGGATCCGAACAAAACTTGGCATGTACATCGAGTATATATCAATTTGGTGCCACGAAACTTTATGTATAGCCATCTTTAACCGTTTCCAAATGACGGGAAAATTAAATTTAAATTACATGTTTTTCAAAATTTGAATTTCCCGCCATTTTGTGTTGGTTCAAGATGGCGGCTTACAAACCTTATTGTCAACTTACAGTAGTGTACTTCATTTTTGTGCCAAATTTCGTCCCGATCGGTTCAACCGTTTTTCCGAAATCGAGGATATACACGGACACACACACACATACACACACACACACCCCTTTACGGTCGTGTCTAATGAAAACAGAAAGTATCAGTATGGTCAGTTTGCCGCCCTCTGATCTCTCCTTCTCAGCCGTTCCTTACCATAAATCACTCGACAGTGCCATTCGTACGGGCTGCAATATTTATGCGATAGATATTATGATAGACCGTAACGGTTCGTATGCGTCAACTACTTTACGGTGAGGATCTTTTCGCCCTTACATACACGTGAGTAAAACTCTATTTTGTCATTTATTCTCTTTCTTTCATATCTGCATTTCGTTCCATACACACATGCCCTGTTCCATCTTCGTACGAACCTAAATATTCTTCCTTACACCCCATTATACATTCATTACGAACGGCAGCATACATTTACCTTCCCAACTTTGTGCATAACACGAATCGGCTGCATTACACCATACACAACGTTGAACTACAATGCAAGGGATTTAAGGAATTCACTTAGGAGTATGCCGAGAGTAAAACTGCGCCTTCTAGAAACTTCAAAGAACCCTTTTACGATATGAATTATCGATGCGCCTTAAAAGAATGCTTAGTATTGTAAGAAGAAACCCGAGCTGGACATTTGACGCGCAGTATGTGTCCGCTCTCCATCGACGATGGACATCTTCGACAGCCCTTACTACCGTCGAAATAAACAACTACTGTCGATAATAGGTGTATGGCCACTTGAAAATTTCATTGGGAAGAAGATTATGCTGACCGTCAGCATTCTTGGCATCGCGTATTTTACAATACCACAGGTATTCAAGAAGCTATTCGCATATTACGTACCTGCAATAAGATGTTGCGGAATAATTTGGTAACTGCGTATGTGAAGGTTCTATATTTCATTAAACACGACGCCGGTTTCGAAGACCTCGTGTCAAGTAGCCCTACATTGATAGGTTCACTAATTGTAGTAACGAAGCTATTTGCGTTGTTTCGTAATTCTGAGAAGGTGAGTGGCACAGAATTCAAATATCGTTTCATCTGTCGCAATTAATAAAATCCCTATTCGAATAGCTCAAGATATTGCTCGAACAAATTCGCGAGCATTGGTGTACTTTGCGAAATCCTACGGAGGTTGCAATTATGTCGAAGTATGCAGAGAATAGCAGAAAATTTACATTGGGATACTTAGGTATGACGAAGAGAAAATCATCGCCATCATGTTCGGACATTTCAAAGATGTGTGAATTTTTAGTTCTCCTCATTTTCGTGATGATTTGTTACATGCTGAGGCCTTTCACCGCTCCGTTAATGGACATTTTTTCACCGCGAAACGAAACGCGACCACGACACTTCATAACTCTTTCGGAGTATTTGATAGACCGTGACAAGTATTACCATATCCTTTTATTGAGTGGACACGTTTCTTTTTTGCTGTGCACGTCTATCATCTTAGGAGGCGATACGTTCTATGTCGCGATTGTGGAACATGCCTGTGGTGTATTTTGTGTTTTGAGGTATATAAGTAAATTAGTGAATTTTTCGTTTGCAATTGTACAAATGAACACGCAAGTGTTTAGGATTTTACAATGTAATAAAATAAATTATGTCGACAATTGAAGATTGCATAATATCATATTAAATAAATTCGTATTATTTGCAGACATCGATTGGAACGGGCATATGGTGGATACAAGAACGAACGTGCGAATGAAAACGAATATTCCAGGTTGAACGAAAAAGCCGTGTATTGTAGAGTGGTTGATTGCATACGCTTACATAAAAAAGCTTTACAGTTAGTATTTCTATTATTGTGTTGTGGTATCTGACTTGTAGAAAGTTAGCGATTTCCGACCCTTTAGAAGCAGCTGTCTTTGGTGGCGAACGATCAATATTGTTGCTTTAAGTTTATGTATTTGTATATTAGCTGAAACTGCACCCGATACAGCACATAAAACTAGTGGTGGTTAGTGGTCGGCACGATCACCAGGTGCTCGCGCTCGGCTTACCGGGTGCAGAAAAGCTTTGCTTTCTGCAATAGGCACGACCGCGTAACTCACGTTTCCATACTTGAATTTCCCACAATTTCGAAACGGTTGAAGATAGCGGTACATAAAGTTTTGTAGCACCAAATTCATTTGATGCCAGGAAACTTTATGTATCGTTATCTTCAGCCGTTTAGAAATGGCGGTAAAATTAAATTTTATTCGAAATTTGAATTTGCCGCTATTTTGTACCGGTTCAAGGTGGCGGCTCACAAATCTTATTGTGAACTCACAGTAGTGTACTTGATTTTTGTGCCCATTTCGTCCCGATCGCTTCAGCCGTTTTTCCAATATCGAGGATATATGTATACGGACACGCACACATGCACACACGCACACATCCATACGAACGGTTTTCAGGATGGCGATTGCATAAGTCACTCCCTTACGGTCGTGCCTAATTATATTTGTGAATAGGACACAATACCGTTCTGCGATCAAATTTCTATGTACTTTCAACAGAATCATGTTACTTAAAATAGTTGTGGAAGTAACCACTAATTATAATCGTGTACCCGAGTATCCAATACGACGCGACCTAACATATGTCTGCTTTAATGTAATTTTGGTTCTACATATAACTTTCCAATTAAATGTAAATTATCCGCCTATAATTTTCTGAATTTTCTAGATTTAGTAATTTGACTGCATCAACCTTTACCACATTTCTATTTTTTGATATTGGACTTGGCATATTGCTACATAGTACTGCTTGCGTGATGGTAAGTGTTTGGACATTTTTTTTACATAAATGAATTGTCCCTTTGCATTTACTATATTGGTCGGAGCTTGAAACTACATTGAATTTTTAGATGGTATTATCCATGAATCGTCCATCCAATTTCGGGTTTTTCATTACGGTAGCAGGCGTGCAAAGCTGCAGATTATTTATCAGTAACTTCCCTGGTCAACGACTGACGAATCACAGTGCTGAAGTCATAAACGCTGCGTGAGTAATCAGACAAACAGACAGACAGATACACACGCGCGCGCATCAGTATTTCAAAAGTCTCAATCAAATCTTTCTAGGAATCGTAAAGTACTGTCTTGTGGCGATCCTAAACTTGATCTTGAGGTTAACTTTTGGTATTATTTGTAGGTTAAATTGACTTTTTCAAATGATCCACATTTCTTTCCGAATTTAAAATTAGTGGAAAATTTTACGTTCAGATATGTCTTTATATGTTAGGGATCAAAGTAACCTCGAGGGGTCGTTTGAAAGTTAAAGGTCCGACAGTCGCAAATTGCACAATTGAAGATGATATCGTTTAAAATTAAGTTAACCCTAAATTCATGTTTAACCCCTTCGTTATCCTGGACGAGATATTTCGCGACCCGATATTGGCCGATTAACGCTTTTGACGAGATATCTCGCTTCCTAGCACCAATATTTTGACATTCTAGACGAAATATTTCGTGTTCTGCCTTTAAGTTCTTATGTCGCTTATACGTTGCGTCGTATGTAAAGAAAACGGAAAACGTAAAGAAACACGGTATTCTTGTCAGAAATGTAAGGCCGCTTTATGCGTAACACCATGTTTTCAGTTATAAGAAGGCAAAAAGTAAATAAAAATAATTGCATCAAAAACTGTATTTATTGCTTTCTAATAGCAACACGAATAGAATTAGTTAGAAAATATATTCGTCTAGAATGTCAAAGTATTGGTGCTAGGAAGCGAGATATCTCGTCCAGGATAACGAAGGGGTTAAGGCCACTTTAAAGGTCACCTGTAGAGAACACTTTGCGACTCCAATAACTTGTATTTGGATCATTCGTCTCCGTCAAATGGCGTGTTTTATGATAGACAAACATTCGAGCTTTTAACCCTTTCGCTACTACGGGCGACTATAGTCGCTCTACATAAGATGCCACTGACATACTACGGGCGACTAGAGGGTGTCCCGCAGTAGGTGCAATCCCCGCGGAGGGGTTATAGCTGAGGTGATTCTAAACAACATTTTCCTTCGCGGAAAAGTCCGATGAGGCTTTATTTTTGAATTATTAAGGAAAAACACAGGCGAATGAGCGCGCTCGTAGAGTCCGCGCTCAGGGACGCCACTCACCGCGACCAATCGCGGTTGTCGACGGGCGCAAGCGCGGTGGCACTGAACGATGTGTCGAACGAAAATTATGTCGGATAACATATTAAAACTTCACAATAACTTCAGATATCCATTAGTCATGCACAATAAATAAATTGATTAGTCATTATTCGTATAAATGTAACAAATCGATTAAGTACTGTGACATTCGATTTAAGTAGTATTAACTTTCGATTTAACGAATAAAAATATGCAGCATATTCAGCATAGACTTAATACTACTTAAGTCGAATGTCACAGTACTTAATCGATTTGTTAAGTTTATACGAATAAGCACTAATCAATTTAGTTATTGTGCATGACTAATAGATATCTGAAGTTATTCTAAAATTTTAATTTGCTATTCGGCATAATTTCCGTCCGACGCTTCGTGCCGTACAGTCGGGCGCGGTGAGTGGCTCGCTCATTCGCCTGTGTTTTTCTTTAATAATTCAAAAATGAAACCTCATCCAACTTTTTTGCAAAGGAAAATGTTGCTTAGAATCACTTCAGCTATAACCCCTCCATGGGGATTACACCTATTGCGGGACACCCTATATAGTCGCTCTTCATAAAATGCCGCGAATTGTATGTACACATACGACGAGCGTATGTAGTTATGGCACATCAAGTATCTCTTTCTGGACGTGCAGCTTTAGTATTTTCTTTGCATCATTTATTTTTGACAAACGAAACAACGTCAAACCAGCTACGATTGTAGCGAGGCGCAAGCGCGGTCGCTGACGATCGGTCTCGCGCAGAGTGCCATTTTGTTGCGACGCGTTGCAGCCAGCGTTGCCAACTCTGAATTTTGAAATCCGCCATATGCTGGTCTAAAAAACCCCCCGAAATAACCTGAAATTGATAAATGTGTGTCGTGTGTACTATACAGGATGAGTTTTAATGGCTGTCCCAACCTTTTACCATCGAAGTTGCAGTCTGTTAGTATTCGTGAGTATTAACTCACTCCGATGGTAAAAGGTTGGGACAGGCATTAAAACTCACCCTGTATGTATACGTACGTATATGTATGTGTGATATATTTTTAAGAAAAGGAAAGATTAAAATAAATACATAATCACTTTTACCGATAATTAATATTATTAATAGAATTATAATAACAAAAACATTTATATATTATTATAAAATATTATTATAACACAAATTAATCGTAACTTTTTATGAAGCGATTTAAATTATAATTTTCATACTTTTGTGGATAACTTTGATTTGTTCCAATCATACTTAACGTTTGTGGCCTAATTTAATGAAAAAAATCAATAAAACAGTCAGCTTATTTTAGAGAAAAAATCCGTCGTTGCAATTTTCAAAACATCTAGAAAACACGCCAGCAGCTAAACCATCATTTTTGCACTCTAAATGATATTCAAAAATGCTAGAAATGGCGGGAAATAACCTAAGTTGGCAACACTGGCTGCAGCCTCCCGTTCAGCGGGGTTACCGCGGCGGAGAACCCGCCCGTAGCGAAAGTGTTAAATGGCCCTTACTGATCACTTTGATCTCCAATATAATAACATACATGAGTGTGAAAATTCCCGCTACTTTAAAAATCGGGATATAAAGCACGGACCATTTAGAAAATTCGATTTGATCTACAAGTAACCCCCAAAGCCAAACTTAACGTCAAATTCAAGGCAATCATCAGATAGTACCTTACAATCTCCACGAGCTTTCTTGAAGTAGCTTTCCGTGAAAGTGCGCTGTTTTTTTTAATAAGTAGGTGGTTTCCCACTTTCCGAACATCCTTTATATTTCCACATACCTTAGTTGTTTGATGACGGACTTTCATCATAGGAGCGTGCTCTTTTTATGTCGTAACAAAGCTTTAATGCTTGTTTTGTATCGCAAAATCCATAATTCAACTGTTTGTAGCTACAACTGCGAGTGGCCGCAGATGTCGGTGAGAGTAATGAAATTGTTGCTCTTTCTCATGATGACTGGCCATGCGCCATCGAGGATATTAATTGCCAAAATATATGTCATCGGTATGGGTAGTTTTGGCGCGGTAATGCAACTTATATTGTAATCATTAGTGTATGCACAATTATACTACGCATTAACTTATTTAGGTCATGAAGACTTCGTTATCTTATTGTACGCTTATGGCGTCTGTCCACGATGATTCAAGCGGCCACCAATGATTTAGTTACAACCAATATAGCGAGTGCCACAAGGTTTTCAAAATATCGTGGTGTTGAAGTAGTAGAGTAAAACATTAGAGTGCGCTATCGTAAATCGGTATAACAGTAATAATTCGGGCTTCGTAAGGGCGCTGCACTGCTGTTCGCGCTTCTCGAACAATGCGTTCGTTTTGTCACAAAGGAAGAGTACCTTTATAGACAGTCGATCTATGAAAATTGTGTGCTGCCGTGTTTGCGTCATTTCACCCATTTATTCTTCTCCTATCCTTGTTCGTCTCTTTAATAAATTGTTTAGTGTAAAATGTCGCCCTTAGTAATTATCTCGCGAGAGTTATATTTATTTTTCTTACGCTGCGTCCACACTGCTGTTTGCGACCAGCATGATTTTTTTCTCTACCGCAAAATCGGGTATAATCGATTACATATAGCTTTTCGGAAAATTATTATTATTATAATTATTTCATTTTTCCACTTACATTGTTTGTTTTTCGTTCTGAAGTTACACATCCTGATTTTATCGTGTAGTATTAAAACAAGACGTCGCGTCGAAAAATAATATTAATAAAAACTGTTTGTCATCTATTTTCCTTCAAAGTTTGTCGGTCTAATTGTTTTACACCCTGTATATGAGTATATAGCAGTATACATATAGGCTGAAGTCACCACTGCGTTTACTTAAGTTTAATGTAAATCCTCAGCACTAATAAATGACAATGTAAAAATCCATGTAAAAAAATATTGTAAACAGGTGAATCGACAGACTTCTTCTGTCTGTCTTTTGCGAAAGTAAAAGTCTGCGCATGGCTTTAAAGTCTTAGTTTACTTTTTAATCTTCAAGAACCATCGGATGAATCGAAAATTGTATTTTTTGCATCTATGATCACACCGCCCAGTGAGAAATGAAACTTCGAATCGATATCAAATCAATATCAATACCATCAAAATACATCGATGCACCTCTGTACACTAATAAATTTTAAAATTTCAACTGCGGTTAATTGGGGATTAATAAAATGCCGACTTACATATTTCAAAGCAATATAAATCACATACTTACAGGGTCTCTCGTCGTCTTCCATACTGCTGGATAGAAATAAATCGCCACACAATTACTTTCCTGATCACTGCTGGTCACGTCTCGTCAGTTACTTAATTCACGCCAACAAATTTCAGCACTGACTGATTTTATTAATCTCCGCATGATGTGCAGGCGCTATATCACAAGAGATTGAAATTTTAAAATTTATTGATGTATACAGGGTGTCCCTGACCGATCGACGCGGAAGAAGAGGAGACATAGAGCGGCTTCCGCTGAACATAAAAGTCCTGTACTGTTTTGCGATAAACGTAATAGTTTTCGAGGCTACGTTCCAAAACGTCTTTTCCGAGGAAAATTTTCCTCAATGGCTGTTCCAAAACTTTACGAGTGTTTCCGATTGGTCGCTCGAAGGCGTTCCAAAACTGCGGAGGAAACCTTCGTGTTTCCTCTTTCGAGTAAAATTCTCATGTATATTTTATCAAGGTGAACTGCGCGGAATTAATTGGCGAGAAGATGGGAACGAAATTATTCGTTACAGGTACATTCCTTGGTCTACGAAGTTTACGTAACCTAGTCTTATACCGTTAAAACCCTACGATTCCTTTCCCGAAAAATTATTACAGTACGTTCGTCAGCAGTATCGAGAGATTTTGGTTTGAAATAGTAATTCTAGGTATAACTTGAGTTAGAAAGCCCGTTAACCTAGGTGGAACATTTGAACACTCGCGTATATGATGTTTTCTTTTAGTCAATAGTAGAAGCATTATTTGTTCCTCATCATCTGCATCTTCTTCTACAATAAAAGGTGTATTATGAATAAGAGAGAGTAGTACACTAGACCGAGTGAAATATTTCGTGCCATTTATCTTATCAATTTTTGTTAACTGAGAGCACTGTAGTATTGGGTGCATCCAGAAGCACGATCGCTCACTGAGCGCTCACTGAACACCCTTAGGCTGAGTTTCCACTGAGCGCGTCACGCGTCGCGTCGTCGCCGCGCGTCACGCTTTAACCAATCAAATCGCTTCATTTTGTTGCATTATTTTACAACTCAACAAAATGAAGCAATTTGATTGGTTAACTCGTGACGCGCGGCGACGACGCGACGCGTGACGCGCTCAGTGGAAACTCAGCCTTAGATTTGTTTCTTGGATGCAAACGCTCTGTGAGCTGCTCAGCTGCTCACAGTGAGCGGTCGCCATTTTTGTGAGCGTAGTTTTCAATCGCTCACACCGCTCACTGAGCTTATTTTACCTGATTTTCCCTAATATTGTGGAACTATATTTTCAAAATAATTTTCATTGCGAATATGGAAACTTCTACGATTTATTAAAATATCTTCACATAAATCATTTTCACCTTGTATAATAATTTTAATAATATTATCATCTTCACTTTCATTTTCCAAAATCATCAAACTAATAAGCCTATTCATTATTACAAATTGTAATATAGAATTCGCTTTAACCTCTATGTATCATATAAATAAAGTAACTATACAGGGTGGTCCGTTATAAGTTGGCCCTAGCAAACATGCTTATAGAGCGGCTTAAAACAAACACAAAAGTCCTGGACCATTATTCAAAATTCGCAATATTAATCGAGTTATTAACTGTTAAAGATCAAAGGAAAGGGCGTCCGCCAAAACGGCAGCGGGAGGAGCGCTAGAGCCTCTGCGAGATGTAGGACGGCCCAGTTTGCCTACAAACAAATGCGGGGTGCGGTAAGGGGAAGAATAACGAAAAAGAAGCCGGCCGTGCAGCAGTGTCTTAGCCTTCCCCTTACCGCGTCCCGCGTTTGTTTGTAGGTAAACTGGGCCGTCCTACAGCTCGCAGAGACTCCATCGCTTCTCCCGCTGCTATTTTGGCGGACGCCCTTTCCTTTGATCTTTAACAATTAATAACTCAATAAATATTGCGATTATCGCAAAACGGTACAGGACTTTTACGTTCAGCGCAAGCCGCTCTATGTCCCCACGAGAGATTGTATGGGTGGTCTGAGACACCCTGTATATACAAACGGTGAGCGTATATCCAGTACATAAAAAAATGCTCACTGAGCGGCGCCTGAGCAGCTATTCGCTGTGAGCGCTCAGTGAGCGATCGTGCTTCTGGATGCACCCATTTTGGCGGACGCCCTTTCCTTTGATCTTCAACAATTAATAAGTCGAAAACTATTGCGTTTATCGCAAAACGGTACAGGACTTTTATGTTCAGCGGAAGCCGCTCTATTCTCCTCTTCTTCCGCGTCGATCGGTCAGGGACACCCTGTAGAGGTGCATCGATGTATTTTGATGGTATTGATAGCAATTCGATATCGATTCGAAGTTTTATTTCTCACTGGGCAGGCCAATAACTGCAATCAAGTCACGAAATTAAAAATAATACTCGCTTATAGTGACAATAATGAAATGAAATATTCACATCAATCTATTTCAATACGTCCAAATATCGTATTTACCTTTATTTCAGACAATGCAGTCACATTCATTTCAATCTCTAAACTGAACTGTTATCCGATGATCAAAGTGAAAGGAGCTAGTACAAACACAATTAATTTCCATTCGTGCGAATGTTCAAATGTATCCTCCTACCGGAAGTTCACACATCACATCTACTTCCGTCTACAAATCAGCAACACCAGCATCCCCTACAAATAAAGCACGCGCAACTCCAAGCGCAAACTTCACTTCAATTTTCATCCGTAGATCGTAGGACGAGACGTTATTTGACGCATGTCGACTGTTCAAATTGGTTCAAATTATGATAATACCGATAATACCACAGCTTTATATCCTTTAATCCACTTGATTTCCATTCTTCATTACGCATTACTTATGCTCCTACAATACGCGAGCAACGTCATCCGGCTCGTATTTGCAGATAGTTTCATTGGAATTGTCAGTGTCAAAGAGGTTATAAATACAAGTTCGGATTGGATCGGTGACGGAGTGACGGTGGTTCTCCGCCGTGCCAACCACTCTCTTCGAGAGTCCAAAGACGGAGTAAAATATTTCGCGCGAGGACACAGATAAATTATGTAGTGAAAATGGTTGCAAGTGCAGGATCTGACATGACTGGAACAATATACCATGAGCGACAAGTAATTAATTAATAGTCATTGTAACGATTACACCATAAGTACACACCAATAGCAGAACAGTTATTTCTATCTTGGAGAACGTGAATTTTTCGTTGAATATTAAATTCGACTAACAACGATGAATTATTTTTAACAATAATGTTATTATCTCGAATGAATAGATTTGTAAATGAGGAAGATATTAAGTCACGATAACATTTTAGATTGCAATTGTAATTGCATTGTCTTTTTGAATCGTCCTGATTTATTAATACGTTGATGTGTTTCAGGTGAAAGAATTGTGCGCCTTACACGCACTTAATAATCTGTTTCAAGAGCGAGGGTTTAATAAACAAGAATTAGATCAAATTTGCTATAGTCTGAGTCCGGACGTATGGATCAATCCACACAAATCTCTGTTAGGTCTTGGGAATTATGACATTAACGTTATTATGGCTGCTTTACAGCGTAGAGGACGAGAAGCTGTTTGGTTTGATAAACGCAGGTATGTTACTTTTATCGTGATTAGATAAAGAAGATTGTAGTAAGATCTGTTAAAGATATTTTTTCTTTTTAGAGATCCCAAGTGTCTTTGTCTCGACAACATTGAAGGTTTTATACTAAACGTTCCAGCTGAGTACAAATTAGGCTTCGTTCTTTTACCTTTAAAGAGGCGTCACTGGATAGCGCTTAAAAAGATTCACGGCGCATTTTATAATCTGGATTCTAAGCTAGATTCGCCGCAACTCATAGGCAAAGTAGGTTCAGTATGGAAAACAAACAAGTATATCGAATTTGATGTATTGCTGTACTTGCACTGACTGTTGAATCATTTTTATCTGATTTATATCACCGTATCAAGGATTTTGTTCTTTCGCCAGGATAACGAATTACTTGTATACTTGAAGGACCAAATAGACTGCAAAGAGAAGGAATTATTCCTTGTTGTATCGAGGGAGGTAGATAGTAATCAAGGGTGGTTGATAGGCACATACGAGAACCAAAAGGAAACCATCGCGGAAACTGATTCGATCAGATACATCGAAGATGGTTATCCAGACATGGATTTTAAGAAATCAGATTCTAAGAAAATTAATGAGAACGACAGGCTGTTGAGTAGCAAAAATTCCAGGTAATCGGTATTGTTCTAATTTTATTGGTTAACGCGCCTAATTTGCAAGGGCGGACTACGAAGAATAAAGATGGATTCTCTTATTGTTAAATGGAAAAAAGTTTCACGAAACACTGCAATTGTCTGCACAGAGACCATTGGAAACTACAGTTAATATATGATTTTATAACTTTCATGAAGTGCGAAATGTTGTAATGTAATCGATTTGTTGCAATCGTGTAAACATGCCAGTGAAAGTAATGCATATTGCACTATCTGTTTGTGCCGCTGTATATATATAATTTATATTGATTTGAAAGATGCAACGGGCATTTGTTAAGTTTTATGTGTATCTTGCATATTTATAGATGAAAAAAAATATTATACCACTTTACATCTATACAATAAATAAAATATAGTAATTTCCAATGCATATATATAAATGAATGTTGTATCTGTATATAGAAATCAGGTTTGTCTATCAAAAAACGAATAACTATAGTAACATATGAATTTTTACATCTGGTACCAGCTATTCTTGCAAAAATAAGACAGTGCTTACGACTATGAACTTTTCTATCCATTAAAAACGAGTATTTTCAAAGTTTATTAATCTGCACTGTCAGTTGGTCAGTAAAATTTCTAATACGCAATTGTTTTTACTATTATTTCCATTATCTCCAAATGTCTTTGAGCACTTTCAATTTTGTTTTTATCCGTTGCAAATAATTTGCACTTTATTATAGTAAATACTTAACCAAAAACTATTTTATAAGAATATACTGTTGTGTCCTTTAATAGTATTATTGTTTCTAATACACTTTACAATACAGTGTATAGCTTTGCAAGTAAAATATCACATTAATTTATCATAAAGAGAAAGTCATATTTAAATTAATGAAGATTTTTCATATTGTGTGTTGTACTACTGTGATCAAAAAATAAGGTGAATTTGTTTATAAAATGAAACATCTTTATTTATTCTTCCAAATCAATGTCATCGCCTTCAAGATACTCCCCGTTCGACGCAATGCAGTTATGCCAACATTTTTTCCAATCCTTGAAACAGTCAGAGAATTCTTTTTCTAGGATTGCCTTAAATACTTTCTTTGATTCGGCTTTTATCTCCTTGATCGAGTCGAAACGGTGTCCCTAAAACGGTTTTTTGAGTTTGTCAAACAGTCAGAATTCGCATGGTGCTAAATCTGGCGAATATGGTGGTTGAGAAACGATATGAGTAAAGTTTTTGGCGAAATGTTCTCGAATAACCAATGTAGTGTGGGACGGTGCATTATCACGATGCAAAAACCAAGAATTGTCTGCCCATAATTCTGGCCTCTTGAGGCGAATAGCTTCACGTAAACGACGCGTAACACTCAAATAATATTCCTCGTTAACAGTTTGGCCTAGCGATAGAAATTCATAGTGCACAACACCGCGATAACTGAAGAAAACTGTCAACGTAAACCTGATTTTTGAGCGACTGTGGTGCGGTTCTTTCGGTCTTGGTTCGCGTTTTGCACGATATTCGCTCGATTGGTCAAGTTTCCGGGTCGTATGCATAGATCCAAATCTGATCTCCCATAATAATGCGTTTCATAACGTCCTGGTAATCAGAAATCATTGTTTCGGAGATATTAACGCGACGCTTTTATTTCCAAAAAATTGAGTGTTTTTGGAACCAATCGAGATTGGACGCGTTTGAGGCACAAAACATATTTTAAAATGATTTGGATTGATCCAAGTGAAATACCCGTAGCATCGGCAAGTTCTCTAAATGTTAATTAACAATTTTCGAGCACCAAATCTTTGATTTCCTTGATATGTGCCTTTCATCGGTAGATGTTGATTCGTCTTTAACCACTTGCGCTGGAAAGACGTGTCACGCACGTCGTAATGCTTTTGTCGCAGAATCGCCAACGACGTGGTATGCACGTCGTAATGCTATAAATTAGTTTAGAAAATATAAATCTTTTCTCCGATTTCTCTGAGGCATCGAACACTGCGTGACGCCTCCCAGCGAATTACACTGGACCGTTCTGGTACACACATAGGTCAGTTTTTTGCCAGCGCAAGTGGTTAATTCGTTCTCGGCCTTCTTTAAAGTCTTTGTACAACTTGTACACATTTTTTTGTGACATAACCTTATCATCAAAGGTTTTCTGCAACATCCTCAACCTTTTCGCGGCAGAATATTCATTCCGCAAAGAAAATTTAATGCAAATTCTTTCCTCAATAAAATGAGACATAGTAAGAATCGAAAAACTCACTTTTCTATGTTTACAAAAACGCACGTGGAGCTCTGCAACAATTGAATATATTGACATGAAACTCTGCACAGATGTCAAAGACAGTGCTACCAACCCACAAAAAAGAATAACTTCATGATTTTATGGCGACAGCCAGCGCCACTAGACACCGGCTCCAGTAACGATGCCTTGCGGAACGCAATCTACGCGCCTCGCCCGGATCGTTCTACGAACGCTCGACTACCGTCTTCTGTTTCTTCCATAGAGCTATTACAGATAGAGGGAGGGAGTCAACGAAAAACGCGATATAGCCGTAGAAAGAGAACGTTGCAATACAGACCGAACTGTCATTGCTAACAGCGCATGCGTATTAGGTAATATTACGTACCGCGTGCACTGTAGACGCTGTCACAGTATACGCATTTTTATTTAGGTTACAGTTTTATATCATAATTCAATTATAATATTTTGTACGAAAATAAAGACATTTAACTTTATATTATGAATGCACATCTGCCTACAAGCTCACACGTTCCGCGCATGCGCGTAACTGTTAGACAATGACACTCCGTACTCTATTGCAGCGCTCTCTTTCTATGTCACTATCGCATCCGCTTACACATCGTCCCATACCTACTTCCCTCTATCTGTAATAGCTCTATGGTTTCTTCCTTCTCTTCCGGCAAGTCCTACGCCGCTGACGCGTCTCGTTTATCTCGGGCGCCTCCACCGACATCCGATCCGATCGTATGTCGGACACGCGCGCTCAAACGTCTACTTGTCCAAAGTGTTCGCCTTAGGGAGGATTCACACCTTTGCAGAAAAACAGAAAGCAGAAAAGCAGAAACCAATCAAAAGTCGCGCTGGTACTGAGCAGTCATTTTGCTTTTCTGTTTCTGTGAAAAGCAGAAACTGTCGATTACCAGCGCGAGTTTTGATTGGTTGCTGCTTTTCTGCTTTCTGCTTTTCTACCAGGGTGTGAATCCTCCCTTACTCGTGTGTAAAAAGGGATCAATAAATCGTACACTGTTAATTAGCTCGTGTGCCTTTATTTTCTGTGCGTAAACCTTCCCCACAATTTTATACTAACTGCGAAGTTTGGGGCAGCAGAACCCGCCAGTAACATGTCCAAAAAATAATTTTTTCTGCGGAAATGCAGAGGTTTGAGGTTTCACTAGATTTGTCGCCGCCGTTGATTATTTCTCGCTGCGATACCAAGGAAATGAAAGCTTAAACATCGCTACAGATCGTGAAATCTTTATTGACAGTCGCACTGGCAGGATGGTATTTATAAATCGAGATTGAAATTGCAAGTGTCAAATACGGCGATTTGCACAAACAAACATGGCTGCCGTCCAGCATCAGTTTTTCACAATTTTCGCACATATCGCACTCGAACTATCACCATTCTCTACTTCATGATTGGTCAATCATATCACAGAATTCAACAAAAATTAGTTTTGTGGGCTTAGGTACGGAAATAACGCGAATTTAGTGAAACCGGATTCCAGCTGTCAATTACTAGTCGCGCTGGTACTGAGCAGTCATTTTGCTTTTCTGTTTCTGTGATCAGCGCGAGTTTTGATTGGTTGCTGCTTTTCTGCTTTCTGTTTTTCTGCCAAGGTGTGAATCCTCCCTAATAGTTGCTCAAGCGAGGGCCCCACGCCCCGCACCATCGCGAAACAGTTGACAGCAGCCCTAGAAAACGCCAAATTTTCTCAATGAAATCTCATATGTTTGCCTACGAATGCTTTTATTCGCAATAAAATACATCTAAATGATAATTTCAGGTTACAAGATTACAAAAATCTCTCATATGACAATGTCGAAATGCTCCCCAATGCTCCCTGCTCGGAGCGGTGGAAGGCCGGTTCACTGAGTGACGTGTTTGCTCAGGGGGACACCGGCTTTGCACTTCATTGTACTAGCCGGTCCTGCTGCCCCAACAATCCACAACAATCTCTCCTCGGTGCAGTAGTATATGTGAGTATATGACAGCTTTTATACACTGTCAACAAGAAACAATTTATTTTCTGTTTTGTAATGTCCATTGAGTGATTTCTCGTCCTAAACACGAATCCGGAAGCAGAATTGCTCCATCACCCTCAGTTCTCGAAGGAGACGAACTTCTGTTAAACCTGCCAATTTCTGGCAGAAATGAGGTATTCCGTCAAAACTAAAAGTGCTAGAGAGTTCAGTTTAGTCTGAAACTGGAGAGGAGAAATTTTTGGATAAGACAGTGCCCATGGGCCTTAGTCCCACCCTAACTTTAGCAGCGCTCTAGACTTTAGATACGTTTTATAAATGATGCCGTACTCTCACCCTCTATTTATCGCCTATTTACGAAGCCCATCTAAGGCTCATCTAACCAGGCTCGCCGGGAACCACATTTATACGAAATCCGTACTCTCACCCCTATTTAACGTGACTTTAGCGCGACTTTAGGCTAAAGTTGCGCGTGGAATCGAAAATGTGGGTAGGGGCACATTTTCAGCGACTTCAACGTGATTTCACGAGCCTCATAACCTCACAAACATAGAAATATGGAGGAGCTACATGAACTAATCGAGCATTTGGAAGAGGTTCGTGAAATACGCGAAATAAGATTTCAGCGACAGCGGCCGCGAGAATATAGAGAGCGGATAGATCCGTTTGAAGTGTACGACAATAGCGAGTTTCGGAAGCACTATCGATTGTCGAAAGAGTGCGTGCGTTATGTGCTTGAGCTGGTGGAAGATAAGTTGGCATCGAAGGTGGACGAACGGGCGACGGATATAACACCGTCCCTACAACTCCTCATCGCTCTGCGTTATTATGCAAAGGGGTGTTACCAGGTTGAAACAGGTATGTAACTTTCTGAAGAAAGTAGATGATAGTTCGTAGAAACTGTTGTCGATGTAACGCATTCCTGTGTTGTGCTAACTCAGTTCCTTATTGTTGTAGGTGATCTGCATGGCGTTTCGCAGCAAACTGTGTCCAGGATAGTACGTGCCGTATCCACCGTGCTCGCTACTCTCTTGCCACGTTTTATCAGGTTTCCCGAGCAGGTAGAAACCCTTCAGAGTGAATTGTACCATTTGGCAAATTTTCCCGAAGCCGTGGGTTGTATTGATTGTACGCACGTACCAATCAAGAACCCAGGTGAGAACATTGCCAATATGTACATCAATCGGAAGGGTTTTTATTCTTTAAACGTGCAAGTGGTATGCGATGCAAGGATGCGTATCCTGGACATTGTGGCCAAATGGAGAGGCAGTGTCCACGACAGTCGCATATGGGATGAGTGCAAGCTCAAGCAGAGTTTCGAGGTATGAATAAATATTTGTTGGTAATTATTATAAAGTGTTATCAGAAGCATGTAATTTATAGTATTATGCTGCATACATGGTATATATAGCATTTGATTTGTTTACAGGAGCATCGGATAGAGGGAGTTTTGCTTGGAGATTCCGGGTATCCTTGCAGAACTTACCTTTTAACACCAATCCGCAACCCTCAAAACACTGCTGAAGAGCGATACAACACATCCCATGTGCGTACCCAGAATGTCGTGGAACGCTGCTTCGGCCTCTGGAAAAACATCTTCCGGGCGCTAAAAAACGGCATGCAGATCGCCTTGCCCACGGCTAGGACAGCCATTGTTGCAATGGCTGTCCTACATAACATCCGCATCAACTTTGGTGACACCACTCCATATGGTATGGGTGATTATTGTTAAACATATCAAACTTGTTACATATAGTATGAAGATAGTAACCCCTATATTTTCTTTAATTTGTATTTGCAGACGCAGATGATGAAGATTCTGAGCAGGAGGTGGCGGAAGAGGAGCCACCCAGCTCAAGTCAGCCAGAATGTACGGCTGGGTCTCTCTTCCGCCAGCAATTCATCCGTCGCCATTTCACCTAAGATGTCTCTTTCTTCACCAGCTCAACCACTAGCCGCACTCTTTCGACAATCACGCAATTCCGAAGTTCTGCATTGTCATATACTTCAAATGGATCTATCCGCTCTCTATATATATTTATTTCACGAACCTTTTCCAAATGCTCCATTATACCCGAGGATTAATATTTAGAATAAATCTTATTTTTTATAGAAAACTGTGCTACTTCTTTATTATCTTTCCTCCAGCATATGTATATACACAAAGATACTTTAGCATTTACTTTCTTTTTAGGCACGACCGTAAAGGGAGTGACTTATTTTTTGTTATGACCGCCAGCCTATTCTTTTCTTCAGTTAGCCAGAGGCTTTTCTTAGTACTTGAAGTGTTACATTTCTCTATATACAGGGTGTCTCAGACCACCCATACAATCTCTCGTGGAGACGTAGAGCGGCTTAATATAAACACAAAAGTCCTGGACCATTATTCAATATTCGCAATATTTATCGAGTTATTAATTGTTAAAGATCAAAGGAAAGGGCGTCCGCCAAAATAGCAACGCGGGGAGCGCTGGTGCCTCTGCGAGCTGTAGGACGGCCCAGTTTACCTACAAACAAACGCGGGACGCGGTAAGGGGAAGGCTGAGACACCGCTGCACGGCCGGCTTCTTTTTCGTTATTCTTCCCCTTACCGCACCCCGCATTTGTTTGTTGGTAAGCTGGGCCGTCCTACAGCTCGCAGAGACTCCATCGCTTCTCCCGCTGCTATTTTGGCGGACGCCCTTTCCTTTGATCTTTAACAATTAATAACTCAATAAATATTGCGATTATCGCAAAACGGTACAGGACTTTTATGTTCAGCGCAAGCCGCTCTATGTCCCCACGAGAGATTGTATGGGTGGTCTGAGACACCCTGTAGAATCTATTTTCGAATCTTTGTTACAAAGAAAACGGAATACTGGCTGACTGAGCATGTGCTGTAGAATAGCAGATACTTAGATATGTAGATACTGATAGGATGTAAAATGAAAAAGGTGGGGTCTATTTACAATTTTTTTATTTACAGGACACACAAATCAAAGGAGAGAGAATTTCACACAAGCCAAAATTACGCTCCCACTCCATCTGTCCATTCTGCCTCTTCGCCGAGCTAGGGTACAACGGGGCTACCAAGTGTGGCGCAAAGGCAATGGGGAATATGGCCGACAAGAGCTTGCACGATCTGGCCGCAGCTCTAAAAGACGGCATTGATAATTCGGCGTGGTTGAGGGTCGCCGCTGCGGCACACAACAAGGAGATGCACGCCGCGAACGGTAACTCCGAGACGTTAGCCCTGGCACACATGGAGGCTGTAGGAGCCTCGGACTGGGAGAGAATAGACGATGTCAACCATAGGCGGGCCATGTTCTGGGACACTTCTGCACTGGTAGACCGGCCGGGGAATACTATGCGTGATCTGATCGATGCCTGCCGGGATAACCTACCATGCTTGAGGATAGCCAAGGGGTCAAAGGGGGGAATGGATGCCGTTACCAATGCAGGGACCCTCCACGCTTTCCTGACTAGGAGGGGGGTATATCGTAATCCTCTTGCCGGCCCACAAAATGCACAACCGCCGCCGCCCGCAAACGAATCGGGTGAAGTAGTAGATCAGGCGCTGGCGAGAAATGTCATCCCCGCGGCATGCAGACCTTCAGAGATGGCGGGCAGGACGGAGGTCTGTGGGTGCAGGCTCGGGAGCTGCGCCTGTCTGGTAAATGCCGCCACAGTGTATGACGACGCCCCCGGAAGAGATGGGGCGGTGGAGGTGGATGGCCGCATGCCCGGCTTCGTGTACCCTAGGAATCAAGCAGCTATTGCTAATTTTCCAGCTGCAGCGGTTCGCCCTGAAGGAGAGAATTTACGGCTCATGGAGAGGACGCCCGACTTGGGGATGATAGGTGCTATCCCCCCTTTGAGGATAAGGGCTGTAGACATCGCAAGCCTGAGGTGGATACGTATCGGATGCGACGGCATATATCACTATGGCAGCGTGGTAACATCAGGCGAAGACGAGCGTCAATCTGAGGCGGCATGGAAAGTGGATACGCCGTCTACCGGGACTATAAACTCTACTCGGGCCGGCCAGATGTCTATGAGGACGGTTGCTTTGCCCCTCCTTAGCTCCAGGATCCTGAGGAACATGCGGGCCGAGAGCGTGGATTGGAGGGTTCTGGGATTTCGGGTCGGCCTGTATGACATGCTGCGGGAGCGTAGCTTTACCCAGCCTACGGGTGTTGAATGGTCCTTCGCCAGCGAGAGATTCCTCCGGTCTGAGATAATGATGCTTGACCAAATCGGGGCCTGGAATTACGAGTTTATAGCCGTGGGGGTCGACATCCTCGAGTGGGCGGAGAGCAGCAAGTGGCGTGGCATACCGGTTGGCCAGAAGGTGTGGCGAATTGATGCCCCGGGGACGGTAGTAATTTCCATAAATAATAACCCCCCGGAAGAGATCGGCCACATAATGTGGATTCTGAGCCATCTCGATTATCCCTTGGCTCTTGTCCTTGACACGTACGAGGTGGTGGACGTAGGTAACAGGGAGCCCCAATTGGTCACATTCACCCGGACTGCTGGGCTTGTGGACATCGCGAGTGAAACTACCAGGATCATCTTCGTCACCGGGTCTTCTGACATACAATGGAAGGAGATTGCCGGTCATCAGATTCCCATTGTACATGTAGACAGGTACAATGCGGTACCGGCTGAAGTTGTCATCGTCGCCCGGAATGCCGGGCCCTTGATCGCGAGTATGATCCAGAGGGCCCTCACGGAGGTCAACAGTCTGAGGGTCGCATTCGATCAATATTCGATTGGATTCTTCAGCGGTGGGGTGAATTGGCTGGAGGTGGACTCCATAATAACGGCTCTTACTGTACGATGGCATGCGAGGATCGAGTCAACCCGTGTCGATCAAGGGGGAGGGGTAACTAGCGTAGGTGCCCCCGCCAGGGTTTTAGGCGTTTACGGACTTACACCTTCTCATCCCGATCTAGTAGTGGATGATTACCACAGCAGCAGTGCCGTGTCGAGTTTGGACTGCCGCTATATTTCCAGATGTCTAGCTAGATCTAACCCCCACGTCAAAGTCGGTAATTGGACAAACACGGCCGAAATTGCTGTGTTGACTGGTATGGGCATGTACAATGTCCACGACGCGGTGGACAGGAATAAGGTCGCTGCCCGGGTAAGATCGAATGCCCTGGATCGACTCAACAGGGGTAGGCTGCTCCGAAAATCTCTTGAGCAGTGGAAAAGGAATGGGGGGCTTCGGGAAGAAATAGCGTTCCCTACTGTTCAGGAAGGCTTGAGTACATACTGGGTTAACTTGGTGTGCGGCAACTGGACAGAACCCAACAGCGATTCGATATCGCGGTTCACTAAGTACGTCGTAACACCCGACGTACAATGGAATTGGGGAGCTAATTTCACGGCCGGAAACGACGGTGTCACGCTGACGGGGACCAGGACCGTGTCATGTTGGTGGCGGAATAGGCTCAATACAGAGTGGTCTTCGTTCTGTATCTCTGTCCGTGGGAGGCAGGCTTCACCATATGAGCTGATCGATATCCCGGGCAACTGGTATTACAAATATATCCAGCTGGGCGATGGCACCGATGACTATAACCTGGAATCCGCACTATGTAGGATTAACATGGAGGACGATGGCCCTGAGCTCAGCTATACGACTCACCCCGGACGAAAGGAACAGTGGGCGATAAACTGGTGCGTGGATTCTACTATCGGGGCTAATCTTGCCTACGCCCTAGGTTGGATGAACAGAATCCGGCCGGTACCATTCCGATGGGGATGGGGTGTCCAGACCCTGATCAAAGATTTCCAGACCATGAACCTGATATCGTTGGTCATGCCGCGCTGTGTCGCCGTCATGTTAGGCAGCGATGGCACTCTGGACGGGACCGTTCTGTACAAGGGTAGCGGAACGTTGGATGATATGGGTCAGATGAAGCCCTCAGATTTCCACAGCACCCCATTGGGTCTTGATCTATCGGCTCCTCACCCACGAGATCGGGTAGCAGCGGCACCGACCTCCGTTGCTACTATGGCGCAGATCGAGGAGTTGGAAAAGGAGCTGGCGTCGCTCAGGGCCAGAGCGAACTAGGATGCTCGATTCCTATGGAATCACAAGGACACAGATGCGGCCAGGACGGAAGCGACAGTTGCCAACGAGCTGGCAGTTGGACAAGGGGAAGCACGCATCATATCAGAGGTAAAAACCTCCGCTGGGATGACGTCCGAGAAGCCAGCCGTCCGACCGGCATCACAGCCTGCTGGGACACCAGGACCGTAAACTTCTCATGTGACTGCACTTTTTGCCACACGGGGGGAGATGCATCGGAGATAGCTCCCGAACCTGATTGGACAGTGAAGAGATACCGGGCAGAATTCGACAAAAAGATGATTGAGGCGGAGAGGAAATTGGGCGCTGGATTACGTTGTTGCGAAGAGGCCGGCTGGGAAAGAGAGTACACTGAGAGAACAATTTCTTTGGATTTAATAAATTTTATTGTAGCCAAACAAATTTGATATTTGATATACGCCAAATAAACCAATATTTGAATTAATAAGTACGATTGTTTGAAGTTGAAATAATATACTGTGATATGCGTTTTATTCTCACATGTACTTCCCTGGCTTTCGTCCGTTATTAACAATAATTAAAGGAAATCCAATACTGGATAAATCGGCCACGGGCCTTACACGGGATTACAATTTGTTTTCTTATAATATTGTAGGTGGTTTGAAACGCAACTTAACTTATGCTTGGAGAGTGAGAGTGAGAGAGATCGGATCGCCTTCGTCGCTGTAGAGGCCTTCTAATATTGATGCTCAATATGGTTTCGGGAGCGCCTTTTTCGGTACCTTCGTCTTGCTTTGTTAGTTTGGCCTCTACTGGCGTCTGGCGATCGGCCGACGGTCTTCCTTTTGGGCGGTCTTCTTCTCTTCTCAATTTCTCTTTCTCGCTCTCTATTTCTCGCCATTGCCTATTGGCAGGCGCAATCCTATACTCTTATTACAATACATATACCTTCGTCTTAAATAAAAGATTTGTTTGAAATAGAAGACGTATTTTTTTGTCCGAAATGATATTATCGTTTGATGGAAACTATCTGAAATACTTAAATGGCTTGACCGAAACAATTATTTTATTCCACTGGAACAATTTTTTATGGCATCTAAAAAACTAATTTCTTTAAATCAAACAATTTTTATCATTAAATCAAGTAATTTGATTATTTCGTTGTTCTTATGGTACTATACATACATATAGAAAAAACATTATATTAGTGTACAGCATGTATATGTATGTATATGTAATAATACACTATACAGGGTGTCCCACAACTCAGGGAACAGCCGGAAATCGGGGGTAGCTGAGGTGATTCTCAACAAGATTTTCCTTTGCAAAAATACTGTCCGAGGCTTCATATTTGAAGTATTAACCCTGCTGGTCTGTTCGCAATTGCTATACAGTTGTATCGTTCGGGTAACGGTACATGAGTAACAATTGGAAATATAATTAAAAAAATATATAATATGTAAAAATTAAATATGAAGTAACAATACTCCAATATTGAGAAATAAAGTCACCAATGCCTGATAAAGCAAAATTTGAAACAAAAGCACAATTCCGATTTAAATTTTCTGTCGGGTCAAATAGACCCGAACAGACCACTAGGGTTAAGGAAAAACACCGGCGTATGAGAGCGCGCGTAGAGCCCGCGCTCAGGGCCGTGGCGCCCGTCACTCACAGGCGCAACGCGGTGGTACGGGACGAAGCATCGGACGGAAATTATATCGAATAACAAATTAAAATTTCAGAATGACCTCAGATATCCATTAGTCATGCACAATAAATTAAGTAATGCGTTTATTTTGAAAGTGGTCTAAGTTCATTTTTTTTTAAAAATGAGATATCACATAATATTCAATTATTGCACTGAATTATTCACGAATTATGTGATATCTTATTTTTTAAAAAAATTGACTTACGCTACTTTCAAAACGAACAGCTCAAATAATTATTAAATAAAATAATTATAGTCATTATTCGTGTAACGGTAACATATTCGATTTAACAAATCGAAATATTTTCAAAAACTTTAATTCGTTATACGAAGGCAAATTTCTCCGACGTTTTATTTTAGCAAGGAAGATAAGACCATAAGTAAATAATATAATAACGAACTTACAACCCGTACCTTGGATTTTCAATAGCTATAAATGTCTCGACGTAATAATTTATTATTATGGAACTATATAATTGTCTCATTGCATTGTTCATATAAAATAGTGAATTTTGTGGAAATATTCGTAAGTGTATATGTATTCACGTAGTGTGATAAATAATTCTGATAAGTAAGAAAGGTTATTGTATATGACCCATTTTATCAAATCCTGAAAGACTATGAAATTATAACATATTTTTTATGAAATACCGAATAAGTTGCGTATGCAATTAGTACGTTGTTGTAAAGTATGTGCGCATGAACGAGCGTATGGTGTATATACATAAAATTAAAAGTATTCACATTGCACCCTTATTTTTTTGCTATTATTGCTCACTACTCTACTATTTTAATGACGAGGATGGTATATAAAATGCAAATAAAGTTTTATGTGCAGTGTTACATAAATAATATTTACAAAGTCTCGTATATACATTATTATGTCTAACTGAAGACAATGAGGAGATAGGATATCGAAAGCGTTCTTCTGCTAACTTGTGAAAATCGAATCACCATTTGATACCGAGACCGGTATTCATTTTTGGTATTTCATGATATTGCGTCTGAAAGAAAGCTTTAGCTTTGTCCGAGTATTCACCGCCAAACCAATTCTTGTATAGATTTTGTGCCACAGTGTTCTCCTCTGGTTTACTTTGAGGAAGATCTTGATATGTAGCGGTTAATTTTAACGCAAGCTCTCTGTGAGGAATATTGTCTGCTGGTCTTATTTGTGCTCCGCCGTTAAGACAACCTGATAAATTAAGGTATTAGTGTTTTCAGTCGATGCGAGATCTAAAGATACTTTACTAAATACGATACTTACCACTAGGACACGCCATGATTTCTACATAATGATAAGGACATTTCCCTCGTTTTAGTTTTTGCACCAGATTTTGGATATTCTTAAAACCATTTACAATGGCGAAGGCGAACAGTACTTCGCCGTCCTTTTTAATTATAGTTTCTTGAAAATCAGAGTTTCTGAGACTATTAAATTCTATGTCTGTAATTGTTTCGTCGAAGAGCTGTTTTGCTGCATATTGAAGAATGAAGTGGGCATAACCACCAGATCCAGAACCAGTATGTCCCCATAAAGAAGTCTCAGAACTTATATCCAATCCAGATGGTTTTGCAACTGTAGCTTCATTCACTTCAGATAGATGTATGCCACTGTCATTTAACATCTGCTCTAATTCAACTAAAATAATAGAAATTTCTTTGAAATATCTGCGTAAGAATAGAGATATCGAATATTTTGTAATATTCAACATTACGTACTTGACGTTATAACACAATCTACGTCTTTTATGTTCTTTTCATTATTATGAAAATCTTGTCTGGATGCCTCCAGTTTCTTATCGTAGCAAGGCATTACCGTCACGTGATAGATTCGTTCTGGAGAAATGTGTTGAGTTTCAGCTAAATAAGTTTTTACTAACGATCCCATGATCTGCTGAGGAGATTTCGTAACGCCTATGTATGGTAAAATAAAATTACCATGTGTTTTCTCGGCGTAACATACCCATCCTGTGATCAGAGACAGATTTAATTTACGAAACATTTTAGTCACATTTTAATTAGATTTTAACGTTCATTAAAATTCTACGCGACGTACCGGGACAGGACGAAGCCAACATTGGCAACTGACGTTCTTTACCCTCCTTTGCTGCTTTGTAGCGTTCTACAAATTCCTTAGCAGCTTCTATCAAAGAGAAATCGTCTGCTATGGTCATATCTAACACCATATCTGCTCCTAAATTATAAAAATAACCGGCGAGTCTACGAAAAGTTTCTTCAGGTTCTAAATTGTAATGTTCCGCCATTGACACTACAGGTTGCACCGATATGCTTACGACTATAAACGTTGACTCTCCGTCTATTTTATTCTGTAACGTCGAAGGTATTTATAGTTTATTACTTTGCATAGGAATATTAAGTTCGAGTATCGACAAAAGATAATAGCATCTATGCGTAAAATTTGTTACATCATGTCGTTACCTTCTCCTTAAATACTTTAAGTAGTTCCTCCTGACTTTGTTGAGAAATCAAAACACTTTCAGCGGAAGTAATGCATCCACTACAAGCTAAGCAGTCCGCGAGGGTGATCTCGACTTTCTGTAATTGCTCGAGACGGCCATCCTGCGAAAAAGTAAACACCGATGAAATTAAACCAGTTAGAAAAATATATTTCTCAATCCATACCCGATTTAACATCAAGTGACCTCCGTCGTCTTCGATTTTAATCTTAGCACCGGTGTTACGGCGCGTGACTTTAGTTTCTATCGGTTTTATGCATTCCTAAAACAAATTAGATCCTCGTTAAATTATACTTTTATATACCATGTGTAAAATTTCACACTTAACCTAAACACGCTTTACAAATAATCATCCATACCTGGGAAGGAGTAATAAAATCATCTAAATTGGCAATTTGCAAGGCACCACTGAATCTCGATGCCATCTTTAACAAATTAAAAAATTCACTGCTATTATGATTTTTCTACCATACAAAGTTTGTACACTTTTTGTCATTCTTTGTTACAGGTGGAATATTTAATTCGCGCATTATTAACTGCGTTCCATGAGAGAGTACAACTTTTCGTTATCGACTGAGTTTGTCTACAAGAAACCTTACTCCATAAATCTGCACGCACTTATAATAAAAAAAATATTACACGATTAATAATATAGCTTCGTGAACTAAATGCTAAACATTTGGAAGAAGAAATTGCAGTATATATAACAATCGATAATGCCAAATGAAAATGGAGATTGAAATGATCAATTAAAGTACAACAGTACGGCTTCTCCTTCGATGATTCATCCGTTGGGGGCGCCTAGAGGGCTGCAACCATTTTCTAGAATCGTGTATTGAGGATAGCTTTACTGGGCGCAACCCCTTAGACAATAATGACCGAAGTGAAGAAGGACGATGTTGTTAAAATCCTACACACTTATCCACTGTGCAGAGTAAGTAATAATTTTTCTAATCCAGTTAGAACTGTGTATCTTTATTAATAGAATCTTATAAAGAAACGTGTTTTCTGGTAAGCTATACTAGTGCGTGTACATGCGCGTGTAAACAATAGTAAACAATCCTTAAATAACGTTTGATTTTCCACAGAAATGTGACATGTCCGACGAGATGAAGCAAGAGGCGATGGAATTGTGTGTAACTGCTGCTGAAAAGTACGCCGATAATTACGAGAGTGTATCACGAATGATCAAAGAAACGATGGACAAGAAATTCGGTGCTTCTTGGCATACTGTGGTGGGTGAGGGTTACGGTTTCGAGATAACGTATCAACTTAAGCATTTGTTGTACATGTATTGCGCCGGAAATTTAGCTATTTGTATATGGAAGTCCGCATAGTGAAGTATGATTATTGAAGCGAGGTACAAGTATTTTTTACTACGTAAATAATTTTTTTACAACAACAATAAGGCAATTATCGTCGTTTTGGGGGATACTCCAGTACACGCTCTCAAAATAAACCGGGTCCAATGGTAGAAATGTTATTTTCTATGGAAGAAGTATCTCATTGTCAGTACTACAGTCCATTGTGTAAAGAGGATATTTCTAACGGAAGAATTACGAGCGCGACCTGTGAAATTTGACAAGAACTATATAAAAGTGTAATTATTCTATAAACCGAATCCTGAGAACCCAGATAGTAACGAAAAGTGTCCCTTTTGCTTTGGTACGAGCACGACGAATTATTATTATTACGTGTGTATCTGTTAATAAGGTAAATGTACAAAATGAATGATGCAAACTAATTAATTTATTATATAAATAATTGTATAAATATATATTTAAAGTTTCGTGGTTTTTTACATTTGTGTCCTTACATTCAACTGGTTGATTTGCAAAAAATTGTTTTTTGATAGTACGATTGTTTGTTACATGATTGTTTAATCATTATTGTATAATTGTTTATCCAAAAGCACTGACGACCCTCCAAACAAGAATCCAATGTAACTACCCTAAATCGAATCCTATAAACCCAGATGCTAACAAAAAGTGTCCCTTTTGCTTTGGTACGAGCACGACGAATTATTATTATTACGTGTGTATCTGTTAATAAGGTAAATGTACAAAATGAATGATGCAAACTAATTAATTTATTATATAAATAATTGTATAAATATATATTTAAAGTTTAGTGGTTTTTTACATTTGTGTCCTTACATTCAACTGGTTAATTTGAAGAAAATTTGTTTTTTTTATAGTACGATTGATTGTTACATGATTGTATAATTGTTTTTCCAAAAGCACTGACGGTCCTTCAAACAAGAATCCAATGCAACTATCCTAAACCGAATCCTATATACCCAGATTATTAATTTATTATATGTATAATTGTATAAATATTTTATTTTAAGTTTAGTGGTTTTTTACATTTGTGTCCTTACATTCAACTGGTTGATTTGAAGAAAAAATTTGTTTTTAATAGTACGATTGATTGTTACATAATTGTATAATTGTTTATTCAAAAGCACTGACGGTCCTCCAAACAAGAATCCAATGTAACTACCCTAAATCGAATCCTATAAACCCAGATGCTAACAAAAAGTGTCCCTTTTGCTTTGGAGCGAGTACGACGAATTATTATTATTACGTGTGTATCTGTTAATAAGGTAAATGTACAAAACGAATGATGCAAACTAATTAATTTATTATATAAATAATTGTATAAATATATATTTAAAGTTTAGTGGTTTTTTACATTTGTGCCCTTACATTCAACTGATTGATTTGAACAACATTTTTTTTTTAATAACACGATTATCATTGTTACATAATTGTTTAATAATTGTTTATCCAAAAGCACTGACGGTCCTCCAAACAAGAATTGCTACGTTTCCACCGGTGAACATGTATAATAAAGATTTTTCTTGATGAGTTACCGCGGAGCCGAAAGCTTCTCCGACTACTACATCAAACGGTGCTCCAAACTTCTTATCTAAATCTTCTTTTATCGTGCGCGCAGCTAATTCGTAATTATCGGCATACTTTTCCGCAGCAGTAATACTAACATCTATTGTTTCCTGTCGCATTTCGTCTGACATGTCCGAGTACTGTGAATATTACAAGTGGAAACATATTAAGGGTTAAAGTTCTTATTTTAAATTACGCGCGTCAGTTTGTAAGTTACAAATATAAAATTAAAAGTATTTCACCTAACCTTGCATAATGCATATGTGTGAAAGATTTTAAATATTATAAATTATATTGTATTATAATATTATAAATATTAAAAATATTATAAATATTATCTTTCGCACATATGCATTATGCAAGGTTCGATGAAATAATTTTAATTTTATGTTTGTAATTTGAAATATCGTATTATACGTATTATATACAATATTTTAAATACATCAGTTTGTGAGTTACAAATACAAAATTAAAATTATTTCATCTAACCTTGCATAGAACATACGTGCAAAAGATTTTAAATATTATAAATTATAATACGTTATAATACGTATAATACGATATTTTAAATTACGCGCGTCAGTTTGTAAATTACAAATATAAAATTAAAATTATTTCACCTAACCTTGCATAATGCATATGTGTGAAAGATCACATTGGGTACGTCTTTCTTTACTTCGCCACTTGTCATGATTAACGTGCTTAAGACAAAGGATAGAATTATTATTTAAATATATCGGAAAGAAATATTGACATTCAAATGCACAGGGCCTGTGTTTATTTTACATTTGAAAGACGCTATTCTTGTGCCATCTGGTGGACTACTTTACAGATTTTAATAAAACGTTGATTAAATATTTTCAGAAGATAAATAACACTCGTGGTATTTCTGTTAGCAAGAAATTCAACTTTTGATAATTTTGTGTCTCTACGCAAGATGGCGCTTTTATGCGATTGAATGGAATACTCCGATTTGTGAAATTATGAATGAAATGTGAATATGAATGGATTTATTATTTTCGAAAATTCGTTGAATTGTTGAAAAAGAAACGTCTATAATTATTTTCAAATTTCATAGAGAATATACTAATGCGATTATGAGCAGTGACAACAGAGAAAAGAAAATGGAATCTGAGAGTGAACCTATCGTCTGTGTACCAGGTTATAAACAACTGTTTGTTAACATTTATTTAAGCATGTTTTTCTGTATTATATATTTACTCATGTACATCGTATTTTAATCATTAAGTCTGTTAAATTTGTGTGTAATTTACTTTTATGAAATTTAAATGAAAATTTAAATGTATGTGTACACGAGTTCTTGTTTACAATTTATTCAATTTACAATAACAACAAGCTTCTCCATAGAGTCTTATTTTTTTTTCAGGTCAAAGATTATGTGTATCCGATAAAGTACATATTCCTGGCCCTGGGACCTATGAACAGCAAGGTTATATTTATTCAAAGCTTGCGGGTTTCGTTAAATTAATAAACGAAGATAACGTGAGTACCAAACGCTAACTTCGTTCATAACGTATATTTATCACGATAATTGTGTAACTACGTCTTATTTCTTCTAGACTTGTACAGTCGAAGTTCACGGTATAAAAGAACAAAGTATCGTTCCTGCGCCAGGAGACATTGTGACTGCGATGGTGACGCTGGTTAATCAAAGATATTGTAAATGTAGTATCAAATGTATAGGTGACATAGTGTTGACTCGACCGTACCGAGGAATCTTGAGGAAAGAAGACGTTCGTCACTTGGAGAGAGATAGAGTAGAAATGTACAAGTCATTTCGTCCCGGTGACATTATTCTCGCAAGAGTTGTATCCTTTCGTTGTTATTTTTTAATTAAATTAGAAGCTCTCATCGCTATAACTTCCGATATTCCGGTTAGATGCCTATGACGGAAGCGCGCACTTATCAACTTAGTACAGCGGAGAATGAATTGGGCGTTGTGATAGCACACAGCGAAGAAGGTAAAAGTAGTGAAGCGGTGAATACGTATAAATACCGCTGCCTTGCTCATTACCATTGAAATATTTTTCAGGTATTAGTATGGTACCGATTAGTTGGACCGAGATGCAATGTCCGAAAACATCCAGCAAAGAATTTCGCAAAGTTGCCAAAGTTGTGCCTGAACACGTTGTTACCGAACGATTGAATGAAATTTAGGAGTACTCGATTTAATAAAGAACATTTATTTTTTACACGTGGTAATCGTCAATAATCTTGTGATTGAGAAAACTATGAGTTTGATCTGATTATAGCATACGTTTATTTCTAATATACATAGGAAAATAATGTGCATCCTCAACATCATAGTTTATCATTCTGCTTACAATCTATGCTCTATCTTCTACGAGCATGTGGATTGAACCTTTTTACCAATTGTACCTCGCTTGTATCAAATTAGACTTGGTACGATTAAGAAAAACATGAATTTGTCCTGATTGTCTACTCAGGTAAAATACTCAAAATTGATTAACAGGTCCTTTAAATCTAAATTTATAAAAGTATAAAACTAATGAATCATATTCTGCGTACAATAGACTCTATTTAAGTTTCTGTTCATGATTAAGCAAAACACGAATTTGTCCTGATTGTCTACTAAGGTAAAATATCCAAAATTGACCAACAGGTCCTGTAAAACTAAATGTATAAAACTGTAAAACTAATGATTCATATTCTGCGTACAATAGACTCTATTTAAGTTTCTGTTCATGATTAAGCAAAACACGAATTTGTCCTGATTGTCTACTAAGGTAAAATACTCAAAATTGACCAACAGGTCCTTTAAAACTAAATGTATAAAACTGTAAAACTAATGATTCATATTCTATGTACAGTAGACTCTATTTAAGTTTCTATTCATGTTTTGCTTATAAGGTAAAAGACTCAAAATTGATTAACAGGTCCTTTAAATATAAATTTATAAAAGTATAAAACTAATCATTCATATTCTATATACAGTGGACTAGTGCACTCTATTTAAGTTTCTGTTTATGATTAAGCAAAACACGAATTTGTCTTTATTGTCTACTAAGGTAAAATACTCAATATTGACCACAATTGACCAACAGGTCCTATAAAACCTGGTATAAAACTGTAAAGCTGATTCATATTCTGTGTACAGTAGACTCTACTTAAGTTTCCGTTCTTGATAAGGTCCTTCGCTACAGTCTATTAATAGAAACTTAGAGTGAGCCTACTGTATCAAGATATTACAGTGACCTGTACTTGTTGTGATATTCAGATGTAGCCAAATACAAATATTGCAGATTCAAACAAAAACCTACATCTTTTCTACCGGTTTTACATTCTACGTGCTGCAATACGTGAAAGCATGACTTATTACAATTGAGACCAAGCTGTATTTCTCTAAAGTCAAAGTTTAACGAGATAATTAAAGTGGAAGTTAACCTCCAAGAATAATTCATCGATGTTTTCAACGAAACTTTCTGCCACCTGACATGGAAATTTTTCTTTAATTATATGCATTTGTCGCGATACATCGATCTTTCCAACGGATCATGTGCGTTTACGCAAAAGTCCACATCGAATTCTCAATCGGAATTAGGTTACCTTTACCACCGTTTTGCAAGCTTATTTACAGTTAATCGCTTAACTTATCTACTGTCTCTATGTAGTACTGATAAGGCACATCCTTGTCATTGCGGTATGCGTTGCGGCACAATCTTTGATGAAGCGCGTTGTAATAATTGTTAGACAAAGTTATTTATACATATATACATGTGTCTGTGTACATATATGCTCGTTGGTCGCACATTTATATTATTAAAGAAGCTCTGAAGATTTCTGAAACACGATGGCGAACACCGGAGTTCTACCTTTTGTTCGCGGTGTCGATTTTAGTAGCAACGATTTTGGTGTAAGTATCTTGCGATTCTTATAAGGTACGACGCGCCCTAAATTTTTCTGGAGCATTCATTTTAAAATTACCGAACGAGTTTCGTTCGCTTTAAACACGATCTATGTTGTTTTCAGGATGGAAAATTTCCAGAGTCGATACGTTTGATGACCGGAATACAATGGCTAAAGTTGGACAAAACGAATTTAACAGAGATTCCCGAGGAAATGGGAAAACTCCTCAAATTGGTAAAGAGATTACTAGAAAAGATAACTGCTAAAAAATACAGTCTTAAAAGCACACTTCTGTACTTAACATATTGGTAATTCAGTTTGAGCGAACAGATTATAAAATTCTTTTTTCCGCGCTCCATTTATTATTGGTCCTCTAGATATAAACGTAATTGTATAATGTATCGAACAAATATGTTTTCTTGTAGGAACACTTGTCGCTGGTGAAAAACAAGCTGGAGCGTTTGTACGGAGAATTGACGGACCTAAATTGCCTGAGAACGTTAAATTTACGACACAATAATATAAAGTCCAGCGGTATACCCACCGAGTTGTTTCACCTAGAAGAATTAACTACGTTAGATTTAAGCCACAATAATTTGAAAGAAGTTCCAGAAGGATTGGAGAGAGCGCGTTCGTTACTTAATCTGAATCTGAGTCATAATCAGTACGTGTTTGTATAATCTTATAGCGAATTCAATCGCCTGCACTGGTGTACACCAGTGTACGCTGAGTACAAACTTTCCCAGTGCAGCGTGTTCAATTAATTCTCTCTCTTCTCAATCATTGTGTTTGGTTGGATTGCACTATTATACTGCAGATTGTATGCTGTATTTGATGAGTATTGCACTTGATTTGTGTTCGGCTGTACAAAACAAATTGCAAGAGTGCACAATTTATTACACCACCAATTTTGACGGTGCAGTTTTGTACACCAGTTTCAAGTGACGGAAGATTTAAAGTGTGTACAAAAAAATGTATAGATTTAATAAACGAAATATTAAACAGCCGTAGTAGTGATGAGGAGGAGAATTTGATAAAATTATGTTACAAGAAGTAAAAGACCGAAGATTAGTAATTACTTAAATGTTATAAACAAATATTGAAATAATGAGGTAAGTAAATTTATATTACAAAAAATTGTTAACATATTTTGAAGAAGTTTTAAGATCATCAGCCTTATTGAAAAATCTCTCTAACTTTGTCTTCTGTTGAAGGTAACGGATTGTTTAATCCATTGCCCCAACCTAGTGCAGCACTCGTACAGTTTAGGGCAACATCAGTTCAGTGTAGTGTAAATCTGACTTGGTGCAGCACTCGTACGATTTAAGGTGACATTGGTTCAGTGTAGTGTAAGCCGGACCTAGTGCAACACTCGTGCTGTTTAATGCAACACGAGTTCAGTGTCAGTGCAAACCGACCGAATTCGCTATTATAGATATATGTTGCTTTATTCATCTTCAATTTTGCATAAGCCTAAAAAAAAGAATTGCTGATAAGTGTGGAAGTTTAAATTTTGAGATTTTCCAATAAGGCTGATGATCTTAAAACTTCTCCAAAACATGTTATCAATTTTTTGTAATATAAATTTACTGACCTCATTATTTGAATATTCGTTTATAACATCTAAGTAATTGCTAATATTCGGTCTTTTACTCCCTGTAACATAATTTTATAAAATTCTCCTCCTCGTCACTACTACGCCTCTCTAATATTTCATTTAAAACTATAAATTGTTTGTACACATTTTAAATTTTCCGCCACTTGAAACTGGTGTACCAAACTGCACCGTCAAAATTGGTGGTGTAATAAATTGTGCACTCGTGCAATTTGTTTTGTGCAGACGAATACGAAATTAAAGCTACACAGAACTAGTGCTATACTCATCGAATACGGCATAGAATCTGCACTATAATAGTGCAATACAATTGAACACGATGAGTGTAACTACTGGAAGAGAGAGAATTAATTGAACACGCTGCACTGGGAAAGTTTGTACTCAGTGTAGACTGGTGTACACCAGTGCAGGCGATCGAATTCGCTATTAAGTTCCAGTGAAACTCTTGGAAGCCGCTCACATATTATTTTGTCATTTGCAGTATCGAAGCGATTCCTAACACATTATTTATACATTTGACCGATCTACTGTTTCTGGATCTGAGTCACAACCAGCTGGAAACATTGCCGCCGCAAACTCGACGTTTAGCGAATTTACAGTCATTGAATCTAAATCACAATCCTTTGGGTCACTTTCAGCTGAGGTATAAAATATGTATTACATACATAGTAATGCGTATCTATATCATTTCAATTCTCACCTTCAGATTGAAATTAATTTAGGCAACTGCCATCGTTGATGAACTTGACGACATTGCAAATGCGAGATACGCAACGTACTTTGAACAACATCCCGTCGAGTCTTGAGACGCTTACAAATTTACAAGAGCTTGATTTATCGCAAAATAATTTACCACGAGTGCCCGACGCTCTCTATTCACTTTTAAATTTACGACGCCTGAATCTTAATGATAATCAAATAACCGAGCTATCTACTGCCATTGGTAAGCGTTTATTATAAGCCTTAATATATCTGGTAAGAGTTTACGTTATTGCTTTAAAATTTTTTAGAAATGTGGACCAAGCTAGAAATTCTAAATGTATGCCGAAATAAGCTGACTTCTATTCCCGTTGCGATTTGTAAAATTTCCACTCTTCGTCGATTATATTTAAATGACAATGAATTAGATTTTGAAGGTATACCTTCTGGCATTGGGAAGCTTTCGTCCCTTCAAATATTTTCAGCAGCGAGTAATCGTTTGGAAATGATACCCGAAGGATTATGCAGGTACTAATTTTCTGTTTACTCTTTACGGTACAATAACGCGTTTGATCTTTTATGCTTACTATTCTTATTGTATTTGTTCTTTTCAGATGCGGTTCTTTGAAGCAATTGATATTAACGTCCAATCGATTAATCACAGTACCGGACGCTATTCACTTACTTACAGACCTGGAGCATCTCGATCTAAGAAATAACCCAAATTTAGTAATGCCACCAAAGCCTATAGAAGTACAAAGGGGATCTGGAATAGAGTTTTATAACATCGATTTTTCATTACAACACCAACTTCGTCTTGCTGGCGCTAATGTGGCAGCACCCGTCCAAACAGCGAGTATGTACTTTGAAACTTCATGCAGAATGGTTTACAATTCAAATATTGTTTATCAGAAAATCAATGTCCATGTCGGATTGGGATTCTATAATGTTCATTGAATTTTAGACAGTAGTAAAGATCCAATTGCTCGCAAAATGAGATTAAGAAGAAGGCGGGATCAGGAAGAAGCTGATCAAGATCAGGCTAAAATATTGAAGGTAATTAGAATTTATCTAGGTCTTTGTCATAACGTATAAGGACATTAAAAATAATGAACTTTGATAATGTGGATACAGAATTAATAATTATAAAATTGCTAGGGAATGAAAGACATGGCGAAAGAAAAAAACAAGAGTAAACAGTGCGAAGACACAAAAGTAGAATCACTTAAGTAAGTTTTTCACTATTAAGTTCACCAATATAAAATACACATGGATTGTAAATCAATTATTTTATACGTATGATTAACTCGTAGACCTAAACGATGGGATGAGACTTTAGAGAAACCTCCATTGGATTATTCTGAGTTTTTTGATGAAGATGCCGGTCAGATACCCGGACTTTCTGTCTGGGAAATTGAAAACTTTCTACCAAATGAAATAGAAGAAGTAGCTCATGGAAAATTCTACGAGGGCGATTGCTATATTGTTTTGAAAACAGGCGTAGATGACACTGGATCATTAAACTGGGCAATTTATTTCTGGATTGGTGAAAAGGCCACGGTTGGTTATAAATTGTCTTTCTCTTTGTTGCATACAAATATTTTCTTCGCGAACAAATCGTTCTGTTGTAATTAAAATAATCAGAGTACAACCATTAATTTCACATAGTTGGACAAAAGAGCTTGCGCAGCCATACATGCAGTAAACTTACGAAATTATCTCGGAGCACAATGTCGAACTATTAGAGAAGAGCAAGGTGACGAGTCGGATGAGTTTCTGACGCTTTTTGATTCTGACATAACGTATATCGAAGGAGGCCGGACTTCCTCTGGTTTCTACACAGTGGAAGACACAGTGTGTATTCGCCACACATATTAAAATAAATTTTTCCTTCTGAAATAATATAATATTAATTTTACGATTGTAGCCTGCAGTAACACGATTATGTCGAGTGCATGCAGCTGGTGCAACTATCCACTTGGAGCCTGTGCCTGTTCACTTCTCGTCTTTAGATCCAGGCTACGTTTTTGTGCTGGATTGCGGTAAAACGATTTACATGTGGTATGGAAAAAAGGCAAAGAGTACGTTGAAGTCGAAAGCTAGATTAATGGCAGAAAAGATTAACAAAAATGAGAGAAAAAATAAGGCTGAGATTCTGACGGAAGTATCAAGTTCTGAATCCGAAGAATTTTTGTTGCATTTAGGCATCAAAGACACGTCACAAGTACCACACGTTGTTGTAAGTTAATTATTCCTGTATAGCGTACGTCTAATTGTATTATATACACAGTGTCCCACCTAACTTGACCACCTTAAATATCTCTTATTTTTAATGATAGAAAGAAATTTTAGAGACAAGAATTGTTTTGTGTCAAAGGGTGAATACTGTCCCGTGAAAAACTTTTTTTTTCACGCTCACACTTTTTGAAATGTCAAGGTCATCGACATTTTTTTAAATGGAACTAGATATTTCTTTTATCGCGGAGTATTAGTAGAGGTGGAGACTTTTCCAACGACCTATTACACAATGACTTTCACTTGACCTTGAGCATGGAAAATTAAAAAATAATTGCAAATGTTATAAATGATGGAATCGTGTCAATGTCCTCAATAGAACCATGTCAATGTTCTCTGCTACACTCAAAAATGCCATTTTTCCACTAAAATAACGAAAACACGCACAACTGAGGAAAATGCTCACGATGAATTTCTTAATCAATCTGATAGTAGTACATAAAATTTGAAGCCTACCAGCATTTGCAAATGGACAATGTTCGTCTCGAGGAATACAAGAAACTTATTTACTAACATTAGCCTCGGCTAATAAATGCATTGAAGTCGATGGACATGATTTTGAGCAATTGTTAAAATAAATGTTTTCTGTTAAAGCTGTTCATCATTTATAATATTTTCAATTATTTTTAATTTTCCATGCTCAAGGTCAAGTGAAACTCATTGTGTAATAGGACGTTGGAAAGGTCTTCACCTCTACTATCACTCAATGATAAAAAAAATATCTAGTTCCGTTTAAAAAAATGTCGATGACCTTGACATCTCAAAAAACATGACCGCGAAAATTTTTTTTTTTACAAGACAGTATTCACCCCTTGATAACAAACAATTCCTGTCTATAACATTTCTTTCTATCATTAAAAGTAAGAGAAATATTCAAGGTGGTGAAGTTAGGTGGGTCGCCCTGTATATACACAGGAAAATAATGTGTATCGTTAACATCATAGTTCATCATTTTGCTTACAATCTATTCTCTGTCTTGTAGGAACATGTAGATCCAAACTTTTTACCAGTTGTACCACGCTTGTATCAAGTAAGACTTGGTATGGGATATTTAGAGTTACCGCAAGTAGAGGTGCCTCACGGAAAATTAGTGAATACACTTTTGAATAATCGTAATGTTTACTTATTGGATTGTTACTTAGACGTATATGTTTGGTAAGTAAAAAATAATATATGGTTCGACATTACATTTGTTATGACGTATTAATCACTGAATAGGTTCGGAAAGAAATCGACAAGACTTGTGCGAGCTGCTGCTGTCAAACTCTCACAAGAACTATTTAATATGATAGAAAGGCCTGAGTATGCTATGGTAACCAGATTACAAGAGGGAACGGAGTCGCAGGTGTGTAGGACCGCTTTAGATTCATATTGAAATTTAATTGTGCGCGCTAAATTCTATACATAAATATTTCAGATTTTCAAGTCAAAGTTTATTGGCTGGGACGAGGTAATAGCCGTAGACTTTACTAGAACCGCAGAGTCGGTGGCAAAAACTGGTGCCGACTTAACTAAGTGGGCCAAACAACAAGAAACAAAGGTAAATCTTTCGCTGAGTGGGCTACTCTGTAACAGACAGTTTTTTAAAATTCAATTTATATCAATAGGCAGACCTGGCTGCATTGTTTATGCCACGACAACCTTCGATGTCGGCCACCGAGGCACAGCAACTTATGACAGAATGGAACGATGATCTAGAAGGAATGGAAGCATTGGTTTTAGAAGGAAGGAAGTTCGTGCGTCTACCAGAGGATGAATTAGGCCACTTTTACAGTGCCGATTGTTATGTATTTTTGTGTCGATACTGGATGGTACAATCATTTGTTTTTATATATACACAAGAAGTTTCGGTGGTTTTCTTATGTATAAAGGACCATTTATCCGTATCAATTTTGTTTAATTGTGAATTCTAATTTTCCTTATCTAGCCACTGGACATAACGGAGAACGATGATGGCGATGAACAATACGAGGGCGATTACCAAAGTACAGTGTATTTTTGGCAAGGTAGAGATGCTGGAAATATGGGATGGCTTACCTTTACTTTTAGGTAATTTAAATCTTTTCTATGTATATATGTTATTTATTAATGTACTTACGATATACAGATTATTACTACCTCGTGTGATAATTTCAGTTTACAAAAGAAATTTAAGTCGTTATTTGGAGAGAATTTAGAAGTTGTCAGAACGCACCAGCAACAGGAGAATTTGAAATTTATGGCATATTTTAAAAGAAAATTTATAATTCATCAAGGTAAACGTAAGCAAAGTAAAACGCAAGGTAATCATTCCGTTGAATTTTACCAGTTGAGGAGTAACGGAAGTGCATTGTGCACCCGATTAATACAAATTCCAGCGGACTCCATATTATTAAATTCAGCTTTCTGGTAAGACATGAAATTAAGACTTGTTTCAAGAAACTCGTAATCTGTTTTTTTTTAGTAATATTGAAACTTTATTCTTTCACATAAATTACAATCTAATTTTCTGCTATCTATTCTTTGACAGTTATATACTGAACGTACCATTTAACAACGACGACGAAACTGGAATAGTATATGCTTGGATCGGTGCTAAGGGAGATCACGAAGAAGCACGCCTAGTCGAAGAGATTGCCGAGGAAATGTTTAATAATGTGAGTTCACTATTTATTTTTATCTTTATATCGTTAAGTGACCGTTAAACTCTTTTTATTAGCCGTGGATAAGTTTACAAGTATTAAACGAAGGAGAAGAACCAGACAACTTTTTCTGGGTGGCTCTGGGAGGTAAAAAGCCATACGACACAGATGCGGAGTATATGGATTATACTAGACTGTTTAGATGCTCCAACGAAAAAGGCTACTTTACGATCAGCGAAAAATGCACAGATTTTTGTCAAGTAAATTTTGCACGTGTAAAATGTAAAGATATTAATCATCAATGTTCAATGTACCCATAAACAAATCGATTCTTGTCCTAGGACGATCTGGCGGATGACGACATAATGATACTTGACAATGGCGAGCAAGTGTTCCTTTGGCTAGGTACTAGATGCTCGGAAGTAGAAATTAAGCTCGCTTATAAATCAGCTCAGGTAAGATTACTGGAACGTATAATACGATTTAAGCGGAGGAACTTCCATTGAGATTCTTCTCAACTTACCGTTTCAGGTATATATTCAACATTTGCGCGTTAAACAGCCGGAGAGACCGCGCAAATTGCTACTCACAGCGAAAGGTAAAGAGTCCCGTCGTTTTACAAAATGTTTTCACGGTTGGGGGGCACATAAGCGACCATTGCAATGAACCGAACTGTATTAATTCTTGCATCAGCGCGCAAACTTTAACATCGTGTTCTTTTTTATCTATTTGTGCTAGTCACCAAGGAAAGAAATGCCACAATAACTGTTAGTACATTATCATGATCCCCTACATATTACAGAATTTATATTACTACGATTATTATAGCAGCGATCCTACACAGAAGTGCCAATTATCTACACTCGTTATGAATTTAATAAAAACCCCTTATTTATATGTATACATGCTTAGTCTCATTTCACTTACGAACGGATAGTATTCTTCGCCAAATGAGAAATCGTTCAGTCGAATGTATAAATGCGGGTTGTACAGCAAGATGAGATTTATATCGGATTGTACCGTAAATTTCGGAGCGACCAAATGACAAATTATATTTATTTTACGCATGGTCCAGTACATACATGGCTCGATGAAAATTAAATAAACCTATAGTAACGTCGCACCGCCATTTCCTCCTAATACTTTTCACTTTATAATACAATAACAATTAAGTGCATTTATACTGTGTTGGACAATATTATACAACTCTATTTTACAATTACATCGCAGCGTCGCAGATCGGCATTGCTCAACAAGTATATATCAAATAAATCCATCGAACGTGTACTAATGAACTATCGATTTCAAACGTAGCATGGGAAAAGCTTGTCGACTAACACAGTTGGACTTGCACGGGTAGACGTATACGATCTTCAAATAAAAAAACGATAAAAAAAGGAGGAACTACCTGTTCGCACTTAGCGCATCCTCTGTCCCATAACATCGTGTGTTCGTATTCGCATCCTGAAATACCATTCGATTATAGAATCAAATTTAAGTAACGATAACTCCTCACGCATTTACAGATTCGGAGCAGGAAGAAAGTTGCAAGCGTTATCAATGAGCGATGAGATAAAGAAAAAAAATTAAGCGTTATAGATTAAGTTTATAATAGATCACCAACATAGATAAATGCACCACCTTCTCGCAAAAACGAAGGCGCACCTTTTACTGTAAATTTAGATGACACGATCTTTAATCGTCGTCGTCGTCGTCGTCGGAGGGTACAAAGAGATCATTCTCCTCGAGAAAGTTTGCCATGTTTTTACTTATAGTCGCTCCTATGAGGAGGCCAACTACCACACCAGAAACTACACCCATAAAACCGAAGCGTGCTCGCTTAGGTTCTGGTAGAACAGCACCGGAGCGTGTCGTAGTAGCTTTGCGACACAAACTGTCTTGTTTCATATAAGCACCACCTAATCTCCCAGTGTTTTGCAGAAAAAGTATCGCACGATGAATGGACATTGTGATCTGTTCGGGTTCTCTATCCACTCCGTGGGGCCAGAAATATTGTTGCAACCTCCTCACGGAATTTCAAAGTCTCTCCTCTATTTTGGGCTACATGTTTTTCTCCACGATTAGAAAATTGTGGAAACGAGAAGAGATAGATGGCGCGGCGTATGCCGTGCTGTACGGTGTTGCCAACTTGGGGTATTTCCCGCCATTTCTACCGTTTTTGAATATCACTTATGAATATACTTTTTGAATATTATTTATGAATATATTTTTTGAATATTATTTATTATACACCAGTGTAGGACCAGTGTACACTGAGTACAAACTTTAGTTCTAAATGAAATATTATAGCGAATTCGGTTGGTTTGCATTGACACTGAACTTCTGTTGCAAAACTGCACGAGTGTTGCACTAGGGTCTGGTTTAGGGAGGATTCACACCTTGGCAGAAAAACAGAAAGCAGAAAAGCAGAAACCAATCAAAAGTCGTGCTGGTACTGAGCAGTCATTTTGCTTTTCTGTTTCTGTGAAAAGCAGAAACTGTCGATTACCAGCGCGAGTTTTGATTGGTTGCTGCTTTTCTGCTTTCTGTTTTTCTGCCAAGGTGTGAATCCTCCCTAAATATATGTTTTGCATTTTTCAGAGCATTCAGAATAAAGAACAGGGCTAATATTCCTTGAACAACTTTGCAATTGTCGTTCGTTTAATTCTCTCCTGTTTCCTAGACTGATTTCATTTGCTGCAACTTCTCGCACCTTTTGACTTATCTTGTGTATACAGTGGTGAACGAGAAATATGGCGAAATTGAGGCATGCGGTTTGGGGATTGTCTTCGAATTTTGCTTCGAATCGCTACTTTTCTCGTCTATTAACGTAAGTCACATTTGTCCCCATAAAATTCATATTTCGATATCGTTAATTCCATTGAAGTATGTACCTTCAACCTATCGCAAGATTTCTTAATTTAAAACGGAGTAAAGATCGCTCGGTGTAATTTATTTTAACATTTAACGAATCGAATTGTCACCTTCTCATATATTGTCAACTGTATTTGGTTCTAATTGTGCAATAAGTGTTTACTAAAGGTAAAATTAATTGCGTCATTTGCAGTTCATCATGGCACAATATAAACATATCATCGTCAGCAACTGGAATGTCAACAGAAGCCGCCGTCAAGCCAGATGACTTTTTAATTATAAGCGACAGTTGCGCGAGACGCTTGAAGGAAATAACAAACGACGGTACATGTTTGAGGGTCACGGTGGAGGGTGGTGGATGCTCCGGTTTCCAATATAAATTTGATTTGGATTCGGATATACGCGAGGACGACAAGTACAAATTTTGCTATTTACGTGTGTATTTTCACAAACAAGACTACGAGAGATATGTGTTTCAGAGTTTTTCAAAAGGACGGCGCAAAAGTGATCATCGATTCTACGTCGTTGGAATACGTGAAAGGAGCGACAATAGACTATCACACGGAGTTAATACGCTCCGCGTTTAGGATAACTAATAATCCCTTGGCCGAGCAGGGCTGCAGTTGCGGAGCTAGCTTCGCGATTAAGGTAGACTGACAAGATCTCGATTAGTCGACAATGTAGATTATGCACAAGTAGTAAAACGTTTCTCCGCAGTACTTGTGATTAAATACCAAATTATATATCGCTGTTATAAATGGACCACCTACGATTTCATTTGTATTGGTAAAGTAGAGAGATATATCTTGTTGAACTTTGTTACACGGGCTGTTAGGCGAGAATAGAGCGGTGCAAGATGCATACTTATTTTATATGTATATACAACGAGTAAGGTATTTCTATCTCTGAATAATAACCATATGCGTTTTATTCTCCATGTTATTTAATTACAGGTATTGATGCTTATTCAACAATTAATTTATCGACCGCGAATCCGAAAGGAATTATTTATGCTCATCACTTGCTTTCGTATGTTTAATAAGCATAAATACATGGTACTGACATTTTGTGATAATATATAAGATATATTTAACACTTCGTATATTAAACGTTCGTGGGGAGAAAGAACGTTTGTAGTATTTTATTTTGAATTAATAAATATTAATATAACGATGAGTCGGAGAGTTCTTTAGCTCGCTGCTAAAGACAGGAGTATCAACAAAGGCTTATTGCGATTCATTGTTCATTAGGTATGAGTTTTATATATACACGAAATAAATAGCTCAATGATCGGGTGCGAACCGTGTCATTGTTGGAATGTCACTGATTACCAACTGGGAATACGGCTTAAATTACTTTTGTTTTCCCTTCTTATTACTCTGGAAAATTCGATATCGTTATGAAACATCTTTGAATAGAATAAAGGTATACAAAAATAATATATATTCTTCATAAAATATTTTCAAACTCGATACACAATTTCGTCATAATTCAACACATTCTAACCTTGTTGGCCAATTCAAATTTTAACTGTTGGATTTCTTCCGTTTGTTGAATAAGTTTCTCATTCATGTTCGCCAAATGTTCGCTCATAGTACTCAATTGCGCTTTGTAACTACTTTCTTGTATCTCTTTGTCTTTTTGTAAACTGGTACAGTTGGATATAGCATCGAGAAGCGCCGCTTCGCATTTCTCTCTTTTCGATTCGTTCGAGTCTAAATGAACTTGAAGAACTTCACTCTGAAAGAAAGAAAATCTATTAAGCGACACGTTAACATTTTACAGATGTCAATCGTTGGACCAATATAAAGATTACTCTAGTTACATTGGCAGCCATAGCTAAATTTTTAACGTGACAAATATGCTTCTCCGTTATCAATTTATCGATCTCTTGAAGAAAGTATTCTTGAATCTTTGCCTCGCGAGCTTCTATTTCCTCCGGCATTGCAAAAGGTGCAATTAACCTGCCAACCTGACAAAAGAAAGATTTGCATTATTGATTTCACTCGCACCGGAGAAACAGATGACAATGTACAATGTTACTACCATATTATTTATTTCGATAGGTCCCGATATATCATTGTCCGGCTGACTAAGCTTAGCGGATTCTTTTTGTTCTACCTCGTCGTACTTAATTTTAATTATATGATACTGGGCCTTCCAATGATTCAGTTCTTTCTCCAAATCGCACGACTTTGAGAACTCAAATTCGTTACCATCCTCCTGAGACTTTTGCGGTTTACCATCGCTGATAGATTTCGAGGACCTACGCGAGGCCGAAGGTGAAGAAAATGGTGAAGGCTCTATCTGACGATGATTGGCGAGTCCACTTTTCGCATCGAACTCGCATCCGTCCCTCTTACCCTCGTTACTAGACCAGGACACGGTCTCCTCCTGTTTTTGCTTCTCATTGAGCTTTCTTTGGAGATCGTTCCTCTCTCTTTCCAATCTATCTATCGTACCTTGATACTTAGACTCTAATTCAATTTTGGACTTCTCGGAATAATCTAATTTGTACTCGAGCTGCTGTACTCTCTCGTTCAAGCTCTCTATCTCGCCGTCCTTATCGCTAATCTGAGAAAGTAACTGCGCATTCTCGACTATCTTCTTCTGAAACTCTTCGTCTAAGATATGATTCAGCGCCTGCTGCGGCAACTGACTACTATTATTCTCCGACGGTTTATTTCTACCCTTTTTAGATCTATGCTGCGCCTTGTCGAGCTCCTCTTGCAGCACAGTTATGCGCTTCGTTAGCTGTTGATTTCTAAACGTCAAGCTATCCAATTCCTGTTCGGCTCTTCGCAGCTCCACCTCCTTCTCTTTCAATTGTTCTCTTATATCCAGGTTGCGCGCTTGCTCGTCCAGTACGGCCTTCTTCAGGACATTCGCTTGGGCGCGAATCTGCAAAGAAATCTTTCGTTACATTCCAAATACAAAATTTGCAGACTATCGTCGTATCGACCAGGAAAAAAGCTACGCAGAGATAAGGTTTCACACCACGCGATCTCGCAGGCTCGAAGATAACCAGGTATCGTGATAATTAAACTCGTAACATGACCCTGCTTCAATTACAAACTCACTTTTGAGTACTCCGTGGCGATCTTTTGATATTTGGTCTGCAACTGGCCGTTGGCACCCTCCATAACGTCCTGTCCTTACCCTCGCTACTCTAATCCTCTAGATCTCTATCAACAATTTTGCATTGTTGCAATATTTTTCTTTCTCTCCAACTATGACTTCCTGTCACTACTCTAGTTTCTCGATACCTCGGCTTCTGAAAGTCTCACATAATAGAAAATTCCATGGCAACCTCACCGTGAACGAGAAATCTCGTCGAGCACTAAGTTCCTCGAGAAGAAATTCTCAACCGAGGACATCCGAGTTAGAACGAACTCGATGTGATAGAAAGGTTCTTGGCGGAGAATCAAATGCCAAACGATCACCAATTGTCATACACACTGTGCTCTTTGGAGCACTCTCGAGAAGTTAGCTGCGCTTATTGGCTCGCTCTCGCGACTCCAGTGATGCCAGAATCTGGGATTAATCCCAAACTTGGGATCTTTCGCGCCTGCGCATAGCGCGCCGCGCTGTCGGACTCAGGGCTGTACCGTGTGAGATAGTATATGGGTGACAAAGGGCACTTTGAAATTTCTTGGGAAATTTCTTCTTTACACATGGTCGCATAGGTGTAGTTTATTTACTGCGCATTTCGGTAGTATAACATTTTGTTTATAAATCAGCAGCGAAATTTTCAATGATAATGATATTACGCACGCAATAATGAAATATTATCAATTGTACAAATGATGTTTCTAGAATTATTATGTGTATTTTCAGGTAACTTCAAGCTTCGAATTTAAAGAAGATATGTACATAAAGAAACTTTCAACATAACTTTCTCAAAATATACTCGTCTAAAATTATGGAGGTTATAAAAAAATGTTATGGAAGAATTTTAAAAATTCTGAAAGCAAAAGATTGGTAAATTATAATTTTTCTTTTTGTGGAACGGAAAATGTTAATTGTATGTAAAGTATATTTTGTTAAACTGTTTATTCAGTATATTTCAGCACACTTTTAATGTTTGCAATTCAAAAATGATGTAAAGTAATATGTGATCAGTGATTTAAGATAATCCCAAGGAGAACAGAAAGTCAAGATGTCGACAAGATGATGTCAAAATGACGACATCTTGACTTTGTGTTCTCCTTGGGATTTTATTAAAGATTCACGGCTTTGATTTAGTTGGGATTCCTGTATGTGATAGGGGAGATGATGATACCTGTAGCTTTTCAGTCCGCTTACGGCACTGAAATCTGTAGCCAATGAAACATACTTGAGCGAATGCGCATGCGTCAGAAATCCCACGGTGCCTGGTATCACTGCTCGCGACTTCATTCGCTTTCCAATCGAGACTGATCGACGCGCGACAAGCTGTCAGTTTTAATTCGAGCTCTTTGTGATCGGTAATGCACGTATCTTATCAGACACGATCGTAAACAGCTGTCGAATTCATTCTTATCTCTTTTCGAGATTATGGAAGGTGTCACGTGTATTTTTGTTCGAGAGTTTCGTTTATCTCGTATGCAAATTTTTTATAATACGTTAACTGGTGTAATTGGGACAGTTGGATGGGTTCGTTTTATTACAGAGAAAAGGATTTTTATTGGAAAACTCGGTGGAATCTTTTTGGAGAATAAAAAGATTATTTGGAATATTAGCACGGAAGATATGTAGGATAGAGTGATATTTTATGGAAGTTTGCGGACCGAAACTGAATTACCGATGCAACCAAACTTTATAGTGGTAAGGTATAACGACCTCTGTTTATACAAAGCGAAAAAATCAAGAACTGATTGTTAACCCCTTCCCGTACTTTAACGAGTCTGACTCGTGATGAAGATTTTGGCCCAAACATGAGTAAGGTCAATGTCCCAGTTTCTACTCAAGTCCTGATTTCTACTCACTATGAACTATTTAACATTAATATTCGGTTGATAAAATAAGTTGTAGAAAGATTAATTATTAATTATTAATAATTAAAGAGTCTGTCGGTGCATCGCGAGTGACAGTGACAGTGATTGTGTGAAAGTCTATACGTAAATATCTTATGTGAAATAAATTTGGATATAATGTAGAAGCATAAAAGTTGAGTAAATAAACAAGGAAAGGAGGAAAACTATACGGCAATAGCCATTTCACAACCTGAAAATATATTCAAAAATCCTTATATCCGTATCACTTATACCTCCTGGGTTGTCATGTGCTCCTGATACTTTGCCCAATTTATGGGGAAAAGTTTCGAAAACTCCATCAAATGTCGGATCATGCACGAGGACCAACCACTTAAGAGGTGGCACGAATACCTTCTCGGTTATCATGTTCTCCTGATACTTTTCCCAATTCTCGATTTTCGGGAAAGAAATTTCGAAAACTCCAACAAATGTCTGATCATGCACGAGGACCAACCACTTAAGAGGTGGCACGGATACCTTCTCGATTATCATGTTCTCCTGATACTTCTCTCGATTCTCCTTTTTCGGGAAAGAAATTTCGAAAACTCCAACAAATGTCTGATCATGCACGAGGACCAACCACTTAAGAGGTGGCACAGATACCTTTTCGATTATCATGTTCTCCTGATACTTCTCTCGATTCTCCTTTTTCGGGAAAGAAATTCCGAAAGCTCCAACAAATATCTGAGCATACACGAGGACCAACCACTTAAGAGGTGGCACGAATACCTCCTCGGTCATCATGTTCTCCCGATACTTCTTTCGATTCTCGGTTTTCGGGAAAGAAATTTCTTAATTATCACTTAAGAGGTGGTATAAATACCTCCTCGGTTATCATGTTCTCCTGATATTTTTCTCCAATGTTTCGAACCTTTTTCCGTAAATCGAGAAAAGTATCAGGAGAAGGTAACAACCGAGAAGGTAAAAGTGATATTAGTAATTAATATAAGGATGTTTGGATATATTTTCAGGTTGTGAAATGACTATTGACATAGTTTTCCTTTGTCTCTTCATTTATTTAATCAACTTTTATGCTTCTACATTATATAGAAATTTATTTCACATAACCACTGTCACTCGCGATTCACTGATAGACTCTTCAACGTGACGTAGGATATATGATTTATCAGCAAACGAAGGCATAGAGATCCTATTTGCCGATTACTGATAGTATTGGTGATGTTGTCCCATGTTTTTCTAAACACACAATGCACAGAAATTAATAACATTTTGGAAAACTTTCTATGTATAAGGCTACAGCCATTCAAGATTCAGGCGATAAGCCATGTGCCCCACTTTACCGACTGCCGCATCACGCTGACTGCTTTTCCTATTATAGGTATTGTAAGTCACACATGTGACAAAGTTTAAGAACAGTTTTAATTTTGGTAATTTAATATAGAAAGCTCTTGAAGTTCTGAGTGGGTATACCTATATATACCGTTTATATATGAGCAGATTGATAGATGATAGCACTTCTGCTGATGAAATCATACCAGTTGGCACCGCCTCCCCCCCCCCCCCCCCCAGGAATATCAGTTCTTTCAAGAGGTGTCGTATTCCATACCGTTCGACACAGTAATAAATCCTCAATGTTACTATTTATCCAAGTATCCTCTCTCGTCGATGCACAATCTTGCCGTACAAATTGTGCGAGTTTGCTGCCCTGTAAACACTCTGTAATATGTAATATGTGTCTGCAATATGGCAAGGGGGAGATTAATTAAGCTTATCTATCTTAAAAACATTATATATTCCAAATTTCATATGCAAATCATTCTCACAACAGTAGCAATCCTCACCGACGCTGTCATTATTAAATTACAATGCAAAACATTGTGACTTGTCTGCTAATCATATTCCAATTGTATAATAATCATGGAGATGGAATCAGTTTAGAAATATGGAAACATCAATGATCATTGGACACAGGACTATAGTAGATAGGAGAACGATAAAACTGAAAGGACAAGCAATTACAGAGCTTTTCATTGATAGTATGAGCAATGTTCTAATAGTAAATAAAATGAGAGGCTAAGTATTCGAGTAATTACAGTGAAAGTCAAATTATGATATCGAGAATAGCGTGATTCGACATCAGATATCCGAATACTAACAATAGTTTCAATAACAATCTGTGCTACGGGCCAACTTATAATAATAATAAATGACGCATCCCTTCCATCATTAATCTTCTTAATCCAGGTTCTTCAAGAGTGCGGTACAAGGACGTTCGAGAAAAATAGAAACGTATTACTTTGCAAGCTTGCTCTCGCCACTTTTCAAAAATGAAAACTGCACATTTGCACACTCACACTACATTCTCCAGTTCTATTTACACTCCTCCCAATTATCCCATTCGCATGAATCTCAGTCAACCGATAAACATACTGTGCAAACGTTGCTCGAGAGGACATTCTATTCTCACTTTCTACGTGCCCGTCAGCTCTCCTGTTTACGTACTTTTCCACGCCCTCGAAATCTACAATCAATATGGCATTGGCCTACATTGGCCCACTACACGCAGACTATACCTCGTTTCGAGCTTTGCCACCTCTCTCTCCCTCACTCTCCTTGCTACAATGACCCTCTAAATTAAAATGGCCCATACGGACACCAGAGTTGTTCGAATACATTTCATGATGACGAAAGGTGGTGACAACGCGCCAATATTCCTCGAGTAACACGGATCTAAGAGTACAGGCAAAGATCTCAGAAACGAGATCCGATGTCACATATGCCATGCATCGATGCTTTCTATTACTCGAATTGTCTTCGGTCCAATAATATACATGTGTGCATGTACGCGCGTATACACCTCCACACGGTACCTCAGATGCACACACGGTGCACATATATAAGTATATATTGTATAATTATATGTTTATATATACGTGTTTACATGCGTACATGCCCTCAAGAGAACATATGAGATATCCTTGCATACTCGTAGAGCTTTCACCTTTCTTAGTTACAATAAAAAAGCTTGATTGGAAGTGATCCTAAACGAGATTCCGGTCCAGCAGACCGCCAAAGAGGTGGAGTAAGCCGCCGGTGCCGGTGCCGCTTGCACAGTCGTAATCGAAGCTCTCGAAATTTGGCATTGCGTTGTTGGCAGGTGGTGAGACCAGTGAAGGCCCTGATCCGCATAGAAGCGAGTCTCTGAGCTGCCTCCCGATGTTTGGCTTCATGTGTTCCAGTGATACGTCATTGGTGTCCACGTGGTTAGATTCTGGTACCATCTGATTGTCCAATTCTAGACTCAGGGGCGTCGTCACGTTCTTTTGCAACAGCAACGAGACACTTCGTGGGTCCACCCTGGTACCCTAAGCAAGATTTCAATGAAACATTAGAGAATCACTGTGAAGTTAATTACTTCTACGTACACATTAGTAGGAAAGAAATCATCTTTTTTTCTTGTGAGCTATGGAAAATGATTTTTGTTTCATTGCTCCATTGGTCTGGCTGTACTAGCTACGTTTCGCAGTAGGAGAGGGATCAGGACTAGCGGTAGTGCTCGAGATTCAATCGGTTCGATCACACCCCCCTCCCCCACCTTAATGCGGACCTTGGTAATCGTCCATGCTGAAAATAGATTTTTTTTTTTAGGTCTTCTTAGCTAGTATATTCAACACTAATCCGACTGATCCCAACTGTGACTTTAAATATTCACGCAAAGTACATTAATTTCTGTTGAAAGGCACGCGCTTCTTTCGAAAATCGAGAAAAATGATTGTGACCTTGACGAAACTTTGCTATCCCTTTATAGTTTCGAGCACGGATGTGGAGTCGTGAATGAATTTCTTTTTTATTAGACAAATCCTTGTTACGATATATATGCGCAGGATCAAGGAGAGAAGGGAAGTTTGAATGCTCCATTGAAATTCTTCAAAAGTTCTCGCATGGCAAGTTATCCGACTGGAATATCTTTACGGCAAATTACTTTGTAAATTCATTAATAGCACGACAAGTACAAGGGAGGATGACAAATACAAGGAAACGAAACGCAGCAGTTCATGTGATTTCGATGCTCAATGCTCAATGTATTTCGACAATCATTTTTAATTCAACAATTCCATATACTTTGTCATTCTTTGTTACATAACGTGGCGTTAACGAGTGTGTACGTGTATGTGTGCATGAATGCGATTTAAAAACGATTTCTACATACGTCGACCGAGAGTCACCTCGCTATGTTGATAACCTCCCTTTTTAGAATACGGCTCTCGTCTAATCTCCACCTCGAACGCCCCCACAACCTTTCTAACGTCTCTCTTTATCATCGTACTACCCGACACATTGTCAGGGCAACTCGCTCTATCACTTTCTTTTCGCATGCAAGCCCACCACTCTCTCTCTCTCTCTCTCTCTCTCTCTCTCTCTCTCTCTCTCTCTCTCTCTCTCTCTCTCTCTCTCGCTCTCTCTCTTTCTCGATTCCAGCTCACCATTAACCCCATTATCTCTCAAGTCTCTTCTTATACCATACAGATTCTATCACAAATTAGGAACACTAGACCTACTACGATTACTTGTCCGACAGTAAAAGATTAGCATTGCATGTACGAAATTGCGCGTCGATAATGACACCACCGTGTGAAACATCTGCTCTTGGTTAGTTTATAAAACTACTGAAGGTAGACGCATATATACATGGGAGAGAGAGAAGAAAAAAAAAAAAGGTGAATGTAAAGTCCGAGCCACAGATACGAAGAGGAAGTGGTGGTGAAAGAAAAGGCGACCTACGCAGGGTCCGTTTTCTTTATCCTATCACAGGTAGCTTCGATAATCGCATCTTTGTGCCCGAGAGTTCCAGGCTCGACCGAGATTTCAAAGTCCTTGCGAGTCTACCACCGATTTTAGGACTTGATCGCATAGTTAACGACTCAACGAACGGAAGACCAATGTCACAAGATGAAACATTCGAACCAGTTCGAAAATTCATGTGCTCGCGATACTTTTCGATGATTTCGGCTTTGCCAGGCAAACGTAGCCCGCACTCACGTCGCAACCGGAGACCAGGAGATTCATTAGAACGCTGTTGTTGCACGCGGAGGTTCGGTGCTTCGACGAGGATGGATTGTGAATTCTGCCGGCCACATCAGCAACGAGGTCCTCCAACTTCCTTCTCTCGTTTCCTCCTCCACCTCCTCCCCCGTCACCATCTTCCTCCTCACTTTCATTGGTTAGGTTCTGCATTCTGTAGCTCTGCTCGCGCTCCAGGTCGTTCAGGTATTTTTTACGGGGCATCATCGCAGCGGTGTGCTGGGTGACCAGACGACGAAGTAGCTGGCTACCAGCGATACTGCTGGTGCCACGAGGCGAGGAGTGCTTCTCACGAAGAAGGTGATCCTCGCAGAGTAGACCGTTGCGGTCAGGAGCAGAGAAATCCTCACACTTTATGCGCTTCTTGTCGCTCAACGAGTCCGTGGTACTGGCAGCGTGGATCCTCTTGTTGGGCCGCTCCGTTGACCGATCCGTCCTAATGGACCAGTAGTTTGACATGCCTAGGGACATGTCTAGAAGCAACGGAAAGATCAGTATGCCATTCCTTATTAATACGGCGAAGAATCTTACTACTTACTTTTCCTAGGTATCTGACCAAGGACTTGTGCAGGATTCACCAGACCTCCTCCATGATCGTTGTACCTTCTTGCGACTACCTGATCAGTTCTCAGCAATTGTGCGAGACTCGAGTCGGTTCTGCGCTCTTCTCGCTCGTCCACGAGCCTGTAATATTGAGATTATTTGTGATTAGTGTTTTATCCATTGTTTTTTTAACATTCTTGGGCAATCTAGAGGAGCAGCGTATTACCACTTTGAAGATGCTTTCTCACTCAACTGTGTAGGACCCCACATGACCATGTCGTCACTGATAAGTAACTCCAGTGCTTCATCTTGGTCCGACATTGGGATATAGGGTGCCCTCAATGCCAATTCCTCGTCACCTATACTGTCGTTGATGCCAAGCATCAATATTTCATCCTCCGAGAGAGCTTCGCCACCGCTCCCACCAGTGGGGCTACTCAGAGAGTCGATACTCCGTTCTGGACTCTATAAACAAGCATTGAGTAGTATTAATGGTACAGTCTACATTCTGGCCACAAAAAAAGCCATTCGTATTTAACTATTTTGAAAGAACTATTAATTATGTCAAAGCCAGTTCCTCTTTGATCTTAATAATTGTACCTTATAGCATAAGGATGAACTTTATCGTGAAGAAGTGTTAAAAACAGACAAAAAAAGAACTGACTTTGATATCATTAACAGTTCCTTCGAAACAATTATATACGGATGCCTATCTTTTCAATGGGCACAAAGTAGACTCTGTACCCTTAATATATACACATTAGTTCAACGTCTAGGGCATATCGTGCCTGGTAAAGGCCAGGGTGGTAACGCAAATGCGTCCAACTATTGTTCGATTGTTTAATTAACCAAGTGCACGTGATTGTTCACCTCTCTCTGGGCCACTTATTACCTGTCTATATTGACTGAGGGACGATGATACCGAAGTAGGATCGATGCTGCAAGGGCTCGTAGGTGAATCCCCGTACATGAATGGATCACTATTGGCCAGAGGATCAACAAGGGAGTCCACACCTTTTCCTTGATCATCTAAATCAGTACTCTTCAGTGATTCGCCCAATTCGGTAGCTCGTATCTCAGGCGTCAAGGTACCATCCGGACTAAGCAAAGGACAGTAATTGTCATTGCCCAGGATGAACTCGTCTAACATTTCCGACAGAAATGGAGTGTCCTCTAGAGGCACGCAAACATCACCAGGCGTGGGTGCCAGGTGCGTGAGATCCTCCGGTTCGTCTTTTAACACTGCAAATGAGAACAAAGGGTAGAGATTAAAGGCAGTCAAATATATTTGCTCAACTGCAACTGAGTTCAACGATCGAGTAAGGTCCGAAATGAGTGTGCCTTTGGCGCCACTTGGGCGATCTGTTCGCGACAGAGTTGACAAGGCGCGTGTGTCTCGTAATGGAGAACGTTTCTCATGAGTGCTCCCGCCTATCTATTCGACACCGATGATCTTTGAACTACTCTTACGCCATAGACTGCTGAGTCTGTGCACGGTACGTGTAATTTCTATCGTATAGTTCAGCTGTACGGTCGTGTAATCTGAGAGTAAGAGACATCATGGACATCACGGGCTGATGTCCATGGAACCAACAATCAGGACAGAAAAAGAATATTGTTGGAACGCACTGGTAAGGCCCGGTTGATCCTCGCTGAATGTGAGAAAGCCCTTATTCATATCCTTGGTACGAGGCGCAAAGATGCTCGCTGTAGCAGTTTGCGGTGGAGGTCTGCAAGCTAGTTGATCCTGTTGAATTTGCTGTTGATTGACGGAAGACAGGGGCGCGAATAGGTGCCGAGTAACCGCGAGTGGACGGTCGCGACGTCCTGTAGGCTCTGAGTCGAATTCCAAAGCAGGCTTGCCCTGTGAGTTTTGGGAAAAAAAGAAAATTCGTCAGTATTCCAAGAAGATGCATATGTTACTGGAAAATTGGATACTTTGGCATTGTACGGAATGTCTAGACAATCTGGCATTGTACAGAATGCCTAGACAATATATGCAATGAGTGACGTAATTTGGCATTGTACAGAATGCCTAGACAATCTGTACATTGAGTGACGTGACTTGGCATTGTACGGAATGCCTAGATAATCTATACAATGAGTAACGTGATTTGGCATTGTACAGAGTGCCTAGGGCAATCTATACAATGAATGACGTGATTTGGCATTGTACAGAATGCCCAGACAATCTATACAATGAGTAACGTGATTTGGCAAAGTACGAAATGTTTGCGGTTTTGTGTACCTTCCTTAGGTATTTTTGGCTTATTGAGGATCAGGTTTGGGTTCTATTAGGTATGGTTGAATCTATGTAAGAAAATTGATCTATGAAACAAGCCTTACCACTTCATCTTGGGTATTAAACACAATGCTTAGGGAAAGTATTCAAAACCAGATACATTTCGTACTCTGCCCAAAGACGTCACTCATCCCATTCAATACCAAATCACATCACGCATTATATATGTTAGCAGCAAAGTGTATAATTGGGCATTGTGCAGAATGTTTAGGCAATCTATACAATGCGTGGTGTTTTTCGGCAAAGTACGGAATGTTTGTGATTCTGCACAATGCTCAATTATCCACTTTGCTGTTAACGTATACAATACGTGATGTAATCTGCCATTGTACAGAGTGCCTAGGGCAATCTAAACAATAAATTACGTAATTTGGCATTGTGCAGAATGTCTAGGCAATCAGTACAATACATTATGTTTTTGAGCAAATGACAAAATGTTTATGGTTTGGTGCACTTTCTTTAGGCATTTTTGGCTTATTGAGGATCAGGTTTGGGTCCTGCTAAGTGTGGTTCACTCCGTGTAAGAAAATCGATCTATGAAACAAACCTTACCACTTCATCTTAGGTATTATATGCCCAGGGAAAGTATACATTTCATACTCTGTCCGAAAACATCACGCATTCAATAGATCACCTAGACGATAGATCAGCCCAAACAATGTCAAAATATCCACTCTGCCACCAACAGAAACGTGGCTTTCGCATTCTCACCTGAAACACGAACTCCGAGCGATTGCCTGCTTCCTCTTGCTTCCTATCCGGCCTATTCTCACTGGGCTCGTTGTTCTCCTTGGCCGAGTGTTTCAACGCTTCCTCCAGGGACTCCTTCAAGGACTCCACTCCGACGAAGCTGATGTCATCGATTTGGATCGGTCTCGGGAAGGAGTAACCCTTCCTCGAGCCGTCCTGCTGATGAATCTTGGTATCGTCCACTTCCTTCTTGTCTCTCGTAGCCTCTTGCTTCGGTCTATGGAACACCGACGCAGTCACAGCCTGCGGCTTAGCGTCTTTCACCTGTGCCGGAGTCTCTTCTTCTTGCTTCGACTCTTGCAACGTGGCGCGCCGTGGTCGGTGAACTACCACCAAACCAGGCAACTGATCCTCTTCTCTCTTCGCTTCTTCTCCTTCCAAGGGAACCTTCACTTCTACCTCGGGTATCTCGAGCGTCAATGGCACGGTGACCAAAGTCTCTTCGACGTTCTTCAAGACACCAACGGATTCACGTGCCGCAAGCTGTCGCACACTGTAGACTTCATCCTCGCGTTCGACATCGCTGCAATCAAAATTCTCATGCTAGGATCAGCTGGCCATACATGTGACGGGGTTTCGAGGACATGGATTGGCAGGTAGAGTCGAGGATCCTTTGGGTCAGCTGATGTCGAGAGCTCCAGCTGGTGGAAATTAATAAGTGTATTGTTACTCCAGGTTGCTGGAGGATTGTTGGAGCCATTGGTTGTAAAGGTGCATCGTGTATGTTTAGAGAATGGAAGGAGGTTGTTTCAAATGTGTAAGAAGAAATGTTGATGGCCAGTGTTCTTCCAATCATGAACGTCTTGCGTAGCAGATTGACAAACTGAGAAAGTAGGTTCTAATAATTAGTAGGGAAGTTTTTTAACAAGTTTTTTTTTTTTTTTTGTTAAAATTAACAAACGTCAAAATGTCATTGTGAACATAAAACCAAACACAAATGAAGAATAACTTATGCATTTTTATGTATGCTAAATGAATGTTCCTGAATGATAAAAAAAAATTTACAGTCTACAATTCAACGTTCCAATTATGGGAGGGATATTTTTTAACGCACCCATAGTGCGTACCAGTTTTTTCTAAAGAGTATCAACGTACCAAAGGAGTTGAAAAATTATCAGTTTGAACAATCCTGCTTATGGTCGTAAAATAATAGCACTCGGTCGCAATGAGAGCATAAATACTTCATACGTCCACACTTCTCGTTCTTTATCGAACGACCACAGTGAATAAAAAGCATTTTTGTGTTCTTTATGACCGAGTGTATTTATTTTATGGCCATCGACACGTTTATTTCTTGTTACAACTGACACTTAGCCGGTAGGTTAATCCTTAAATGCACAATATTTTTATTTGAAGATAAAAAGAAACCATATAGCCAAAGCAAAATGAAAGATTTTTTGTAATGGCCTTTAACATGATTCGTATCAAAATTGACACTTTGTGTATTTAAGAGTTAAATGTTATACGGTGAGATTTAACACTTAAATGCATGAATTTCTATTTGAAAATTAAAAGAAACCATAGAGTCAAAGCAACAAGAAAAATATTGGGTCTATGCATAATTCCGTAGCGAACATTGAGTAAATTCCTGTCGGAATTTCGCTACGGAATTATGCATAGACCCAATAGATTTTTTTTAATGGCCTTTAACATGATTCGTATCAAAATTGACACTTTGTGTATTTAAGAGTTAAATATTATACGGTGAGATTTAACAGTTAAATGCATGAATTTCTATTTGAAAATAAAAAGAAACCATAGAGCCAAAGCAAAAAGAAAAATAGATCCTCTGTAATGGCCTTCATATGATTACTATCAAAATTGACACTTTGTGCATTTAAGGATTAATCGACAGATGGTGATCATTCCGAGGTTCTCCATTAGAATATAATGATGGAAGAGCATGAAGCCAAGTATCCATCGTATGATTCAAAGTAGATCTCAAAATATTATACATCCTACTCTTTGGCAGAAAGCGTCGTAGTTGATAACGAATGTTGAATAATAATAATCGCGTTAATTCCATTATCGATACTCTAGTATCAATAATCTTGCCATTAGATAAGGATTCGAGTCTTACCTGATCCGCGCGAAGCAGTAATAAAAAAATGCCACGATCACATTTTCTTCGTTTATCGATTCGGTGGAATCTCACACTCTCATACGTATTTCGCACTGTTCGTCTCGTGTTTGCTATCCATTACACTTGTACACGCTAATGCTAATTACCGATTCTTAAAAAGAAAAAGCACAACGAGTAAGCCGGATAGTCATAATTTATGTGAAGTGGAACTTGTCTGTTCGCTCGTGAAATATGTTTCTTAAACTTCTCCTTTAATTTCTAGATTCGTAACCATGGTAATTCTGTCTCTTTATCTCTCACGCATTCTTTCTCCATCTTTCTCTCTTTCTCTCAAAGCAATTTACCAGTTGGTCGCACTGAAATATGTCTCTTAAACTTCTCCTTTAATTTCTACACTGAAAAAATTGTATTCTTAAAATACAAACTTAATAATTCATCTTAATAGATATTCTTAATAGATAAGAATATTTTCTTATCGATATGACAGTTTTTAGGTACGACCGTTAAGGGAGTGACTTATGCAATCGCCACCCTGAAAACTGTTCGTGTGTGTGTGTGTGTTAAAACGGCTGAACCGATCGGGACGAAATTTGGCACAAAAATCAAGTACATTACTGTGAGTTCACAATAAGGTTTGTGAGCCGCCATCTTGAACTGGTAGAAAATGGCGGCAAATTTAAATATCGAAAAATTCATATCTTTGGTACTATTCATTGGATCCCGATAAAATTTTACACATACATGTACACGTATACAATGGCAATTTCTGGAAATTTTCAAATTTTTTGATTAGCCGAATAAAAAATGGCGGCTAATTAAAATCTTTAGTCCAGTCCAATATTCCGGCAAAACGACTGAACCACCACTAACCGACCACTAACCACCACTAGTTATACAGGGTGAGTCACCTAACTTGATCACATCGAATAACTTTTAAATTATGCATGATACAAAAAGTTGTTTTATATGAAAGTACATGGTATTGAAGGGGACATTTATTATGTACGTGGCTTTCTTATAGGTGGAGGCGCTTAGGAGATTGAAGGTGAACTTCGTTTTTTTTTAATGGAATCCCTCATTTTTTTACGGCAGTTCGAAAGAGCATTGATTTCTGAGTAAAAAAGTATTGAACGTAGTTTGTCTCAAAGTTAATAGTTAACGAGATATTAACAAAAATTTGGGCCGCGGTGAAGGATAAATGTCTCCGAATGATTCATTAAGGGGGGAAATACATGTAAATCGAAATGTTTTGACGATTTTTTTTTTGGCATGTACATCGAGTATATACCCATTTGGTTCCACGAAATTTTATGTACCGCCATTTTCAACCGTTTCAAAATTATGGGAAATTCAAGTATGAAAACGTGAGTTACGCGGTGGGTTCGCGCTATGCACTATGGGCCAGGAAACCTGATTCCATGGCCAATAGTCAAATTTTCAAAGTTTCAAATTTGTACAAAAAATAAGGCCATTGTAATCTGTCATAGTTAAAGTATTTACGTCGTAAGTTATTTGTTAATTAATGAAACCGTATTCTGTTGACAGTTGCGCAAAGTATAAAAATGTATTTTAGTTTTCATGTGTTTCTTTCATATGATATTTTATATATTTATGAATTAGTCATTAATCTGAACGTGATTGCTTTTTCTCATTCATTCTTAGACATATACAAGTAAATAAAATGATAATTGAATTTAAAACAATTATTTTTTAATTGTGTTCCGCAGTTCTGATGTTAACAAATAATTAGTACTTTACTAAAGTTTCTACTGCCGTTTGATTGTTCCCCGGCGTTCCCCTAGTTATCGAAAAATTACACATATCAGTGTGTTCCTTATAATGTGTACTTCAAGGTAAAAGTGCTCATTTTTGCTCCTCTTCATAAATTACGCTAAAAATCGCAAATAACGGAGTCAGCGTTCGTGTGCCAAACATCGGTCCTGACCGTGTCGCCTCACAAAATTCAACTCAATAAATTTTGGATTTCTTAGGTACCACTTCGGATCTATTATTTTATATTTTGTAATTTTGAATTCTGGTTTTCTCGAATCAGAAATCAAACTTCGATACTAAACTTCAGCACAATCGAAGTACTTTTAACATTTTCGTCCGCCATATTGGATCCGTCATTTTGAATTTCTTAATTTTGAGTGTGGATTCGAAATTAGCGAACTCGAAAGCCTATTAGTACCAAATTTCAGCACAATCAGAGCATCTTTAACATTTTTGTCCGCCATATTGAATCCGCAATTTTGAACTTCGAAATTTTTACACCAGAAATGGAATCAGCGATATCGAAAATCTTAAATAAATGTGTCGCTGCTAGATATTTTCACGCATTTAACGAGATATGGACTTTTGGCCAGTTTTACTGGCCTCCTGGCCCATAGTGCTATGGCAGGAAGCGAAACTTTTCTGCACTCGGTAAGGCGAGCGCGAAGCACGACCCGGCGATCATGCCGAACACATTGAATGAGTTAAAATAATATTTTTTTTTTTGGTTGTATATATATTTATAATATTATTTCAGTAATGCCACCACTAGTTAGAATATATTCTTAATAATCCATCTAAATGTCGCGACACAATATGTGTCAGTATTTGATTAAGTTAGATTACACATCGCGTGCGGCACATGTCGATGCCTGTATCTTGTTCCTCTTGCAATTCTGCGTAATTTTGAGTATTATATTCTTTTGTGTGCTGTGTTGTGAAAAAGTATGGATAAGGAAATGACGAAGTGGCTAGAAGAAGAGGATTTGGGCGATTTATGGAGATATTTACAAGTGATATATGAATTGTAACCTTCTCTCGTGACTACATTTCTCAACCAATTCTGATTTCAAGATATGGATAATGTAATTTTCAACAATATAAAGAGTGAAGCATTTCATTAAGAAATATATCCATGCAAATTTTTTACCAGGCTATGTTAACAATATCTGATAAGAATATCTGTTAAAAATATTTGATTAGAGGAATCTGTTTAGAACATTCTACTCTTAAATTAAGAAGATCATCTTGTTGCTTATTTTAGTAGGAAATATTCTAAACTTAAGTGGTAAATTCTTAAGATAACAATACAATTTTTTCAGTGTGGATTCGTAACCATGGTAATTCTGTCTCTTTATCTCTCATGCCTTCTCTCTCTCTCTCTCTCTCTCTCTCTCTCTCTCTCACTCTCACTCTCAAAGCAATTTACCAAATGGTCGCACTGAAATATGTCTCTTAAACTTCTCCTTTAATTTCTAGATTCGTAACCATGGTAATTCTGTCTCTTTATCTCTCAAGCATTCTTTCTCCCTCTCTCTCTCTCTCTCTCTCTCCTACTCAAAGCAATTTGCCAGCTGGTCGCACTGGCTCGTCTGAACGCACATGAGAGGAGCACATGTTTGAGCCAGAGTGGATCCTCTTAGGTTACTCCTCTTATTTACTGCCTATAATCGCGACGTCTGCGGTTATGTAACGCGTGTGCGTGCGCACGTGTTCGATCAGCTTGAGGTTTCGTTATGAATATCTCTTTACACTTTCCTCCGTGCTTCTTCGTGTAAAAACCATAAATTAGAATTGTGAGCACTGTGTGTACTAGACAGGATATCAAAAAAAAAAAAAAAGATAAACGAAAATTGTTCAAAAATACGAAAATTAATTTCTCATTAGGTATTCGTTATTATTAAACTAACATCGAAATGCTCCTTCGAAACCAGAATAAACACACTTCACTTCTTCAATGGAATTTATGTTACGTTTACTTGGTATTTAAGTTTCATGACGTGCAATTTTAATCCGTGGTTCGTATTATAAAATTCAACGTAGAAAGTTGTCGCTTTTAACTCTGTTACTTTAAGATTGCTCTTGTAGTTCGGCCTTCCCTTCTAGCGCTTAACACTAGATTTACCGAAACCATTCAATTTGACAGGTTCAAATGAGAAATCATGTTTATAAAAAATGTTCGGAAAATCTAGTGTTAAAGGAAAAGTTGATCCTTCGAAATATATTCAGTCAGATGTGATTAAAAAAAAATTCATGTTCAGTTCGCAAACGAGATATGCAGATACAAAGTTTATCATAGTTTCGTCGTATCATTCTTAATTGTGTGTGTTAATCGTTAAAACAAGAATTTCTATTTGAAAGTAAAAAGAAACCATAGAGTCGAAGCAAAGAGAAAGATAATAAGTTTGCAATGGCCTTTAACCCTTTAACTGTTTGTCGAGTCTACTCGTCATGACGAAACGACAATTTTTTCGCATAATGTCGAGTATACTCGACATATTGATTCTTCGTCATGATTAGTTAATTTTACAGCATAAAAATTTTACTCTGGTTTCGTCGAGTATACTTGTCTTCGTTGAAAAATAATTAAGGAAGCAGAAAAAGTTTTTCGAAAGAAAATTGAACAGTTAAAGGGTTAACATAATTAGTATCGATGTTGATACTTTATGAATTTAAGAGTTAAATATTATACGGTGAGATTTAACTCTTAAATGTGTGAATTTCTATTCGAAAATAGAAGAGAAACCACAGAGCTATAACAAAAAGAACGATAATAAGTTTGCAATAGTCTCTAATATTATTGCTATCGTAACTGATAATTTATGAATCTAAGAGATAAATATTATACTGTGCAATTAAACTCTTAAATGTACGAATTTCTATTTGAAACTAAAAAGAAAAGCACCACAGAGCGAAAACAAAAAAAAAGTAATAACTCTGCAATGCTCTCTAATATAATTTGTATCCAAATTGATACTTTATCAATTCAAAGTTTACATTCCCCCCTAGAAAATATATCCACACTATAACATCGAATTATTTACCATCCGTGGCTCGTGCAGAATTGTAAGAGAAATTATACACACTTCAAAAAATATCGAAGAACACACTGCAAAGTGCGTTAACCCACGAAAAACGTGCGGTCCTGATTAATCGTGAGACAATCCAATCGAGTGATTCTAAATTCTATCACTCGCACGGTTTTTCCAATGCCACACTGAAAAAATTGTATTCTTATCTTAAGAATTTACCACTTAAATATATCTTAAGAATATTTCCCACTAAAATAAGCAACAAGAGGATCTTCTTAATTTAAGAGTAGAATGTTCTAAACAGATTCCTCTAATCAAATATTCTTAACAGATATTTTTATCAGATATTCTTAACATAGCCTGGTAAAAAATTTGCATGGATATATTTCTTAATGAAATGCTTCGCTCTTTATATTATCGAAAATTACATTATCCATATCTTGAAATCAGAATTGGTTGAGAAATGTTGTCACGACAGAAGGTTACAATTCATATATCACTTGTAAATATCTCCATAAATCGCCCAAATCCTCTTCTTCTAGCCACTTCGTCATTTCCAAAAAGTGGAATTAATCGATTTGTGCACTGAACTGCTCAATTAAAAAAAGTGTAACAACGAGGAAGAAATTCATTTCAATCCTCACACTGAAAAAATTGTATTCTTATCTTAAGAATTTACCACTTAATTTTAGAATATTTGCTACTAAAATAAGCAACAAGAGGATCTTCTTAATTTAAGAGTAGAATGTTCTAAACAGATTCCTCTAATCAAATATTCTTAACAGATATTTTTATCAGATATTCTTAACATAGCCTGGTAAAAAATTTGCATGGATATATTTCTTAATGAAATGCTTCACTCTTTATATTGTCGAAAATTACATTATCCATATCTTGAAATCAGAATTGGTTGAGAAATGTAGTCACGACAGAAGGTTACAATTCATATATCACTTGTAAATATCTCCATAAATCGCCCAAATCCTCTTCTTCTAGCCACTTGGTCATTTCCAAAAAGTGGAATTAATCGATTTGTGCACTGAACTGCTCAATTAAAAAAAGTGTAACAACGAGGAAGAAATTCATTTCAATCCTCACACTGAAAAAATTGTATTCTTATCTTAAGAATTTACCACTTAATTTTAGAATATTTGCTACTAAAATAAGCAACAAGAGGATCTTCTTAATTTAAGAGTAGAATGTTCTAAACAGATTCCTCTAATCAATAATTCTTAACAGATATTCTTATCAGATATAACATAACCTGGTATAAAATTTGTATGGATATATTTCGTATATAATTATTGGAAACAAAACTCTTAATGAAATGCTTCGCTCTTTATATTGTCGAAAATTACATTATCCATATCTTGAAATCAGACTTGGTTGAGAAATGTAGTCACGACAGAAGGTTACAATTCATATATCACTTGTAAATATCTCCATAAATCGCCCAAATCCTCTTCTTCTAGCCACTTCGTCATTTCCAAAAAGTGGAATTAATCGATTTGTGCACTGAACTGCTCAATTAAAAAAAGTGTAACAACGAGGAAGAAATTCATTTCAATCCTCACTCTGAAAAAATTGTATTCTTATCTTAAGAATTTACCACTTAATTTTAGAATATTTGCTACTAAAATAAGCAACAAGAGGATCTTCTTAATTTAAGAGTAGAATGTTCTAAACAGATTCCTCTAATCAAATATTCTTAACAGATATTCTTATCAGATATAACATAACCTGGTATAAAATTTGTATGGATATATTTCGTATATAATTATTGGAAACAAAACTCTTAATGAAATGCTTCGCTCTTCATATTGTCGAAAATTACATTATCCATATCTTGAAATCAGAATTGGTTGAGAAATGTAGTCACGAGAGAAGGTTACAATTCATATATACATGTATTTCTATCTCTTGTAAATATCTCCATTAAATCCTTATTCATACTTTTTGCACTTATATTTTCTCTTTTAAGCATCCAACAAAAAGAAAAACACGTAAAAGAAATCTGCTTCACAGATCATTTGAAGATAAAAGAGTGCGTAAGCGCAAACGATCGTAAGTGACATTATTCGGACGTTAGGTCCATCTCGAATCATAAATCGAGCACAACGCATACTATGTTGAATTTGAATTTATAACGTTTAAAAATACATTAAAATATGATTTTGGTAACTTCTTGTTTAAGAAGCGCAATCTTATGGCCTTAGAATGTCGATTTTGATGAAATTTCGTCTATTTTTGCGATTTAAAAAAAAACTGTGACGTGATGAAGGAATTCTGACGTCAGATTCGAATTCAGCGGGACAAAATACATAAGACTAGCCTAGTCAGATCGCCAGCACAGGGTACTTTTTTTTGTGTGCCTGTGTTATTAACACGTTCACGTAAAAGTTTCAGCGACGTGCAAAAATTGACAGTGATTTTATTTTTAAAATGGTTGTGATATCCGAAATTTGACAAATTTATAAATACACAGAGAAAAGATAAGATAATACGAAAATACCTAAAGAATAATTACTTAGTCATTACCTTGACAGGTATAATAATTACAAAAACTTAATGTGATACAAAATTAAATTCAAAATAATTGGCTTTGAAATTTGAATGCTACAGCATTCATGTAATTCTGCATCACAATGAAAATGAATGAACATATTCTAAAAACCATCATATCGATAAGAAAATATTCTTATCTATTAAGAATATCTATTAAGATGAATTATTAAGTTTTGTATTTTAAGAATACAATTCTTTCAGTGTAACTTTGACACTATAATTTACACGTCTGAAGCTTCAAAATTATGCGAAGGAAAAAAAAAGAAATCGATTTTTTTCACCTTACAAAGTAACCCTAATCGTGAGACAATTCAATCGACTGATTCTAAATTCTACACTGAAAAAATTGTATTCTTAAAATACACACTTAATAATTCATCTTAATAGATATTCTTAATAGATAAGAATATTTTCTTATCGATATGACGCTTTTTGGAATATATTCTTAATAATCCATCTGAATATCGCCACTCAATGCGTGTCAGTATTCAGTTAAGTTAGGTTACACATCGCGTGCGACACATGTCGATGCCCGTATCTTGTTCCTCTTGCAATTCTGCGTAATTTTGGGTACTATATTATTTTGTGTGCTGTGTTGTGCAAAAAGTATGGATAAGGAAATGACGAAGTGGCTAGAAGAAGAGGATTTGGGCGATTCAATGGAAATATTTACAAGTGATAGAAATACATGTATATATGAATTGTAACCTTCTCTCGTGACTACATTTCTCAACCAATTCTGATTTCAAGATATGGTTAATGTAATTTTCGACGATATAAAGAGTGAAGCATTTCATTAAGAGTTTTGTTTCCAATAATTATACACGAAATATATCCATACAAATTTTTTACCAGGTTATGTTAAGAATATCTGATAAAAATATCTGTTAAGAATATTTGATTAGAGGAATCTGTTTAGAACATTCTACTCTTAAATTAAGAAGATCCTCTTGTTACTTATTTTATTGGGAATTATTCTAAAGTTAAGTGGTAAATTCTTAAGATAAGAATACAATTTTTTCAGTGTATCACTCGCACGCTTTTTTCAATGCCAAAGATATTTTTTTCTTCGAATGCTCGCGCGATTGTCCAACGTGTGAGCATAGATATATTTCGCGGGTTATCGGCACGGGTTAAGGACGGTGCTTCAGGCCAGTAAATGTCGTAACAAGACGCTCGAGGGATGTGAAGCGGCAAAATCTCGGACGACGACGACGAGTAAGCAAGGCCGAGAGTGACGCGCGTGTTAGATGCGGTTAGAAAATAGTCCAACGACGAATGTACAACGCACTGCCAATTAACTTCCTCAACGAATAGAGCAGCCCCTTAGCATCATCGTACGATCGAGATTGCGTTTTGAAAATTTTACCACGAGATTTAGACAATTTTTTCTCGTCTATGCACAATTTTTTTCCTTCACTAGACTTTTTTTTTCGTTGCACTTTTTATATTTTTTATTTATCTGCCAGCTGGCCACTTTTCTTATTAGAGTGCGAAGCTATTTTAAGTGATTATGTGCGCTTCACGTGTGTATCTAAGTTAATTCTAAACTTCAGTTTTATTATGTTTGTCGTGTATACGATGTAGGGAAGAATAAAAGAATTCTTTTATTGTAATGGTAATAGAATGGTAATTTTTCAATGGTAATTTAAAAAAAATTTAATTTTCAAAATTTTGTTATTGTTGATTTTTTTTTTTTATTGAATCAAAATTTGAGAGTTTACGTTCTACTTTGAATATTTATTATGGAACTATACCCTCGAAAGTATACCCTCGTTTGATTTTAATTACGCGCCCTGTAAAAGTGTCTACTAAATTCCATAGTTAATCTGATGGAACACGTCAATCCAAGTCTTTAGTTTTGTTATGTTTGTCGTGTATACCACATCGAGAGCAATAAAAGAATTACAATTTGATATAAAAAGTCAAAATTTCAAAAGTTTTTACAGTTGATTTTGACGATCGATTGTTAATTTGTTTTATCCAACCAAAATTTAATACCATACGTTCTACTTTGAATATTTATTATAGAATTATGTGCATTACCCTCGTACGTGTACCCTTGCTTGATTTTCATTAGAAGAGACATAATCTCGGATAAAACGTGCGCAGAAACGAAACAAGATTTTTCAACGCAGATACGAATTTTTGTATCCAATCAAAATTGAATATCATACGTTCTACTTTGAATATTTATTATGGAACTATGTGCACGAGTCATCTTTTACAACGAGAAATCGAGTTTAAGTACGACTTCATTTTTAAGTTCGACTCGTGCAACTGGGCCTAAAACTAAATTCCACAATTAATCTGGTGGAAAATTTCAATTATCACTGTGATATACTACATCGCCAAACGAATATCTCTAAATATGAGAAAGAGAAAAAAAAATTGACATAAATACGAGGAAGAGAATAATCTCGGATAAAACGTGCGCAGTAACGAAACAAGATTTTTCGACGCAGATACGAATTTTTGTATCCAATCAAAATTGAATATCATACGTTCTACTTTGAATATTTATTATGGAACTATGTGCACGAGTCATCTTTTACAACGAGAAATCGAGTTTAAGTACGACTTCATTTTTAAGTTCGACTCGTGCAACTGGGCCTAAAACTAAATTCCACAATTAATTTGGTGGAAAATTTCAATTATCACCGTGAAACTACATCACCAAACGAATATCTCCAAATATGAAAAAGAGAAAAAAAAATTGACATAAGTATGAGGAAGAGACATAATCTCGGATAAAACGTGCGCAGTAACGAAACAAGATTTTTCGTCGCAGATACGGATTCGTGCTTTCTACGTGGCGTTAACTGCCTTTAACCAGTCCACGACGGCTTGGTAATTGCCGCAAATTGACCAGCGGGACCCTAACCTGACACAGTGCCACACACACGCGTGTGCAAAGTCGCGTACAATACCCTAGACACAGACTGTACCTCGTACACTCTGAAAAGCAATTGCACATGCGCACGCGCGTCTTTTAAACATTCCGTGTCACACGCTTATGCTTACATACACTTACGCGCAACAATGTGCGTGCGACAGTGACGATTTAACACGGGTTCTACCGGGATTTTTTAGGCACGACCGTAAAGGGAGTGACTTATGCAATCGTCATCCTGAAAACCGTTCATGTGTGTGTGTGTGTGTGTGTCCGTGTATATCCTCGATTTCGGAAAAACGGCTGAACCGATCGGGACAAAATTTGGCACAAAAATCAAGTATTAGGTGTACAAATGAATAATCCAATTTTTTTTAAGCAGTTAAGAAATTAAATTTAAAATCATTTGATTTTCCCGCTCATATGCAGTTACGTAATGTTGACATATGGCTATTAAAAATGATAATTGGTATAACGGAAAACCTAACATAACTTTCAAAAATATTCAGTTTAATAGCCTCAGAAATGGCAACAAATAATGAGCATATCCGAGCAGTTAGGAGTGACTAAAATTATTAATTCTTAACTCCTTTGGAAGCTCTTTTTGCGTTTGTGCCGTATTTTCATCGAGCAGCTTCTCCAAATGATCGTTGTCGTACTTTCGTGCGCCTTCAGGGCGTTGTTTGCCATTCGGACAGAAATCACTGCTTTTGAATCGCTTGGACGAAAATACACATATGGTACATCGTACGGTACAATATCTTCTCCGAGGAAAGAACAAATTGATTTGCATGTCTTTGCTGAGGTTTTTCCTTGTTGGAATTCGTAGAGAATACAGAGTCGGATATGCTCATTATTTCTTGCCATTTCTGAGGCTATTAAACTGAATATTTTTGAAAGTTATGTTAGGTTTTCCGTTATACCAATTATCATTTTTAATAGCCATATGTCAACATTACGTAACTGCATATGAGCGGGAAAATCAAATGATTTTAAATTTAATTTCTTAACTGCTTAAAAAAAATTGGATTCTTCATTTGTACACCTAATACATTACTGTGAGTTCACAATAAGGTTTGTGAGAAGCCATCTTGAACCGGTACAAAATGGCGGCAAATTCAAATATCGAAAAATTCATATCTTTGGTACTATTCATTGGATCCCGATAAAATTTTACACATACATGTACACGTATGCAATGAGAATTACTGGAAATTTTCAAATTTTTTGGTTGGCCGAATCAAAAATGCCGGCTAATTCAAATCTTTAGTCCAGTATTGCGGCAAAACGACTGAACGGATCCGAACAAAATTTGGCATGTACATCGAGTATATACCCATTTGGAGCCACGAAACTTTATGTACCGCCATCTTCAACCGTTTCAAAATTATGGTTAATTCAAGTATGGAAACGTGAGTTACGTGGTCGTGCCTATGGTAGAAAGCGAAGCTTTTCTGCACCCGGCAAGGTGAGCGCGAAGCGCGAGCACCCAGCGATCGTGCCGAACACTAACCACCACTAGCTTTTCTCTTTCTCACATTTAGAGATATTCGTTTGGCGATGTAGTATATCACAGTGATAATTGAAATCTTCGACCAGGTTAATTGTGGAATAGTTTTAATAAATTAGTTTTTAAATTAATTTTAGGCCCAGTTGCAGAAGTCGAACTTAAAAATGAAGCCATCTTGAACCGGTACAAAATGGCGGCAAATTCAAATATCGAAAAATTCATATCTTTGGTACTATTCATTGGATCCCGATAAAATTTTACACATACATGTACACGTATGCAATGACAATTACCGGAAATTTTCAAATTTTTTGGTTGGCCGAATAAAAAATGGCGGCTAATTCAAATCTTTAGTCCAGTATTCCGGCAAAACGACTGAACGGATCCGAACAAAATTTGGCATGTACATCGAGTATATACCCATTTGGAGCCACGAAACTTTATGTACCGCCATCTTCAACCGTTTCAAAATTATGGTTAATTCAAGTATAGAAACGTGAGTTACGCGGTCGTGCCTATGGTAGAAAGCGAAGCTTTTCTGCACCCGGCAAGGTGAGCGCGAAGCGCGAGCACCCAGCGATCGTGCCGAACACTAACCACCACTAGTTTTTCTCTTTCTCACATTTAGAGATATTCGTTTGGCGATGTAGTATATCACAGTGATAATTGAAATCTTCGACCAGGTTAATTGTGGAATAGTTTTAATAAATTAGTTTTTAAATTAATTTTAGGCCCAGTTGCAGAAGTCGAACTTAAAAATGAAGCCATCTTGTACCGGTACAAAATGGCGGCAAATTCAAATATCGAAAAATTCATATCTTTGGTACTATTCATTGGATCCCGATAAAATTTTACACATACATGTACACGTATGCAATGACAATTACCGGAAATTTTCAAATTTTTTGGTTGGCCGAATAAAAAATGGCGGCTAATTCAAATCTTTAGTCCAGTATTCCGGCAAAACGACTGAACGGATCCGAACAAAATTTGGCATGTACATCGAGTATATACCCATTTGGAGCCACGAAACTTTATGTACCGCCATCTTCAACCGTTTCAAAATTATGGTTAATTCAAGTATAGAAACGTGAGTTACGCGGTCGTGCCTATGGTAGAAAGCGAAGCTTTTCTGCACCCGGCAAGGTGAGCGCGAAGCGCGAGCACCCAGCGATCGTGCCGAACACTAACCACCACTAGTTTTTCTCTTTCTCACATTTAGAGATATTCGTTTGGCGATGTAGTATATCACAGTGATAATTGAAATCTTCGACCAGGTTAATTGTGGAATAGTTTTAATAAATTAGTTTTTAAATTAATTTTAGGCCCAGTTGCAGAAGTCGAACTTAAAAATGAAGCCATCTTGTACCGGTACAAAATGGCGGCAAATTCAAATATCGAAAAATTCATATCTTTGGTACTATTCATTGGATCCCGATAAAATTTTACACATACATGTACACGTATGCAATGACAATTACCGGAAATTTTCAAATTTTTTGGTTGGCCGAATAAAAAATGGCGGCTAATTCAAATCTTTAGTCCAGTATTCCGGCAAAACGACTGAACGGATCCGAACAAAATTTGGCATGTACATCGAGTATATACCCATTTGGAGCCACGAAACTTTATGTACCGCCATTTTCAACCGTTTCAAAATTATGGTTAATTCAAGTATGGAAACGTGAGTTACGTGGTCGTGCCTATGGTAGAAAGCGAAGCTTTTCTGCACCCGGCAAGGTGAGCGCGAAGCGCGAGCACCCAGCGATCGTGCCGAACACTAACCACCACTAGTTTTTCTCTTTCTCACATTTAGAGATATTCGTTTGGCGATGTAGTATATCACAGTGATAATTGAAATCTTCGACCAGGTTAATTGTGGAATAGTTTTAATAAATTAGTTTTTAAATTAATTTTAGGCCCAGTTGCAGAAGTCGAACTTAAAAATGAAGCCATCTTGAACCGGTACAAAATGGCGGCAAATTCAAATATCGAAAAATTCATATCTTTGGTACTATTCATTGGATCCCGATAAAATTTTACACATATATGTACACGTATGCAATGACAATTACTGGAAATTTTCAAATTTTTTGATTGACCGAATCAAAAATGGCGGCTAATTCAAATCTTTAGTCCAGTATTCCGGCAAAACGACTGAACGGATCCGAACAAAATTTGGCATGTACATCGAGTATATGCCCATTTGGTGCCGCGAAACTTTATGTACCGCCATCTTCAACCGTTTCAAAATTATGGTTAATTCAAGTATAGAAACGTGAGTTACGCGGTCGTGCCTATGGCAGAAAGCGAAGCTTTTCTGCACTCGGTAAGGCGAGCGCGAAGCGCGAGCACCCGGCGATCGTGCCGACCACTAACCACCACTAGTTATACAGGGTGAGTCACCTAACTTGATCACATCGAATAACTTTTAAATTATGCATGATACACAAAGTTGTTTTATATGAAAGTACATGGTATTGAAGGGGACATTTATTATGTGGCTTCTTTGTAGGTGGAGGCGCTTAGGAGATTTGAAGGTGAACTTTGTTTTTTTAAATGGAATCCCTTATTCTTTTACGCCAGTTCGAAAGAGCATTGATTTCTGAGTAAAAAAGTATTGAACGTAGTTTGTCTCAAAGTTAATAGTTAACGAGATATTAACAAAAGTTTCGGCCGCGGTGAAGGATGAATGTCTCCGAATGATTCCTTAACCCTTTCCTTCCGAACGACGGATATATCCGTCATCCACATGAAAACTCACGGAGCCGAACGCCGGATATATCCGACATTCATATGATCACCCTCCGGAGACGAACGCCGGATATATCCGACATGCCAGTAAAATCGCGACCTAATTTGTAGATATTTGCGTGTATGGATAAGTTCGGATATGCGATTTTTAGGTAACAACGTGTTTATTGTAACAACGACTGGATAATTATAATACAGTATATAATATCTTTGAACTCGGTCGTAATCCTTTGTCACACTTTACGGATTAAACCGCCGTAGCGAAAGGGTTAAGGAGGGAAATACATGTAAATCGAAATGTTTTGACGATTTTCTTTTTTTTGCTTAAAAAATTAGTTTATCATCTGTAGAATATGCTCACGAAATGCGGAATTCAAGTTCGAACTCTGTGTTTATCTGTGTCATGCGTAGTGCATGTTAAACCGCGTCTACACTGGGCGAACGAACAGTGAACGAACACCGAACGCGACAGAGGCCAGGACAGCCAAAAAAAAAAGGAGATGGCAGCTCAAATGAGCGAAATGGCTGAAGAAGAAGGTATAATGTACGGGCCCGGCATAGCAGACTAAGCATTATATTATGTTAGGCCGACTAAACACTATTTTTTCGTATCAAAAACTTTAAACGAGTTTTTCTCGAAACACGTATTTTCGCGCGCCGTGCAATGTAGCTCAGCGAGTTTTTCACGGATTTAGATCAAACTTGGCAGAAATACTCTTTAACTTATTGGCTATTGCATGACGTTCCGCTTTTTTTTTTTTTTTTTTTAATTTTAAACACTATTTTTTACTAATTCTTTATGGGAAAAAATGTTGTTTTTTTTAAATGCTCCCTAATTTTCACAAAAAAAAAAAAAATTTCTTTATCTCTCCGTCATGCAAAGCGTATTTGCATATTTTAACCAAAAAAATTCGGTTTTTTAAGTTCAGACAAGATTTGAGACCGCTAGGCTGCACGGCGCAAAAAGTAGGTCCTGACTTCGAGCAGCTGTAACGCCGCCATTTGGAAATATTTTTTGTTGAAACAATTTTGGGAAATTTAATAAAACGTGTTCTATTAAATACACTTTAATTCATTTTTATACATCCCACGAGTTGTCTGCAATAAATTCTTGAAAGAACGTGCGTTTACATGTATTTCTCTCTTTAAGACGGCGATGTTTACCTGATAATTGTATTTATCAACATGGCACGTATTCTTACTTTAATGCCATCATCGACGAATTCTGTGATTCAATATATCACGTCAGTATTGAATAGATTGTCGAAGGAAGTACGTCCAAAATGAAATTTAGTAATATCGAAAAGTTGGATATGCTCTTACAATTAGTTCACGGTGCATGTGATGAAAATGCAGTGAGAGCTAAGATTGCTTGCGCTGAAAAATATCCTCACAGAATCAACCATCACGGTGCATGTTTCAAAGACTTTGTCGTTCGCTTCGAGATACATTAAGGGGATGGTTTGCAATTTCAAAAATTAACTCGCGTTTAATTGTTTGTAACGAGACGTCGCATAAATATAAAGCTTTGTTATTTTACAGGGTGTTACTTACAACATTATAAAATAAGAAAATCCATTCCAAGCCATTCCCTGGTGAATAATATCGGCGTTGCAATATAATCGGGCAAAGGGTTAAATGTACGGTTTTGCCACGATTTGGTATTTTAAATAGTTTTGCTCTATTTATTATACCTGAAAAATTAATAATAACAATAAAATTATCAAAATGGCGTTAAGAAAACGAAAAATTTGGTATCTTTCGACTTTATTTGTTACTATAAAATTGTAACAATATTTTATTTTAATTTGATTTCAGGTATAATAAATAGAGGGAAGCCTAACGATAAGAAATCGTCTTTGGGCTTCCCAAAATGTTCATCCGTTCGACTGAAATCGTGGCAAAACCGTACATTTAACCCTTTGCCCGATTATATTGCAACGCCGATATTATTCACCAGGGAATGGCTTGGAATGGATTTTCTTATTTTATAATGTTGTAAGTAACACCCTGTAAAATAACAAAGCTTTATATTTATGCGAGGTCTCGTTACAAACAATTAAACGCGAGTTAATTTTTGAAATTGCAAACCTCTCTAATTCCCTTAAGCACCGAGAGAAAAAAATGGTTGGGTTTACTATAATCTCACTATATTTTATAGTTAGATTTGGCGTCAAACATATTTTTATAGTTCACTTAACCATACAAAATATAGTAAAATGAACGATTTGTACAAATGGTTATATTATTAACTGTTACCTTTGTTCTTGTTACCATATGTATAGTAAAATGTGCTATGTGAATATAGTTAGTTCTATCACTATGTATGAAATATTCTGGTAATATTAACTATATAAAATAGTTACTTTTCTTACCATTATATATTTTCAACCATATTATATTTTTAGTTGAAATAACCATAATTTTGGGTAAAAACATAATATAATTGGTTATACTATGCCTCTATCGTAATTACTACCGAAATTATGGTAACGTTTACCATAAATATGATATTTCAAACCATAATTTTACATACACACACTTGTAATGTAATGTATTTATTTAGGTAGTTGAATAGTGTAAAAAGATAAATGTGAGAATTTTGTATGATTGAGTGTAGGTGAGTTGGTAATTGTGAGAATTGTTGGAGGAGAATAATTATTTTAGTTTGCATGGTTACTATGATAATTGTTAATGAAAAAACAATTTCAGTACTTAGATTCCTATAAGTGAATAAAAGTGGAGGATTTTTTAGGGCTCTACACTGAGAGAAACAAATCGTTCAATTTGGCGTCAAACATACTTTTATAGTTCACTTAACCATAGAAAATATAGTAGAATTTAATGATTTATTCAAACGGTTATATTATTAAGCATTACCTTTGTTCGTGTTACCATATGTATAGTAAAATGTCTGCTATGTGAATATAGTTAGTTCTATCACTATGTATGAAATATTCTAGAAATATTAACTATATAAAATAGTTACTGTTCTTACCATTATATATTTTCAACCATACTATATTTTTGGTTGAAACAACCATAATTTTGGGTAAAAACATAATATAGTTGGTTATACTATGCCTGTATCGTAATTATTACCGACATTATGGTAACATTTACCATAAATATGGTATTTCCAACCATAATTTTGTTACTATGCCATTATAGTTAGATATATCATATACTTTTCTCTCAATGTTGTATTTACTTAAACGATAGAACGAGTGAATATAGTTAGTTCTATCAGTATGTATGAAATATTCTGGTAATATTAACTATATAAAATAGTTACTTTTCTTACCATTATATATTTTCAACCATACTATATGTTTAGTTGAAATAACCATAATTTTGGATAAAAACATAATATAGTTGGTTATACTATGCCTCTATCGTAATTATTACCGACATTATGGTAACATTTACCATAAATATGATATTTCCAACTATAATTTTGTTACTATGCCATTATAGTTAGATATATCATGTACTTTTCTCTCAGTGAGGAATCATTCGGAGACATTCATCCTTCACCGCGGCCCAAACTTTTGTTAATATCTCGTTAACTATTAACTTTGAGACAAACTACGTTCAATACTTTTTTACTCAGAAATCAATGCTCTTTCGAACTGCCGTAAAAAAATAAGGGATTCTATTTAAAAAAACAAAGTTCACCTTCAAATCTCCTAAGCGCCTCCACCTATAAAGAAGCCACGTACATAATAAATGTCACCTCCAATACCATGTACTTTCATATAAAACAACTTTGTGTATCATGCATAATTTAAAAGTTATTCGATGTGATCAAGTTAGGTGACTCACCCTGTATACCGATTTCGATCAAGAGGTGTCTTTTTGGCTCTAGGATGAACTGCAGGAAAATTTACACCTCTAAATTAATTTAACAACTAATATACGAATAGTGAGATAAGTAATTAAGGAAGAACGATTCAACTTGGAAAAGAATTTTGAAATATAATTTGAGAAGGTGTCTTTTGACACCTTTGGTAGAAATAGTGTTAATACTCTTTCGATATTTAATATGTTAAAATACGTCGACACGGTAGTTTCATAATCCTTAAAAGTAGTTGCATAAAGAATTGCATAAACAATTCAAAGAAATTATAAGAATTTTAATGATGGAACACATAAACTGTGTTTTATTACTTTTATCACTCGGTTTCTACCCATCGAGGACATTTAAAAATTTAAATGATGGATGACAATTAATGGAGGATATTGAACGTAACACGTGGACACAAGCACGTGTCCATGAATGTGTAATTTAATTTCGAGAAATCTGGACAAATCAATTGGCAATTTTAAAAGAGAATAATTTGAAGGTAATTCCAATAAGACCAATGATAGTTGATAAACTTTAATTTTTCATTCGTTAGCATGCTTCACTATCCACAAACATCAGAGTCGTCGTTTGATCATTCTCTCATGCAAACCATTAGTGTATCTTATACTTTCTGTCTACAAGAGTTTGTCACGTTCAAACATGATGTTGGTTAATTGTCGACAGATTCACGGTAATAAAAATATCATGTCAATTCGAAATTATGACACTCACTTTCATCAATTGCCATAAACAATGAAAGTGATAAATTAGAGACTTTATTACTCCACTCCATTTTTTAGATTAATACCTATTATTACTAACAAGATAACTTGTAAGATGTTACAGACTAGTCACCAAATCGGTGGATGATATTAAGCCTTTGCGGTCCGAATTATTTTTTTCTATTTTTTCTTACAATTGTTAAAGACTTAAAGACAATGTCGAGCTATACTCGACATTGGACCTGTTGCAAGAAAATGTTATGTCGAGTTTCACTCGACAATGGATTGCACAGAGTTAATCCTTAACACTCTATAAGCCCGTGTAACTTTCAGGTCACATACTATTAGGTGTACAAATGAATAATCCAAATCTTTTTTAAGCGGTTAAGAAATTAATTTTAAAATCTATTGACTTTCCCGCTTTTTGGCAGTTGTGTAATGTTGACATATGGCTATTGAAAATGATACTTGGTATAGAAGAAAACCTTACGTAACTTTCAAGAATATTCAGTTTAATAACGTCAGAAATTGCAACAAATAATGAGCATATTCGACCCTGCATTCTCTACGAATTCCAACAAGGAAAAACCTCAGCAAAGATATGCAAATCAATTTGTTCTTTCCTCGGAGAAGTTATTGTATCGTACGATGTATGTGTATTTTGGTTTAATCGGTTCAAAAGCGGTGATTTCTGTCTGAACGATAAATAACGCCCTGGAGGCGCACGAAAGTACGACAACGATGATTTGCAGAAGCTGCTCGATGAAAATTCGGGACAAACGCAAAAAGAGCTTCCAAAGCAATTAGGAGCGACTAATATTATTTTGAAATTTAAGTAATTAACAGATTTTTCAAAAAGTGCACAATTAAATTTGCAAAAAATTGGGTTATTCATTAGTACACCTAATAATATATAAACGTTTTATCAAATAACGTAGATCCTTCATAGGAGAGTGTATATGTCTTAATTATATGTATAATGTTTCGGGGATAAGCAATAACAATATTGATGACAATTGGAAAGCACCATCGACTTGAAATATCAAAGTAAATGACATACACGTTTGGAAAATTTGCCTAGTAAATTTTTTGTTAATCTGCATGTATAAGTATTGATAACTATTGATTTTCGGTGGAATATATTTTTTCACATGTAAGAAAAAAATTCATCCCATAGAAGGTTAAATGTATGAATTTCTATTTGAAAATAAAAGAAAACCATAGAGCCAAAGCAAAAAGAAGGATAGGTTGTTTGTAATGGGTTTTAATATGATTCGTCCCAATATTGATATTTTGTGCATTTAAGGATTAAATGTTATACGGTGAGATTTAATCCTTAATAAATGCATAAATTTCTATTTGGAAATAAAAAAACAAACCATAGAAGTTGAAGCAAAAAAAAAGATAGGTTGTTTATAATGGTCTTTAACCCTCTGTGAACCTAGTGGAATCTGAAAGATCCGACAAATTTTCAAATGGTTCTAAATAGCCTTTAAATAATATAACGAGTATTTATTTGCAATTTTATGCACGGGTCTATTAGACCCCACCAGGATTTTTTTTCACCAAGCTCATAGAAGGTTAATATGATCCTTATCAAAATTGATATTAACTCTTCATGCACTTAAGAGTTAGCAAAAATAAAGATAGGTTGTTTGTAACAGCCTTTAATACTATTCCTATTAAAACCGATATTTTATGCATACTGAAATTTTACTGATATTTTATTTATATTTTATGAATACTGTCGACCAAAGCACTCCACCTGGACGACAAGTTCACCAATCGAAAATCATAAACAGAAAACGGAACAACCTCATGGTTAATGTGAATTCCATTGATTAATCCGTTCCACACTTTCAGAAAGCGCAGTTTTTTATAGCCGTAATTTACCTACATTTCACCAAAAAAATGGACGGTTTTAACACTATTCCTACACTGAGAGAAAAGTATATGATATATCTAACTATAATGGCATAGTAACAATATTATAGTTAGAAATATCATATTTATGGTAAATGTTACCATAATGTGGGTAATAATTACGATAGAGGCATAGTATAACCAATTATATTATGTTTTTACCCAAAATTATGGTTATTACAACTAAAAATATAGTATGTTTGAAAATATACAATGGTAAGAAAAGTAACTATTTTATATAGTTAATATTACCAGAATATTTCTTACATAGTGAGAGAGCTAACTATATTCACATAGCACATTGTACTATACAAATAGTAACAATAACAAAGATAATAGTTAATAATATAACCATTTGTATAAATCATTCATTCTACTATATTTTGTATAGTTAAGTGAACTATAAAAATATGTTTGACGCCAAATCTAACTATAAAATATAGTGAGATTATAGTAAACCCAACCATTTTTTAGGCACGACCGTAAAGGGAGTGACTTATGCTATCGCCATCGCGAAAACCGTTCGTATGTGTGTGTGTGTGTGTGTGTGTGTGTGTGTGTGTGTGTGTGTGTGTGTGTGTGTGTGTGTGTGTCCGTGTATATCCTCGATTTCGGAAAAACGGCTGAACCGATCGGGACGAAATTTGGCACAAAAATCAAGTACAGTACTGTGAGTTGACAATAAGGTTTGTGAGCCGCCATCTTGAACCGGTACAAGATGGCGGGAAATTCAAATTTCGAATAAAATTTAATTTTGCCGGTATTTCGAAACGGTTGAAGATGGCAATACATAAAGTTTCCTGGCACCAAATGGGTATATACTCCACGTGCATGCCAAATTTCATCCAAATCCGTTCAGCCGTTTGGCCGGAATACTGGATTAAAATTTTTTTTAAGCAAATTTAAGTCTTTAATCTAGTATTCCGGTAAAACGGCTAAACGGATTCGGACGAAATTTGGCATGTACATGGAGTATATACTGATTTGGTGCCACGAAACATTGTGTATGGTCATCTTCAACCATTTCGAAATGGTGCCAATTTCAAGTCTTTAATCCACTATTTTATTTTATAATTATAGTTTGAAAATCCCGTAATTTCGAAACGGTTGAAGATGACCATGCGTAAGTTTCGTGGTACCAAATGGGTATATTTTTGAACTACATGCCAAATTTTTTCTGAATCCGTGCCGGCGTTTCGGCGGAATACTGGATTAAAGATTTCAATTTCCGCAATTTCTGAATTGTTAAAGATAACCCTAACCATGCATAAAGTTTTACTGCAGCAAAGGGGTATATACTTGATGTACATGTAAAATTTTAGTTTGAATGCATTTAATTGTCCGGTTTCGATCACTTGCGCGCATTGCAGAAATGCTGCATTTCGCGGGCGAGCGCGAAGCGCGAGCACCCGACGTTCTCAGGGGGTATGGCGCTTGAGCGAAGCGAAAGCGCAGAGGACTCTCTAGCATAGTTTAATATCTCAATACTTGAATTTTCAACAATTTCGAAACGGATTGAAATTCGTGGGCGAGCGCGAAGCGCGAGTGCCGCGGTCGTGCCTATTGCAGAAAAGCGAAGCTTTTCTGCACCCGGTAAAGCGAGCGCGAAGCGCGAGCAAAGGCGATCTGGGGGGTTGGCGCTTGAGCGAAGCGAAAGCGCAGGGGGTTTACCCCCTAGTTGGAAATGACGAAGTGGCTAGAAGAAGAGGATTTGGGCGATTTATGGAGATATTTACAAGTGATATATGAATTGTAACCTTCTCTCGTGACTACATTTCTCAACCAATTCTGATTTCAAGATATGGATAATGTAATTTTCGACAATATAAAGAGCGAAGCATTTCATTAAGAAATATATCCATGCAAATTTTTTACCAGGCTATGTTAAGAATATCTGATAAAAATATCTGTTAAGAATATTTGATTAGAGGAATCTGTTTAGAACATTCTACTCTTAAATTAAGAAGATCCTCTTGTTGCTTATTTTAGTAGCAAATATTCTAAACTTAAGTGGTCAATTCTTAAGATAAGAATACCATTTTTTCAGTGTGAGGATTGAAATGAATTTCTTCCTCGTTGTTACACTTTTTCTAATTGAGCCGTTCAATGCACAAATCGATTAATTCCACTTTTTGGAAATGACCAAGTGGCTAGAAGAAGAGGATTTGGGCGATTTATGGAGATATTTACAAGTGATATATGAATTGTAACCTTCTCTCGTGACTACATTTCTCAATCAATTCTGATTTTAAGATATGGATAATGTAATTTTCGACAATATAAAGAGCGAAGCATTTCATTAAGAGTTTTGTTTCCAATAATTATACACGAAATATATCCATACAAATTGTCTACCAGACCAGGTTAATAATATCTGTTAAGAATATTTAACTAGAGGAATCTGTTTAGAACATTCTACTGTTGAATTAAGAAGATCCTCTTGTTGCTTATTTTAGTAGGAAATATTCTAAACTTAAGTGGTAAATTCTTAAGATGAGAATACAATTTTGTCAGTCTACTTTCTCGAGGCAAATTAAAAATTATGAAAGAGGATCTTCTTTTATCATTAACCCCTTTGCATTCTCATGTATCAGCAGAGCATATTCGATTCACGGATGCAAATGTGTTAGTATCATTTCACTCGATTGGCAAATGCATGCACACTGATAACCTTTACCAAACGTACACACACACTCACGCGTGTAGTGAAAGGGTTAAACCGAAATCATATCTCCGCCCGTCCTAGATGCAATGAGGATCGGATTTGGTGGGGTTACGCAGTGGATTAGATACGCGGCCAGTATCGTTAAAAATAGAATGACGGCCGACAACACCATCCCACCACGATTCACCACTACCATCGTCAGACTCTTTACTTATGCAATCGGCCACGTGGATCTTCTCTCACCGCCTTGGCCTGTTCTCACTTCCCTCTTCGATCTGTCTCTTCTTTCTACACCCACAAAATTCCTCTCTGTAGGTTCGATCCGCAGACATTCGTCAGAACAGTCAAGAACAGGTCAACATTTGTCGTCATTCGACTCGAAGATGACGAGTAAATGATGTAAAGATAAGAATCTTTGTTCTAAGTAGCCTCATTTATTGAAATTGTTAATCCTTAACCTTTTAACGGTGGAAAAAATTCAGTTATAATCGATATTTGATTAGACGTGTAAAATCGATATTTTACTTTAATAAATTATTCCTAAAGTCGAGCAATTGCTGGTCGATATATCAACTACTCTCGTCATTAAAAGGTTGAACGCATAAAGTATTAATTTTTGATGCCAAGTATTAAAGACCATTGCAAATAATTTATCTTTCTTTTTGCATTGACTTTATGGTTTTTTTTTTATTGGCAAATAGAAATTCATGGATTTAAGAGTTAAATATCACTGTATAATATTTCTCTATGGTTTTTTTATTGACAAATAGAAATTCATGGATTTAAGGGTTAAATCGAACAGTATAACATTTAATTGTTAAATGCATAAAGTATCAATTTTGATACGGATCATATTAACTGCCATTGCAAACAATCTATCTTTCTTTTTGCTTTGGCTCGATGGTTTCTTTTTAGTTTCAAATAGACGTAGGTTTAAGGGTTAATTATGTGCTCCTGTATTTACATCAGTACTTTTCAATCGTATTAGTCGATAATATTTCTGTGAAGCTATTAATTGAGAATTATGGATACACGATGTAGTTTCATTCTTATCACGTCTCATATAACAAAAATTGCTTAACAAAGCAATATTACATAATCATAATTACTGCAATATTACATAAAGCATAATTACTGAAACCTCTTACAATTCTTTTGGTATATTTTCATGGTAAAATAAAAGTTCTTAAACGGTTCTCTAATTAAGAAGCAATTTTTCATTTCTTTTTTATTAGGAAAAAATTAAAAAAGTTTTTAAAAAGTGGATTGCTTATGGTTTTGTTAATTATTAAATGCATCAAGCATCAATTTTTATAACAATCTTACTAAAGGCCATTAGAAAGAACCTATCTTTCTTTTTGCTTTGGCTCTATGGTTTTATTCATTTTTCAAATAGAAATTTCTGCCTGTAAGAGTTAAATCTTACCGTATAACATTTAACTCTTAAATGCACAAAGTATCAATTTTGATGCCAGTAATGTTGAAAGCCATTGCAAACGACCTATCTTTCTTTTTGCTTCGGCTCGATGGTTTTCTTTTTACTTTCAAATAGAAATTCGTACATTTAAGGTTTTATTATGTTCCCTAGATTTGTATCCACTTTTCAATTATCTCGGTCGCTAACATTTCTGTGAAGCTATCAACTAAGAATTATGGATACACGATTTACACGATGCATTTTCATTCTTATCACATGGTTCTTTAAATAAAAAGCACTTTGTTCACTTTTTTTCTTATTAAGAAAAAATATCAAAACAAATTTTAAAAAAATTGCTTGCTTATACTTTTGCTAATCCTTAAACGCATGAAATAAAAATTTGTTGATACCCGTCGTATTGAAGGCCATTAATAAACATATTCAGTTCCTTCCAGCAATACAAATTCTTTTTTTTATTCTCAGATAGAAATTCATGAATTTAAGGGTTAATCTCCTTCGATGAAACCTACGAGATTTTATCATGTGAAATGGTAGAAAGTCTCGATTGATCGATCGATTAAACATTACCAGAAGATGTAACCTAAACAAACGTTAACTGATGTTACGATAGCTGTACCGGGATTCTGTAACACCGTGGGTGTTTACGATAATTCGATTTCGAGTTAGTTCGACTAGGGTCGAAAAATATGATAGGCACAACCACCTATTGTCTTCATGATTCATGACAACCCAATGTTGTCCGGTAAGTCGAGTAGAGTTAGTTAGGATAGCGTAGTGAATGGCCTAGTTTACATCGTGCATTTAATACGCGTATCAGGTACTATATTTGTACCAAATTCGTACTAAAAACTTAGTACGCACGATGTAAACACTGTCGAATCAATTTAGTACGAGCGTATTAAATAGGCGTATCGTACTAAACTGATACGCGTACCAAACGATACAAATGACGATGTAAACGCATGAAATTCGGTTTGGAGGATTAACCTGAAATAAGCTAACCTCAATGCTTGTTATATGTTGTTGCTTACTTCTTATGACTTGTAGCTGTGTGAAAAATGTCTTTTGGAAAAGGTTCAAACTGAGGAGAACAAGAAACTCGTATATTTTTAGAATTGTGCATTGATAAAGAAATAATTTTTTTAATGGATGGGAGAAAACATAAACATATAGACATTTTTAATTCACTGGTTGAAAATATATGGAGAAGAAAGGTTTCTGTAAAACGGCGCAACAAATGCAATTAAAGTTAAAAAATTTAAAATTAGCCTCTATTACAAACCGTTATTATTACAAATTATTATTCATATTTTCTCGTTTTTATACAACTTAATTTGCAATTCTCCATTGTTCTCCATACGGCCAGTAGCAGGCAATCAACATGAATTAAATTCGTATTATTTTATTCCCTTAGTACATGCTTAATACACTCGATGTAAACGCACCCGTACTAAAGCTTTGATGCGCACCAAATTTAATACACGTACCAACGTTTCTACGATGTAAACTAGGTCAATAACGTGCGTACGAGAATCGACAATTATCAGGTAATAGAATTTTGTTAAATGTGAAACAATTTCATTAGAAAACAATGAATTATTTCACGAAAATTACAAGTACTAAATTAAAGTTACTACTTGTTTAATTCACCACTTGTAATTTTCGTTAAATAATTCATTGTTTTCTAATGTAATTGTTTCACATTTAACAAAATTCTATTACCTGATAATTGTCGATTCTCGTACGCACGTTATTCACTACGCTAGCCTAACTAACTCTACTCGACTTACCGGACAGCATGGAGTTGTCATGAATCATGAAGACAGTAGGTTGTGTCTATCATATTTTTCGACCCTAGTCGAACTAACTCGAAACCGAATTATCGTAAACACCCCGTAACGACATATGTCGCTATCGTTATCCATCGATATCGATGATTATCGCAAAAGGTTATACACTAACTAGTAGTCAACGACAACTCTCGATAATGTAAATCGTTACATTCCGAAAAGCATCGAAGCCAGCAAATTTTTGACAATTCTGTACTGAGGCAACGATGTTTAGTTACATGATATAATTATACCCTAACCCTAACATTTTTGCGATAATCATCGATATCGATGGATAACGATAGCGATATTTGTCGTTACGGAGTTACAGAATCCCGGCACTGATCGTGTACACGCGAGATCATTTGAATTTTATCGACACGCTGCACAGTGGGCCAGATGCTGTTCGTAGCGTGACAAAACTGAAGAAGTTCGTTTTTATACTTTTTTTTGTAAGTAAACATTTTAATATAACATATGATACACATTTTTATTAAAATAAAATAATTAAACGGTTTAATTACTATTCGTATTTATCACAGTATAAGATCACAGATTTAATATATGACACGAAATAATACTCTTCTTGATATTGATAAAATACATTGCATTTTTTATGATAAAATAATAACATACTAAAAGAATTACGGAATTTTCTTATAGTTCCTTGCGTAAAACGCATACGTACTTACTTAAAGACGAAGAAAAAAGAATGTTGTACCGGTCTTTACCAATATTATCGTATCATTTTAAAATCGTCATGAAATAAAGAATTAGAAATATAAAAGAAAAACTGTTACTAAGTGTTACTTTTTAATATATGAGTAACTGAAACCTGGGGTTGGAAAACGTATCGACAAAAATACACTTCTACTTGTAACTTCGTTTTCTGGCAGTTTTTCATTAAATTTAGAGAAACGAATGGATACAAAATAAAGTGTATACCTTGAACTAAAGGTTCCATAATAAAAATTTCGTTACTTATGTCATAAATCAGAAGCACGACCGACTGTAACCTAACCAAATTATGCTTCACTTGTCATGATTACCAACTCCAAAATTGACTTCCTTTTGAGTAATGTTTTATGACCGAATGGTACATTTTTGAAAACTTGGAACTATGGCGAATTATACTTTGATCATTTGTCAATATTAATATCTATTTGTGATAGGATTATGTGTTTAATAAAAAATTTATTTTTCTCACCCTACGAAAAGAATCTGGCCCACTGTACGCTGAACATGCAAATGTAAATTCTTATGGCAAATTGCAGATGGCGCAAATGTGTGAAAAAAATCGCACAGCTTATTCCACAATCGTTTGGATAACCGAGTATCGTCATTTGAATTGCATTATCGCTCGCGTAACCTTCGACCTTGCCGCGTGCTTTCTCCACTGGTCGATTATACATTGATATCCCTAGAAGGATGCCGTGACCTGGTAAAGTGATTCGAAAACGGAAAAAAAAATAGAAACAGTTCAAAAATCCCACGAACTAATAGCTCTCCAGGTTATATTTATTTCCACTTTCTCATTCTCCTTTTTTTTCTTCATTCTTCATAACTTCACGAAGACAGTCTTATTATTACGATAATAAAGCGAAAAGTACCCTTAAGTTCTTTGACAAACTGATTCGTGTATTTGGTTAGTTAATTGATGACTAAAAAAAAAAAATTAAGTAACCTACGTGGATGATATTGTCCGAGTAGGAAACTGACGAATATCAAATGATATTGTGTAAGTACGGATATTATGCTGGAATAATTTCGTTATTTATCTCGTCATATTATCTCAGTTTCTTTAAGTAGAAGTGAAAAGTATTAGCTGAACCTTGGTCGGATGTTATACAAACTGATGAACACACGCGTCCATATTCCAGTCATTCGATACTTAAGGGTGAATATGTCTTAATCATTAACACCTTCGCGAACGTGAATGCTATATCATTCATTTTCATTGTGATGCAGAATGACACGAATGCTGTAACATTCAAATTCTAAAGCCAATTATTTTGAATTGAATTTTGTAGCACCTTAAGTTTTTGTAATTATTATACCTGTCAAGGTAATGACTAACTGATTCTTTAGGTATTATCTTATCTTTTCTCTGTGTATTTACAAATTTGTCAAATTTCGGATATCACAATCATTTTAAAAATGAAATCACTGTCAATTTTTGCATCTCGCTGAAACTTTTACTGTCCACGAACGTGTTAATTGCATAAAGTATTAATTGTGATACCAATCATATTAACACTGTTTCTACCAAAGGTGTCAAATGACGCCTTCTCAAATTGTATTTGAAATTTATTTTCCAAGTTGAATCATCTTTCCTCAGTCATTTCTTTCACTATTCGTATGTTAATTGTTAAATTAATTTAGAGGTATCATTTTCTTGCAGCTCATCCTGGACACAGATAGACGCCTTGGTCGAAACAGGTATATACAAAATCTCGGTAGAAATAGTGTTAAAGGCCACTGACCCTTTCACTACCGAAGGCGTATATATACGTCCTCACAAATCCATCGATACACACGAAAGGCATAAATATACGCCCTCTGCAATTGTTTACTATGACCTTTCCTGTTTTACCAATTGATTCAATTTATTTGCAATTATTGTTTTTGTTAAATCTCAAGAATAGCATCAATTCCTCGTGTACTGTTTTGGTCAGTGGAGAATTAGTCACAGGGACTAACATGTGAATATCGCGTCGTCTGTATCGATGATTTGCTCCGAAATAAACCGAATTTTAATTTTCAAATAGAAATGCATGCACTCCAGTTCTTCTTCAAAAGAAGGATAGACCAACGTTGCAGAAGAAAGTTGACGAAACATTAAACACAGAAGTAAAATAAGCTACTGTGTCATTTGACTATTTCGTAGCAATTGTTGCACATGCGCACGCGCATTTTAATATCATTGTAGTGCACTGGTTGGTGACAATAGTTAGTACATTTGAATTGGAAGAACAAACGTGTCAATGACAAATTCAGTTGCACCTGTTCATAGAATACTCCTTTTCCATCCTCGTGCGGTACTTTTAACAATTAAATGCACGAATTTCTATTTGAATAAAAATTTCTATTTAAATCATGGAGCCAAAGCAAAGAGAAAGATAAGTTGTTTGCAATGGCCTTTAACATGGTTGGTATCAAAATTGATGCTTTGTGCATTTAAAAATTAAATGTTATATGGTAAAATTTTACCTTTACATGCACGAATTTCTATATAAAAAATAAATAAAACCATAGAACCAAAGCAAAAAGAAAGACAGGTTGTTTGCAATTGCTTTTAACATTACTGGTATCAAAATTGATATTTTATGCATTTAAGAATTAAATGTTATATTGTCAGATTTAACCCTTAAATGCATAAATTTCTGTGTGAAAATTAAAAAAACTATAGAGCCAAACCAAAAAGAAAGATAAGTCATTTGTAATGGCCTTCAACATGATTGGTATCAAAATTGATAATTTATGCATTTAAAAATACATATTTTAAGATGAAATTTAACCCTTACATGCATGAATTTCTATTTGAAAAATAAATAAAACCATAGAGCCAAAGCAAAAAGAAAGGTAGGCTGTTTGTTATAGCCTTTAATATGATTGGTATCAAAATGTGCATTTAAGGATTAATACAGACAAAATCCATGTACATGCACGTGAACTTAGCGAATGAGACGTGCAAAGACCGTCATACACGTTCAAACCATTTGACCAAACGATTGGAGCAAATCGTCGCGTCAAACAATTTCGATCGAGTCATCTGAAGATATGCCGATTGTTCGATTGTCGTGACAAAAGCAAATGAGGTTGAACCTACATTTAACTTCTATATATTAGGTACTTTCCTTTTACCACTTTGATCAGATCATATCACATCACTTCAGAGGTAGACACAAATCTGATTGGATTATCTAAAGTAGACAAAAATATGATTGCACGAATTGTACTGAACTGATCCGAATATTATACTTCAGTTGTAAAAGGAAAGCACAGCTATTGCAAACATCGAGGAATAAAATAAATATCTAGAGGTGAACGTTTCAACTTTCAAATAAATTTGATCAAAAGGTTTGATCCAATTCACAGACCTTATAAATATGGACTGGTCATTTATGTCTGAAAAAGGTTAGACAGAGTAAACACACTTTTCAAAACTTCTCTGTCTCTTACTACTCCAAAAAAATGCTTTGCACATGTTTGCTGGTGTGCAAGTTAGAGTGAAACGAATAAATTTTCTATCTCATGTTTTTATCTCCAACAAGATAAATCTATTTTTTATCTCACTGCAACCTATAGACACTTGATTATGCCTGCCTGCTATACAAATAGAGTAAGATAAAAAAAAATAAAATTATCTCGCTCCAACCTGCAGAGACTTGATTATGCCTGCCTACCATACAGGTAGAGTAAGATAAAAAAAAAATAAAATTATCTCACTGCAACCTACAGACACTTCATTATGTCTACCTACCATACAGGTAGAGTGAGTTAAAAAAAAAATTATCTCACTTCAATGGACTCACACAAAACATATCTCTAGGTAGCACGACAGTCTAAGAACTCGCGAAAAGTTTCTCTGTCTAACTTCTCAGCCGACCCTATAGTCAATGTCCAGTCCACATATACAAACTCTATGATCGAACCACTTGATCCAGAGCAGATAGAACACTTATACCGATACTGTGAAAACAGAAAGAAAAGGAAAAAAAGGCTAATCCTTCAGAAATCACTGAAACACATCGAATCGTTTGCTTGCGTACCCTTGTAAGTATCATCATGCCTAAAAGTACGCTCCTCGGTTCTTCGGCCTCCACTCAAGAATCCTTAGCATCCTACGTTGCACCAGTAAGTTCTCGGACGATATCACCTCGCACTACCAAACACCCTTCTTTCTCCTTATTAAATTACTATACTCGTGACGAGCTGCTGACAAGATTGAATAAAAAAAAAAAAAAATGGAGAATTTGGTGACAGGGCTCTCAAGCGCGTCCTAGGAGGGTAATGCAATTATGCAACGGCGTGTCGTGTGCTTGCAGCTCGTGCACGGCCCAGTGACGCAACAACCCGCCAATGGACAGAAATAGTAATAACGAAAAGCGAGATGATGACACGCGCAAGCTCTCACGGCGCAACAATGTGTGCTGATAGAAATCACTCGCGCACAGTAAATCTCTTCTTCTCTTGATTATTGTCGTGTTTCTCCGATGATTGCGTGTGTGCACCAACTATGAGCTCCACACTCGATTACATACACTGCACAGTTGCATTTGGTTTGGTGCTCTTGTGCGTCGATGAGCGCGGAAGTCGACACGGCCTCGATGGCGCGCGCGCTAACTTCGTCTGGCGAAACTTGAATCAGCGCACGGTAGATTAACCCCACCCTGTCTCTCCGCCCCACCATCCGGCCTTCTCTTACCCCCACTACAGTTCGTCACGCGCTTACCCCCACCTCTTCCTCTTCTTCTACCGCTTCTTCCACTTGCTCACCGCGCTCGACCTCACCCACGTTTCTTAGTACACTTTCTCGCATGTGACTCTCTCCCACCCTCATAAATAGGATAATGCACATGTGTCGTGAATGGAAAGAAGGATGATTATTGGATTATCTATCAAATTCGGGTATTAACACTCTGACTGGCAAGTTACCTGAATACGAGTTGGTGGTTTGAGTAGCTGATTATGAATGATCAAAATAGATATTTGGAAGCATAGTTAACGCTTTAGATAGTTAACTAAATAGTCATCAGAATTCAAGGTGAAGTAGGGTTTAATTTGTTAATTAGAGTATGAAGGAGGGTGGTTTAGATGTTGTATAGGGAGATTTGATTCTTAAATGTATGAATTTTTAATTGAAAATAGAGCCGAAGCGAAAGGAAAGTAAGTTGTTTGCAGTGGTATTTGATGTGATTCGTATCGAAATTGATACTTTATGCGTTTAAGAGTCGAACTGAAAGATTAAGTTTCACTTATACCCGAAATTCCGTTCCACGGTCATCTCCTAAAACGGAAATTCGATTTTAAGTATGATTGCATTTTTAAGCTCGGCTTGTGCATCCGGACTTAAGAGCTCAGTTTTATACGGTGAGATTTAACGTTCAAATGTGTGAATTTGTACTTGGAAATAAAAAAGCAATAGAGCTAAAGCAGAAAGAAAGGTAGGTCGTTTGTAATGGCCTTTAATATCATTGGTATCGAAATTGATACTTTGTGCATTTTAGTGCCCAACCGAAAAGGTAATTAAGCTGATTAAAGTTTACGGTAAACCATTAACGAATTTTTTTAGCCAATGCACAGTTTAACACTTAAATGCATAAACTATCTATTTTGATACCAATCATATTAAAAACCATTACAAACGACCTATCTTTCTTTTTGCTTTGTCTGTACAGTTTTTCTTTTTTTATTTTCAAATAGAGATTTTTTCCATTTTTAGATACGACCGTAAAGGGAGTGACTTATTCATAATTCCTCTTACAATTCCGCACGAGCCATAAATCCAAAATAATTCGATCTCATACTGTGAATAATTTCTAGGGCTTTGTCTCTGTGGTATTTTTCTTTTTTATTATCAAATAGAAATTCATGCACTTAAGGGTTCAATCTCACCGTATAACATTTAACCCTTAAATTTACAAAATATCAATTTCCATACAAATCACATTAAAAACCATTACAATATTATCATCTTCCTTTTTGATTTGTCTCTACGATTCTTTTTTTCATTTTCAAATAGAGACTCGTGCATTTAAGAGTTAAGTGCCCATTCGTTTCGCGCGCTCACGCGCCATGCTTCATTGGCAAGACAAGCGCGATTGCGTAACAGAATTACTCGCGAAGCATGAACCACGAACGATAATCGATAAGAGCGAAAGAGTGCTAGAATCGAAATTGTCTTCAGCCATTTTTGCACACTCGTGTGAATTTTCCATATGTTTGACACACTTAAAAGAAAAACTAATAATTGCTACGATATGACCTATGACCGCAGAAAAAACGATCACACGATCTTCGAATTCACTGGGCTCATTAAGTGGTACGAAAACGTTATCTGCCACGGAACACAATGCACGACCTCGCGAAGAGATAACGGCTAATCTCCGACTCGCGATCACCTGACTCGTAAATACTTCCGCAACGTCTCCGTTAGTTGAGAGCTCAGTAAATCATCATCCTTTGCTTGAACCCCGTGCTCTCTTCGTGCTAGTAATTTCCAGTGGCGCCACATTGAAAGAATAGCTCCAGGCGCCTAGGAAGGAGCCACTTTGGGGACGGATGGTGGGGAGGATGGAGGTAAAGAGGGGATGAAAGCGAAAGTGAAGAAACTCGAGATGGACCGTGAGCATAACAAGCACTGGGATTGATGATAGAATTGTTTTAGATTTAGTATCTTGGTTCAACTATTAGTACGCTCGTACTCTTTTATTAACACTCTGTCGTATTAACCCTCAACGTTCACACTTCCATGGTAAGAAACAACGTTCACACTGGGGTCCAAAAAACCCCCAACGACTTTGAACTATTGGCATTTTGACACTATTGCGAAATTTAAGTTGTAAAAATGTATAAACCTTCTTTAACTCGAGCAGAATAAGAACAGGTCATTGCAAAATCATTTTACATCACTTAAATACTAAAAAAAAAAAAAATTCGCAAACAAAATAAACCTGAAAAAATTCCCTTTTTACTTAGAAATTTATACATTTTTTTAATTTCTATATTTTAAGCTAAAAAATTATGGACATACTCTAGAGATATGTCACTTCAATAAAAAAAATAGTTTTATAATGGGCATTCCAAAAAATATATTTATTTTGAAATATGAAAAAGGCTATTTCTTAAAAAAATGGAAATCAGGAAGTATGCAAAACATCTGTATTCTTTATTACAAAAATATGATAAATCCGGCAAACGGAAACTGACAGTTTTCAAACTAAGCCAAATATTCTACTTAAAAGAGAATACCTTGAAGTAACATTAAATGATAGGTCAAGCTCAATTTACAAGAAATTACATATTGAAAACTTCGACCAATAATACCTTGGGGTCCAATGGACCCCCAGTGAACGTTGAGGGTTAAGGTGTTAAGTAATAATGTGTTAAATCTAGCACCCAATGAGATTTCAACGAAACGAAGGACCATATGTGGACCGTTGTACAAATGACACCAAGCGAGTTATGAAGTTGAACGTAAGTTTTGTATGTTTTTTGTATATTTCTTATTTGTTGCAGAGAAAACAATCCTTACACATATGCCAGATCTGAAATTCCTCTTTTTTCCAAATACTTCCAAAAAAAGAATCCACAATTTGCTTGTATTTGATTTATTTTTATGATCGAAAATGCTTTTCGTTTGTTTTTATATTTATCGAAGTCTGTGTATAGTTTTATTTTATTCTTCTTTCCAAGCGATAAATAATTGTCAACCTCTCGTTTGAAAATCCCGCCATTTAGTGCAATTTGGTAGATTTCCGATCGACAATTCAATACGTTTATTAAACCGCATGCGGCCGCACTGAACATAACTAACGCACGTCGAAAGAATTTTTATACATACATCTCAAATCTAAAATTACCCCTTTTCCCCAAATACTTAAAAAAAATAACCCAAACTTGCTTGTATTTTATTTATTTTTATGATCAAAACAGCTTTTCAATTTATTTCATATTTCTCAAAGCCTGTGTAGAGTTCTATTTTATTCTTCTGTCCAAGCAATAAACAATCGGACCGTTTATTTTGAAAGTGGTATAAATCCATTTAAAAAAAAAAAGAATTATCTGATTATAAATAAAAAATGTACACTAAATTGACCACAAATTAAATGATATCTACTTTTTTTAAAAAAAAAATGGACTTACACTTTTAAAATAAACGGTCCAATTGTCAACCTCTCGTTTGAAAATCCCGCCATTTAGTGCAATTTGGTAGATTTTCGATGGACGATTCGATACGTTTATTAACACTAGATTTACCAAACATTTTTTATAAACACAATTTTCCATTTGAACTAGTCAAATTGACTGGTTTCCATAAATCTAGTGTTAAACCGCATCACAGTGTGATATTTTGGCAATCTAGCTGGAAATAATTCTACTGTCCGACACCATTTTTGTAACACGAGTGTGAATAGTCATTTCCTATGGATTTTTGCATGCTAGACACGAATCCGTTATCCGAATCTGTCTATCGCATCACAAATTTGAGAAAAATGGCGTCAAGAAAATAAGATATAATAATTTTGAGGGTTTTCATGGCGTTGTAGAATCGGTATCAAATTCTTTTCTCAATTTCGTTAATGCTACACGAAAGTATAAACTTATAGCTTTAAGATGCATTTTGTTCCACTTCGATATGAGTTTTCGTTTTCGATATACAGTTAAATTTAAAAGCACTAATTGTGCGTGAATTATCATGTCCAGAATTAGTTTCTTTCAAAGAGTGTGAATAGTCATTTTCCATGTATTTTTGTCCGCTGAACGCGAATCCGTTGCCGAATTTTAAGGAAAACGACTTTGTTGGCGTATGTTCATGTTTTCAAATTTTAGACAGATTTTTAGTTTATTATATATTATTATATGAAGCCCTAATAATTTTTTTCTGCAAACTTGACTCATATACCATGTAAAACTGAAAGAATTTCTTGCCACAATTTGCCTCTTTATATTTTTTTCTTCAAATTTCTGAAAGAAAGTCGTTTTTCTTAAAATTGGGCAACGGATTCGCGTTCAGCGGACAAAAATACATGGAAAATGACTATTCACACTCTTTGAAAGGAAATAATTCTGGACATGATAATTCACGCACAATTAGTGCTTTTAAATTTACCGTATGCCGAAAACGAAAAATTATTTCGGAATGAAACAAAATGCATTTTAAAGCAAAAATTTGATACTTTCGTGTGGCATTAACGAAATAGACAAGAAAAATTTGATGCTGGCTCTACAATGCCATAAACACCCTCAAATTCGTATTTTTGCGCCTCTTTCATGCAATTTTTTTCAAAATTGTGAGGTGATTGTTAACTTTGGACGACGGATTCGTATTCAGCAGGCAAAAATACATAGGAAATGACTGTTCACTCTCTTATAACAAAATTTCGTAAGCCTGAGTAATTATTTTCAGCTAGATTGCCAAAATATCACACTGTGCGCATGCGGCAGCACTGAACGTAACTAATGCACATGGCGATGTGCGTCGCACCAGTTCGAGTGACGCAAGGGGCGAGCAGATAACGTAGACGTCTGTCCGACAATGGGGATTACGTGCTCACGATACGTTTCCCTATTGCTCGCAGTTTTCTCACGTTTTTATATTTCAATTGCACATTACATCCTATATCACTGTTTACAAAAGATTCTCTCTCATCGTGATCTAAGAAGCCGCCGGTTATCGTCAATAAAAACATCTTTTGATCACGTGACATTTTATATACCCTCCCTTATATGGCCAAGCTCGAACTCGTGCCAACTACGTACGATATCGTTCTTAACTCACGATCGGTTTAATCGATTTACGAGCCTAAGAAGTTTCCGTTTGTAGTAACTCGAGTTTTTTTTTTTTTGATTTTTAAGCAAATTCGATCATTTTTGTTCGGAAAGATAAAATCCAAGAATGTTGAAGGGTTATGATTAAAGTGTGAACAGACGTGAGAATAAATCTTCTTTGAGCATTTTATTTTGGTATGTCACGAGGATTCGATAAATGTATAAGAAAAGAACAGATAGTAATGGAATTTTCACTTATTGAACATTGTGTTGCACTGTATAATCGTGTTGATGATTCAACCATACCGGATGATCCGAAATAAAAAATAAATAAATATATTGCTAAAGTTTATTGCATTATTTAAACCAGTGGTTCTCAACTTTTTCAAAGTCATGGAACACTTTTGATTAGAAGGATAATACTACTGAGATTTAGGATTTAGGATTACTAGAACGGTTACCTTACCTTTCCACGGTATTCACAGGAGATGTACACGGTGTGAAACAATATGGTTAATTAGGGAGTAACTCGTTTTGCCGAAAGAGCAGGTAGTTGGCGTGATATTATCCCTAATATTTAAAAGATACGACTTAAACACGATTTAAAGATACGATTTTTTCTTAATCTCCATATACAAGTTTGAAATTGTCTATTTTCCGTTGTATAACATTTTTTTATACATATCCTTACCCTAAATGCCTTCCAAATTTAACAAATTTACCTATTAAATATTTTCTTAATCTGCATATATAGGTCTATAATTGTTCATTTTCCATCGTATAACATTTTTTTATATGTAAACAAAAATTCGACTCATAGAGAGTTAACTAAAAATAATATACATTCTACCCTCTTTAAAGTAAATCCGTTCTAAATCCATCCCCTTTTCACAAAATTACACATTGTCAATTTTGTACACCCAACAAAAGAAATAAACTTTGAGTTACAGTGTTTAACACTATTCCTACCGACCCACAGTGGTCCGTTTGACGATTCTAGCTGGACAAAAATAGGAAAATCACTTTCCCACGGAAGTGAATGACAATTATTTATTTCGATAGTCAAGACCTCAAACTATCCTGGTATATGGAATATTTCCTCTGAATAAGTCGTTAAATAAATTTTAATTAACATTGAAGTCAGAGTAAGACTAGCTAACCAAAGTAGTCGTTTTAAGTCACCTGCATTCAATCTTACACCACACAAGTGTTTGTGGGACGATAAGTTTCGTTGATGGCTCGATATATAAGTACAGATCTGTAGTTTACAAAACCTTTTGGTTTTTTGCTGTAACTCAAATGGTTTTCGTGTGGCACCATTTTCAATTGTTATGTGCAACTTTTCGTAATTCTCATATATAATTAGACTTACAATTTGAGTGCTGCGGAGTTCCGCGATGGGCTTTGGTGCGTTTGAAAGCTTATTCCTTACCCTATCGGATGCCACAAAATTTGGGTGCGGCCGCCTGCGGCTCCGGTTGTTATTTCAATTGTTATAAGTAACCGCGCGGTACATCCCATAGTATATCTCCAGAATTAATAAAATTCTCAAGAAACGGCTCATTGGATTGGAATAAAATTTGACAGATTAATCGAAGATGTACTATTGTACTTATATTAAACTTTCCAGACCGCCATTTGTAGCCGCATAACTCACGTTTCCATACTTGAATTTCCCATAATATTGAAACGGTTGAAGATGGTAGTACATAAAATTTCGTGGCACCAAATGGGTATATACTCGATGTACATGCCAAATTTTGTTCAGATCCGTTCAGTCGTTTTGCCGGAATATTGGACTAAAGATTTGAATTAGCCGCCATTTTTGATTCGGCCAATCAAAAAATTTGAAAGTTTCCAGAAATTGTCATTGTATACGTGTACATGTATGTGTAAAATTTTATCGGGATCCAATGAATAGTACCAAAGATATGAATTTTTCGATATTTGAATTTGCCGCCATTTTCTACCAGTTCAAGATGGCGGCTCACAAACCTTATTGCGAACTCACAGTAATGTACTTGATTTTTGTGCCAAATTTCGTCCCGATCGGTTCAGCCATTTTTCCGAAATCGAGGATACACACACACACGCGCGCGCACGAACGGTTTTCAGGATGGTGATTGCATAAGTCACTCCCTTAACGGTCGTGCCTAAAAACAGTCATTTGACCGGTCGTGGCAGGAATAGTGTTAAGCATCCATTACACAGGCCTACAGAAAAAAAAAGTTGTTTTGGTGCCAAGAGTCTTTGAGCTGATTTTTACTATATTTGTGGTACTGAATTCAAATATGAAATCCGTTTTTTTGTATCAGCTCTCCTTTTACAGATATGGCACATCCTGTAATTAGTTGTTTTAATATTTGTTATATTGAGGAATAGATTACTCAAAGTAAAATAAATTCACAAAGAAACTACTTCTAACTAATCTTGTTGTTTCTTTGTATCATGCCTTATATATACAACAAACTATCAATAAATGTCACGTATATTACTACTTTGTAAGCAAATACCACACCATAAGACAATTTAAAACTTTTAAAATGAGGTATTTCATATTGGTAATCCCATTCAGCCTCCTTTTCTAGGAAAACCGGAAAAAATAACGTAATCTCATATGATGGCAGATTACTGCTGGAGTTTAAAACGAGACTGTTTGAAAGTTCATTCAAGAAAATCTCACAAAAGAAGCTTCCGTTGCGTTGAGTGAAGTTTTGTAATTTTGATATTAAATGAGTTTTGTTTTCTCAAAAAATGTTGCATACGTTTAACTGTACTATAAGGTTTTATTATGGTTTGATGTCGTTAAATGGCTGTGTAAATATACGTCTTTATTATTTCTCTGATTTTTTATTTTATTACAATATATCCATACCAGCATATTATTGCTTTATCGCGCAAGTACCAACATATCACTTACGCCATCTTGAAAACTAGAGCTGACAGGGGGAAACTAATACCATATTTGGATTCAGCGCCTCCTATATACTTAAAATCAGCTCTAAAAACTTAGGCACCAAAACCACTGTTGGCCTGTGTTATCAATTGGATTCCAATTAAAGATCCATTGTTCTAAACCTAATAATCTCTACTTCTATCCTTTGCCCTGCCTCCTTCTGGAGCCCGTGCTCTCTTCTGCGGTCGTTGAAAAAGATCCTTATGCAACTGATCTGGTTAAGATCTCAAGGCCGTGTACGAGCATACGATGGATGTTGGAGTGGGGGATCTGCACACGCGGGGGCTAGGAGGAGAAAAAGAGAGTTACAGGGCAGAGGGAAGCAGGATGAGAAATTGAGCTCCCTCGCTCGGGTTTTGATCGACCGCATTTAATGGTCAACCCACATGCGATGCACTTTCGACCAGAGAGGTACTACTCCGCTCACAGAAGCAAGGAACTATTTCAAAGGATCAGAATTTATATCCGTGGACACTAATAATTCCTTAGTCGTGATTCTCGATTTGCGATGCGCTCGGCACCAAATGCGCGTAAATAAGAAGATTTTTTAATTCGTTCATTTTTATTTAGATGTACTTCTGCATAGTAAAAATATGTTTGGATACTTTTGAAAATATAAGAAACGTCAGAAGAGTGAAATTGTGCCGTTCGGATTTAATACTAGTTTCACTCAAATTGACTCGTTTCCGTAAATCTAGTGTTAATGGTCAACTCACATGCGATGCACTTTCGACCAGAGAGGTACTACTGCGCTTACAGAAGCAAGGAACTATTCCAAAGGATCAGAATTTACATCCATGGGCAACAATAATCTCTTAACTTCAATATTATGTGTAAAGGAGCACTAGCAAACATTTACATTGTACGCTGGATCTAGAATTCTGAAATATAAAGGTATCCTTAATCGCGATTCTGAATTTGTGATGCACTCGATACTAAATGCTCATAAATAAGTTTTTTAATTCGGTTACTTTTATTTACAGATACTTCTGCATAGTGAAAATATGTATGTTGACATATTTTTGAAAATATAAGAAATGTCAGAAGAGCGAGGTCGTGCTGCTCGCAACTATATTAACATTTATAACATAATATCAACGCACGGATATTAACACTATTTCTACCAACCGGTCAAATGACCGTTTTTAAAATTTCGATTAGAATTTCCTATATACAACATAATTGCATCGCCTTTAAATTTCACCACATTTCCTAAAATATACGTATACCTAATACATTTTTCAATATTTTACAAAAAGCCGCGAAATTTAAAAACGATGCAATTACTTTGTGTATGGTAATTTCTAATCGAAATTTTGAAAACGGTCATTTGACCGAACGCGATAGGAATAGTGTATAAAAAAAAAAAAAAAAAAAAAAAACCACTGACACCGACACCATTGAGTCTCACGTAAATTTCATTTTTCACGGGCGTGGAAAAGTATGGTTCAACGCGAACATTTTTCTAATAAAAAAATGCACCCTTACACTACAAACTACAATGCGTAATTACATAAAAAAAATACTAGAAAAGAATAACTACATATGAATGCTTTGATTTTTTTTAAGACCCAAAGTACACTGTATCTTTAACGAACGTGGAATGATGCAAGGTGGCACTTTTGCGTTGGATCACAAATTCCAGGTCTGAGAAAAAAACGAAATATGCGGAAGCACCTATTCTCGAACGAGAAAATAAATTCCTACCTCTCCTATAAATTAATATACCACGTGGCCCTACTTAACCTGTAAATCTGTGTGTCGAGAATAAAAGAAGAAGCTGAGAAGATAGAGATAGAGTCGAACGAGAGAAGTAACGCCATCTCTGACGTTAAGGGCGACAAAGGCATATTTTGGGATATACAACGTGTGCCAGCCGTATTTGTGACACGCACGCAATGCCCTCTCTCGATCGCGAAATTCCTCAGGACTGTAACAGCACATCTACAAAGTTCCACCTATCCAAGATATATGCGGACAGAAAGAGAAAGAAAGATTCAGAGAAAGAGAGAGAGAGAGAGAGAGAGAGAGAGAGAGAGAGAGAGAGAGAGACAGAGAGAAGAGAGCAAAGAAAAACAAGAGTGGAGGGAGTCGACAGCCCCTGAAGACTACTTTGACTTGCCAAAGAAATAAGTAATTCTCAAGCGTGGGATTGAAGAAGATAGTGAAGTCGTGTTTGCTTTCACTTATTATATCATGTACCTCTTGCGTCAAGAAGTGTAAAGCGCGCTTCGAGCGAAGGCAAAGTGTCAACTAATTCAGAAGTTATAAATAAATCACCGAATACCTGAATTTGCGAACGGTGTACGTGATTATTCGCTTCTGGATAAACAGAAACCAAAATACAAAAATACTTCGATTATCTTCTATCTATGATCTAAGTATTGACCAAACCTTTTTGAGGTATTCTTATTCCTTAAAAAATTATTAACAATATAATGCATAAATTTTCATAAAGACAGTATAACATTTCTCTTAAAACAAATTTGTTTTTCAGTCACTTTGCAAAAAATTGATAAAAGGGCTCGGTCAATGTTTAGAGGATAGATGGAAGGTAATCGAGGTATTTTTTTGGTTTGATTGCGATTATTCAGAAGCGGACAACCGTTCACAAAACTAGATATTCGGTGATTTATTTATAATTTCTGAATTAGTTGACGTTCTTCCTTCGCTCAAAGAGCTTTTTATACCAGTTTCACGCTTGGAAATGAGTTATTTCTTTGCCAAGTCCAAGTAGTCTTCCTTCTTAAAGGACAACCTCAAGAGAACCTAGCTCACCAACCAGTGGCAATGTCGAAAATAACAAAATTGTTATCGCTTACACAGCCTCTTATATTATCTTTTTTTTTTTTCAACGAATCGCGTAGATATCGAAAGCTCGAAGCTTTTTCTACGGCTGTAGTATTATTTTGTAGTTGCTTTTTCATTGTAGTAATTTATTTTAGTAAATTATTTATTTAGTTACTTTTTATTGTATTTATTTTGTAGTGTAGTTTTGTTTGATTCGCACGGACGAATAAAATAACGGTAAAGAAATAATTACAGTTGAAAGTAGTAACGGTCACTTTAGCTGCCAACGTCAATCCAATATGGCCGCTCTTACTGCTACATTCTCTTTAATTTCATCGGTATAACGACCCTACACTCGAACAGGAGTATCTACAGTCGTATAAAAAGCTTCGAGCTTTCGATATGAGAAATAAACTCGTTTAGAAATAACGTAATATAAGAAGCTGTAGACGTGACAAATATTGTGCAATTTCCACAATTCCTATTGGTTGGCGAGCTCCAGTTTCTCTTGAATATCGTTGCCCCTTAATCCTTGAATGCGTGAATTTCTATTTGAGAATAAAAACAACACCATAGACCCAAAGCAAAAAGAAAGATAGATTGTTTGTAATAAAGGTTAATATTATTCGTATTAAAATTGATACTTTATGCATTTAAGAGATAAATATTATACGGTGATATGTAACTCTTAAATCCATGAATTTCTATTTGTCAATAAAAAAAACCATAGAGTCAATGCAAAAAGAAACATAGGTTATTTGCAATGGGCTTTAATATGACTCGTATAAAAATTGATATTTTATGTATTTGAAGGTTAAACCGTGTCGTCGCGTTAGTCATGTAATTTTCGAAGGACCATATCTAGTTGGCCACGAAATCGTGGAAATAACTTCGAGAGTTGGAAGAGATGACTCTTTAAAGTAAAACAATTGTTGGACGAAGCCCGATAAGTAAAGCCACTAAATAAACAAAAGGAAATAGTAGTCTTGAAAAAAACTGTTCTTTCTCGAGACACTTCTAATTTACAAGAAGTTTCTACCTATAATTTCGTGCACTTACACATACAAGAACATGCACCGAAATTGTGTCACCGAGTTGGCCATCGCATGAGACTTGTGCCTGATGTACTTTGTTCTCAATTGCCAAAATAATGACGCGACCCAACATACTGTGACACTAGCAGACGATGATTTCTCGCTAAAAATATTAGATCCTTTCCTTTTACCACTGTGATCAGATTCGAGATTAAGCAGGAAGGTAATTGGATTATCTAAAGTGGACGAAAATATGACTGGCCAAATTAAATTGTTAATTTGAATGTTTGACTTCAGGTATAAAAAAAAGAACAGAGCTGCTGCCACCAACCAGGAAGCACATCACGTGTGTAATGCGCTCGAGCAGTACGAACCACAGGCAGTCTTGTGTACAGGCCTGAAGACTCGTACAATTTTCAGTGGTGGGGGATGGTCTCCCCCATATACAGGGTGTAAAAAAATTAGACCGACAAACTTTGAAGGAAAATAGATGACGTTAAAACAAGCAGTTCTTATTAATATTATTTTTCTCTACGACGTTTTGTTTTAATACTACACGATAAAATAAGGATGTGTAACTTCAGAACGAAAAACAAACAATGTAAGTGGAAAAATGAAATTATTAGTGTAATTCTAAACACAAAATACGGAATAGTTACATGACAGTAATGCACTCTTGTTTACAATAAATGTTCAAATCTTCCTCCATTAACTTCGACACAAAGACGACATTGCCGAAGCATTGATTGTCTTATCTGTAGTTACACATCCTTATTTTATCGTGTAGTATTAAAACAAAACGTCGTAGAGAAAAATAATATTAATAAAAACTGCTTGTTTTAACGTCATCTATTTTCCTTCAAAGTTTGTCGGTCTAATTTTTTTACACCCTGTATGTAACACTCCTATATTGCTAGCGACGTATCTTTCCTATAAGCGGGAGTGGCGCGGAGAAAGTGAGACAGAACATCGTACTTTCGAACATAATGCACATGTGTTAGCAGCTCCATAGAACGCACGCATGCGCAGTTGCGCCGAAAGTACAAAGTGAGAGCATAGTATACTATGGTGAGAGTGAGAGGTTGATATACAGTATGGCTGATTTAAGTGGAAACAGGTAATTATTTCGTAAAAAAGTAAAGATACAAAAAAATTTTTGAAACAAAAGTTGGTCGGTTGGAAAGGGCGCATAATAGGGCGTATTTTGTTTTTTTGTGATTGGAGGTATAAAGAACATTTCAAGGTCATCAGCGTTTTTTTAAATACAATGCAGTATTTTTGTATTCATAATGTGATAGCGGTTGCCGAGACGAGTACAACGACCTATAATGAAAGGTTATTCGAGATCTTAAAAAAGTCGTAAATTAACAAAAAACATGTCCACACTTATATTTTTCATACAGCATTTAGTTACAACAACAAGAACTAACAAGAACTTTTTAGTATATTTTGTATTTGGCCGTTCCTTCAACATGTCCTCCGTCATTTAGAATACAACATTGCAATCTTCTCAAAAATTCTCTTTCTACGCGTTTTAATATCTTATCATTTATTTTTGTACATGCAGCAATAATCCTCGCACGTAATTCACCAACATTATAGGTCGTTGTACTCGTCTCGGCAACCGCTATCACATTATGAATAGAAAAATACTGTATTGTATTTAAAAAAACGCTGATGACCTTGAAATGTTCTTTACACCTCCAATCACAAAAAAATAAAATACGCCCTATTATGCGCCCTTTCCAACCGACCAACTTTTGTTTCCAAAATTTTTTTGTATCTTTACTTTCTTACGAAATAATTACCTGTTTCCACTTAAATCAGACATACTGTATATGTCTGCACTGTGGTGTTTGCATAACCTTTTCAGTCCATTAGCAATATAGTAGTATTACATACATGGCCTCCCCTTACTGACGATTTTTTTAATTTCTAAAACTGGGGTCGTTGTGATCGGATATTGCTGATATACATAACCTGAAAATCTCAGCAGAGTTCCTCGTGTATTATTAACGCATTGCTGCAAACGATGTCCATTTTTTTGGCGATATGCAAGCAAATTACGGCTGCTAAAAGTGTACGGCAATGGGTTAATAACCGGTTTAAAAACAATGTTCTGTACAATTGATTTGTAACCGTCCTAAACTTTCGATATTGTAATAATATTAAAAAGTACTAAAGGCCTAAAATAAGATTGTATCTATCAAGAGTATTCGATCGCAACGCCCCTGGTGGCTGCTGTAGAAATTAAACAAACGGTCATTATGGGCATCACTTTTCACCCAAGAGTTGCCAGACCTGTATACACTATACAAGACCGTGGCACGAACCACATCCGCGCGCGAATCGCAGGTGTTGCTATTTCCAACGAAACCGTTCTACGACGAAATATGTGAAAAGCGAAGGTGCTCAAGTTTCACGTGCCTTGAATACGGATATTCGCTCACTACATCCAAAGGTTTACGTCCATTCTCTCGCAGTTTTCACGTGCAAAGAGCATAGTCAGCGGTGCGTGGGGTGGTGGTGAGGTTAGGGTTAGGGCAGCTCACAATTGGACACTGGAACGGCTCGGATTAATTACGGGACGATTGTGCACGCGGGACGACTAGAATTCACATGCGTCCAGCGGCACGGAGCTTGTGAGAATTGCTTTCAAAATAAAAAATAGAATAAAATATTGACAAAATGAGATCCTCGTGTCTGTCCATTGTGTACGTACGCGTTTGTACACGCCATTATTCGAAAAGGAGAGTTGTCACTGGCTGTGTTTCAATATTACTGCAAGTACTGAAAATCTATAGTATACGTAACATGAACTATACATTTTCAGTACTTGCAGTAATATTGGAACACAGCCACTGTCGGAAGTATCATTGAGCCTGTTTTTTTATCCCTACACTCGAACTAAACTCCCCTGGAAAGTACAGAAAAAATACGTACACTAGGGTGGTTCTTATTTTTCAACTTTCAATTTTTTGTTGTCTCACCCTCCCTCTAAATTGTAACATTTAGTGAGAAAATACGATGTGCAAAATTTCGTGCCGCATTTGGGTTGAAGTTTAGAAATTTTAGCTATTTCTTGTCAATTTTGCATATAATTGCCGTCGGCTACTTTAGAAGTGTTAGGGAATATTTTTAAATAACAGTGCAAGTTTTTGAATGTATGAAAATGGTGTATGTGAAGCTAGTGTCCCATTTGGTGGAAACTCACAAACTATCGAGAGTTCTGGCTTCCTTTTCAATAGTTCTAGAGTCCCTGATATGTTAAACAAAGAGTTCCACTCATTAAAGCCGAAAAATGAGCCCGGACAAACGAGTTCTGACATTCGGCAAGACAAGATCTCGAAAGATTTACAGTTTTTAAACAGTTCTGTGAAGAGTTTCAGGCGCTAGCAATGTTGAATTATTTTTAAATAAATGAATGCCAAATGAATACACAAAATTAGGTAGTTCCGGTCGAAATAAAATGTTTTCAGTATAGTTTTAGACATACTACAGCATATTCTAAAGAGTTCCGGGAAGTAACAATGTTGTTTAGTTTATTTAGAAATAATACCTTCCGAGTAATCATCCGGAACTCTTCAAAATATCGTCGCATACACTCAGAACGTGTTGTAGCATTTTCTTCGATTTTTTTTTTATGGAGAGTATTAATTTATTTAAAAATAATTCAACATTGCTAGTGCCTGGAACGCTTTAGAATATGATGTAGCATGTTTAGAACTGTACGGAGAACATTTTATTTCAACGGGAACTCCCTAGTTTCTTGCAGCATCTCACACTCTTCTCTCTGAATACACGACGCTTGGAGAGTATTAATTTATTTAAAAATAATTCAACATTGCTAGTGTCCGGGCTCAATTTTCGGCTTTAATCAGCAGAACTCTTAATTTAACATATCAGGAACTCTAGAACTATTGAAAAGGAAGCCAGAACTGTCAATAGTTTGTGAGTTTCTACCAAATGAGACGCTAGCTTCACAGACACATCACAATGACAGTTCCATGTACTTCCAACATACTCAAAAATTCTGAAATCTGCTTTTAGCAGTAAGTTTAGCATATTTAGGCAGCGTCTGCGCCCTATCACTACCTGAACCGACTACCTGAGGTGCACAATCGAGTTGACCGTTACAGGCTCCCCCTTGTAAATACCCTTCCATTATGTAGTAGTTTCTTTTTTGGGCTTTAGTTGTCAGCTCTGCCCACCATGTTCTTCCCCTCTAGGGGATTTCTGCTCTTTTTTTTTTCTTTCACTCCTCCTTCTTCTTTTTTTTTTATGTTTTTATATGTTTATTTTTGAGTCCTTAAAGAAAAAAGCCAAGGCTTTAAGGGTCTCAGTGGAGTCGGAGAAGGATAAAGCTCTAGCCTCACAGGGACCCTTCCATTATAATAAGGCCCGATACACACTATCGGTCTGCTCACGCCCCAGTCTCGGTCCGTTCCCGGTTGGATAAAATATTCTTCCATTGTTTATAATGTACGTGTACACACTATGACCTAGTTTACACCGTAGAAACGTTGGTACGTGTATTAAATTTGGTGCGCATCAAAGCTTTAGTACGGGTGCGTTTACATCGAGTGTATTAAGCATGTACTAAGGGAATAAAATAATACGAATTTAATTCATGTTGATTACCTGCTACTGGCGGTATGGAGAACAATGGAAAATTGCAAATTAAGTTGTATAAAAACGAGAAAATATGAATAATAATTTGTAATAATAACGGTTTGTAATAGAGGCTAATTTTAAATTTTTTAACTTTAATTGCATTTGTTGCGCCGTTTTACAGAAACCTTTCTTCTCCATATATTTTCAACCAGTGAATTAAAAATGTCTATATGTTTATGTTTTCTCCCATCCATTAAAAAAATTATTTCTTTATCAATGCACAATTCTAAAAATATACGAGTTTCTTGTTCTCCTCAGTTTGAACCTTTTCCAAAAGACATTTTTCACACAGCTACAAGTCATAAGAAGTAAGCAACAACATATAACAAGCATTGAGGTTAGCTTATTTCAGGTTAATCCTCCAAACCGAATTTCATGCGTTTACATCGTCATTTGTATCGTTTGGTACGCGTATCAGTCTAGTACGATACGCCTATTTAATACGCTCGTACTAAATTGATTCGACAGTGTTTACATCGTGCGTACTAAGTTTTTAGTACGAATTTGGTACAAATATAGTACCTGATACGCGTATTAAATGCACGATGTAAACTAGGCCAATATCGAAATCGTTCATATTACAGGTTGCCTAGAATATTATATATAAACTTCGGTAACAATTAAATACGTTGGATAAGTCTTATGACAAGACTGTGTTTGTAACTTTATTTAGGTTAAAAACTATGTAGGGTCACGTGACATGCTATTTATGTTCCGAACCTCAAACCTGTTCAGCAGACACCATCTGTATCACTATGCGATCAGTGATTAGTACCTCAACAGTTTTGCAACTGTTGGAATCTGCTGAACGCGTTCAATGGAACAATATTTGATCGGACCGGGAATGGACCGAGAGAGGACCGATAGTGTGTATTGGGCCTAAAGAAAGCCGCTACCTGGGCCGTGTCAGTAACAGCAAGGCATCTATTCTTCATTCGTAGTTGAAAGTCTGAAGTGTACGCATCGCAGTGAAATTGAGAGAAAATTTCTCAAAATGGAAACTAAAAGCACTGAGCAAATATATCTGTTAGTGCATGACGAAAGTCAAATTATTGGTTCAAAGCTTCCTAGTAATGGACAAGTTTTGCGGGTATTGTTTTACAATTTACGGAAAGTAAAATTGGATCTTCGGAAAAGTGCCACGGTAGTGATAAAGGAAGTAGAAGTTTTTTGGGAGGAAGCACGTATCCCCGTAAGAAAAACGTACAATAGTATATCGAAATTAGTATCGTTGTATGAAAATTGGCGACAGTTGCAACGGTCTCAAAAACGTCGTGGTGAATTACAAGAAAGAAGAGAAAAGGAATTTGTTGATTCCTTAGATGACCTTTTCGACATTGCTCATAATGATGCATTAAATATGATGAAGATCGAAGAAGACAAACTTTTTCTCTTGAATCAAAGGAAAAGGGGGAGACCGGGATCAATAATTGGAACAGATCGACTTTTAATAGGAAAAGAACAACCAACAGCAATTCGACAAGAAGAAGAGCTACGAAGACAATGATTTGATACGATGGCGGAGGTAGAAGAAGGTATACATTTTTAATTCTGAACATGTATTACAGTATTTGTATATTTCATGAAAATTTCTGTCTTCCATTACCGAATTGGTACAAGTACAGGCGACTTCGTCTAGCGATGAAACAGAAAATTCTGCATACGGTGAAGGTTCTATTACAGAAGAGCCTGACTTCCTCGAAGTAGCAGGTCCAAGCGATCCAAAAAAATCAACAGGGAAACAGCAAGTTATTAACCAGTGAAATGCCGTCGACGTGTATACACGTCGATCCAAAGTTTTTATATTTTTGATCATGAACAATAAAAACAACTTACCATTCGATATAAAGACCAAAAATTTAAACTCGAAAAAAAAATTCCTAAATATTCCTAAATAATTCCTAAGTTAACTGGTTAACATGGAACTTGTCGCAACATTGGACAAATGCAAAGTGAGTGATCGCGACGCGGTGCATATTATAATTGCTAGTGCCCGAAGCCTTAGGCCATTAAGGGGTTATATACACCTAGAGGCTTCGAAAAGAAGTCGTTTTTCCGCATTTTTTTTAAAGAAATGTAAAGCGTGTATTTATTTGGGCATTTGCTAACAGAATGTACATTATTTTTACTATAAAGAAAATTAAACTTGGATTGAAAATATTAATAAATAGCGAAGATATGGCAATCAACGCAAGACCTTATTTTGCAAAAGACGTTTTACGGTGCCAACTGCAGATCATAGAGGAGTTATCTGAAACAGATGGGACAAGAAATTTTTTAAAGTTAATGAAATTATCTAGTCTTTGTCGTAGCCGATTTTTAAAATATCGATTTTTAACAAAATGGCGGACAATTGAACTGAAAAGTTGCGATGAAGAAAGGAATGATTTTTCCTCAAAAATCGCACTTTTCAGTTCAATTGTCCGCCATTTTGTTAAAAATCGATATTTTAAAAATCGGCTACGACAAAGACTAGATAATTTCATTAACTTTAAAAAATTTCTTGTCCCGTCTGTTTCAGATAACTCCTCTATGATCTGCAGTTAGCACCGTAAAACGTCTTTTGCAAAATAAGGTCTTGCGTTGATTGCCATATCTTCGCTATTTATTAATATTTTCAATCCAAGTTTAATTTTTTTTATAGTAAAAATAATGTACATTCTGTTAGCAAATGCCCAAATAAATACACGCTTTACATTTCTTTAAAAAAAATGCGGAAAAACGACTTCTTTTCGAAGCCTCTAGGTGTATATAACCCCTTAATTGGATAATTTAATAATTAACCGGTCTTTTATTGGGTGTTATCGACACCGTTTTCGTACAGAACGTTCCATGAAATTGCGTGAAGCGTTTCAAGCAAATCCTCCGGAAATTGTCACGATCCATTGGGATGGAAAAATGCTACCAAGCCTAACCAGTAAAGAACAGATAGAGAGACTGAGAGTCCCTGCAATCGAAAAATGTGGTGGTAAGAATATAATATAATAACTTATTAGCCCTTTGGGTACATTTGACGAGTGAGACTCGTCATCTGAATTTAAGAAGCAGGCGTTGAGTTTTGCATATAGCATCAAATTAAATCCGTTCTTTAGGCATAAAAATCTCCAAATAATTCAGTACTCAAGAAGTTAACAAAAGACGAGGAAAACAAGCAATATATTTTACAAATTTTACAAGAATACAAAACCTGTTACCGCGATACCACTAAATCAAGTTTAATGAAAGACACGTATTAACGCATATGCATTACTTAAGTTTATTTAAGTGCCTTTCCCGTTTTCTCTGTGTACAGCGGTTTAAACGCAGCGCTACCTGCTAATTTTACAAATCGTAAATTTCATAATTCTTGCATACATTTCTCGAAGTAATAAATCAATATTATTATTATACGCGTAATAAACTGTATTTCTATTAAAAAATATTCACTAGGGATCCTAAGGTAGCCATAAACAATTGTGTTTGAAATTGAAGTCACCTCGTTCTGTAACTCGGATGCGGCACGGGTTCCCTTTGTCCAATCACGTGGAATTTTTGCACATCTCAATTTTCTCACTAAATGTTACAATTTAAGGGTGTAAGACAAAAAAGAATCTAAAAAAAAATTTTGCCCCTATAGCTAAGAACCACCCTAATGTACACAAAGCGTACAAATCATGTATTCTACACTTTTCGGGGAATTCCAGTGCAGGAACAAAGAACAATTCTATGACCAATTCCATCCTTCGATAATGAAACCATCAGATAAGACTACTACCGTGTCCTGTGGCAATATACAGTATGTCTGATTTAAGTGGAAACAGGTAATTATTTCGTAAAAAAGTAAAGATACAAAAAAATTTTTGAAACAAAAGTTGGTCGGTTGGAAAGGGCGCATAATAGGGCGTATTTTGTTTTTTTTGTGATTGGAGGTATAAAGAACATTTCAAGGTCATCAGCGTTTTTTTAAATACAATGCAGTATTTTTGTATTCTTAATGTGATAGCGGTTGCCGAGACGAGTACAACGACCTATAATGAAAGGTTATTCGAGATCTTAAAAAAGTCGTAAATTAACAAAAAACATGTCCACACTTATATTTTTCATACAGCATTTAGTTACAACAACAAGAACTGACAAGAACTTTTTAGTATATTTTGTATTTGGCCGTTCCTTCAACATGTCCTCCGTCATTTAGAATACAACATTGCAATCTTCTCACAAATTCTCTTTCTACACGTTTTAATATCTTTATCATTTATTTTTGTACATGCAGCAATAATCCTCGCACGTAATTCGCCCACATTATAGGTCGTTGTACTCGTCTCGGCAACCGCTATCACATTGTGAATACAAAAATACTGCATTGTATTTGAAAAAACACTGATGACCTTGAAATGTTCTTTATACCTCCAATCACAAAAAAACAAAATACGCCCTATTATGCGCCCTTTCCAACCGACCAACTTTTGTTTCAAAAATTTTTTTGTATCTTTACTTTTTTACGAAATAATTACCTGTTTCCACTTAAATCAGACATACTGTATACAATACATATGCGTGCACGCGCGCACATATATCTCTCCGTGTCCCCCAGTTACGAGAACTTACATCGTTTTTATAGATGCTCCTCGCTGATTTTCTCGTCACACGATGGCGCGGTGGGCCGGCAGGGTCACCTCGTTTCTCAAATTGGCACCCATTCAAATGCCTCTGGGCGCCTGTTTCTCGAACAGAGAGCCCTCGGTGGACTGGCAATGACGGGCCAGTTCGCGCGACCGCCCTTTCCGCTCGTCCATTGAGCCTGCGCGAGATTGCTCCCGGTGCTGAGTATCTTCCTACATACTTTCTCTCTCCGCACGGAGAGGGGAAGAGTAGCCACCCTTCGAGAGCCGCTCTCGCTTTCATTCGAGACTCTCGAACGACCTCACGCGCCACAAACGGAAACTACCGGCCGTATCGACAATCAGCCTGGAGGTTCCCCCAAACTGGCACATCACGACAGTTACTGTTCGAAGATATAACCGCGCATGCGCAACTTTCCGAGTATCTACCCTTACTCTGCTTTAGTTCCTCCCACTTTTGGTACCGTCTCTTTCTATCCACTTCTCGTTTCGGCATCCTGACAAATGAAGCACCACGAGAATGCTTTTACTCTCCTCGGTGAGGGAAAGTTTTTCAAGGGGAGCGTATGGAAGGGCACGTAGGTAAGGAGTAGATGGAATTTAAGGATTGTTGGACTATCACTCGTTTTAGTTTGGAGGAAGGATGAATTGTATGAGAATTATGTATTCGATCACCTCTGTGTAAGTTATTTTAAAAAGGGCCATTGATGGATAGTATAATAGTATTGACGTAATGGTATAATGGTATTGACAGATTGCTAAAGAACCAGTCAGTGACCATTTTTAATATTTTGATTAGAATTTCGTATATACAACGTAATTGTATCAACCTTTAAAGTTCACGACTTTTTCTAAAATATACGTATAATACATTTTTCAATATTTTAGGAAAAGTCGTGGAATTTAAAAGTGATGCAATCACGTTGTATATACACGGAGAAAAAAAACTGTTTATTTAAAAAAATATTAGTTCATTCAACTAAATGCGGCGGTCACGTGCCATCAAGCAAATATTTTAGTGAATCTAAAAGAACGTTGTGTTGAGGCAAGTAAAATAATTTCGTAACAACTACCGCGTCTTTGACTCAAATATATTTAATATTTGAACTAATTAATTCATAACCAACTAAACGCATTTTGTTGAGTTAACAGTTTTTTTTCTCGGTGTAGGAAATTCTAAACGAAATGTTTAAAAACGGTCATTTAACCGGTCGTGGTAGGAATAGTGTTAATATAATGGTATTGATGGACAGTGCCACGTTCTCTGAGATCGATGCGCGTGATTTGAGAAATTAAAGGAATTTCGGTGAAATTTTGTTTTAACGGATATCTGACCGATTTTGCTTTTAATTGATATATGTATATTGTTAGACAGCATAGTAAGGAGTAATGTGGAAAAAAATGAAGTGGAGAGTGACATTAGTTTTCGAGCTATCAATAAAAAAAATTTGAAACCAAATCTGTGGTTGTTGGAATTCACTTGTGAGTTGCAAGTGGGTAGATAGGGGGAGGAGCCAATTTTTAGGCACAACTGTAAAGAGAGTGACCTATTTAGTTAGATGCCGAAATTCATTTGTGTTATATCATTGATACAATATTTCGAAAAGGTCCATTCTCCCAAAGTACTTCATAATGCCTATCGAGGATTGCTCAAACTTTTATTTCTTATATCTTGAAAAATAAGGTAGTCCCCCACTTAATTTTTTTTTGCACCGTACTCCTTAGTATAAACCCTAACAACATGTATTAATTAAAACAAAACCGGTGAGGTGTCCGTTGAAACAAAGTTTTACCAAAATCGTAAAGTAATTAGTAAAAATTTATAAAAAATATTGTAAAAATTGAAATTGTGCGCCTATTAAAAATCACGGAACGGTTTCTTTACGCAGGATCACATGAACATTTTTTAATGGAAAAAAAAAAAAAAATTCAGCCTTATTCTATAAAGTGTAATAAATAATATAGAAAAGAATTTGCTTTAATATCATTAAGAGTCCTTTCAAAATAATTACATACGAATGCCTTTCTTTATGGCCACAAAGTAGATTGTACCCTTAAGTAAGAAGTACGTCATTTCGCTTGCCTGACGATATGTATTGTATGTCCTGAACTCTATGAAGGAAACTGGTAAGGGTGGTGGTCGGAGGTGGAGTGTTTTGGGTCGGGAGGGTGGACGACGGCACGTGTAATGCGCTTCACGACAGTGACAGAGAGAAAGAGAGAGAGAGAGAGAGAGAGAGAGAAACAGACGAAGAGAGAGAAAAGGGAGAAAAAGGGCAACGTACCGAAGAAAAAGGGGACAAATTCGTAGAAAGGTTTATTTGTTCTCCGAGAGTGGAAATAGGCGGCCCTTCCCAGAAGTGTAACATGGTTATAGGTGGGCTGACATAAAGGGATCTTTAAACATTACCAAAAATGTGTGACATCTTGTGTGACACCCTAGATCATGTTAGGTTCCGTTTAACATAATTTATCCACTATTATAAAAAATCCGCGCAAAAGCAGTACTACCGCTGCTCAATTACCAATCACGTTAATCAAGCCCGGTTCGAGAAATGCCTGAAGCTTCTCTGAATACATTAGAAGCACAAGGCCAAATGAAGGAACATTGGTTGCAGGAGAGGGGCTGGAAGACCCAAAGAAAACGAATCGATTACACAATTGCCTATTCTCAAGAATCAGATTTCTTGGAGACATCCACGTGATACTGTGTAGTTAATTAGCCAGTGGAGACATCAAAGTGTCTATCCTTACCGCAAACGTTGCAACGTAAAATTTCTTTCTCACGGAGATTGCTCAGACATGCGAGTCCCATGTAATTACGAGTAAATCGAAAACAGTAGAACAGAAGGCAGATTAGTTAAGATAACCCTACCTTAGGATGTAGTTGACACAGACGATGGAGAGTGGCTTGTGTTGCTTCGAGCAGTGTATGAGAGTGGCTTGCGTCACCACCCAAGCATATCCTCCTTTCTTTCCCAAAAATCTGTAGGCCACGGTTTCGCACTGACCCTTGCTGAACACTGAAATAAATCACAAATCGGTGTAAGGACAACTTTAGACACGGTCTACATGAAAGTTTCAACTTTACAGGAGAGCCTGTTTTTTATACTCAGCTCGTTGAGTCGAGACGAATACTTACGTGATTTGTAACACTTGTCGAGCGCTGTGTTGTCGAGAGCATGATAAAACTCAAACACCGACTGACCCACGAGTTCCTCATTGTTCCAGCCTAGGTACTCGGCCAATCTAATTAGAAATGACGAGTGTGTGACTTATGGACAAATAGAAATTAATAATTCCGATGAATTGACAAAGAGTAGAAACGTTCAATCTTACTTCTCGTCGGCGTAGGTAAACTTCATGCTGAGGCTGTGCTTTGAGAGGAAGGTGTCACGCCCTAACGGAATCTCGATATTACTGGGATGCGGTATGGGACAGCCCACGAGCACCAGAGACACTCCAAGAGAACGTTCAACGCACTCGTCATCAGAGCTTTTCTCTTCATCCTCCACCTCCATACTATTCGCATTGGAGTCATGAACACTGACCAACCGACCAGTGCAATGAATCACCTAAGGCATAACGTGCAATAGTGAATTAAAGTTGTACGATCGAGGTTCCTTGATTTTTATTTTCATAAAAGTTGCGTGCTTTATTTTTAAAAAAAAATCGTCGATAATAAATCAATTACTATACCTTATAAGAAGCACTTTTCAAGTTGACCTTCCTTCCCTTACTAGTCAGCGTGCACTTGAGGCGCAAGAAGAAACTGTAAATCCCTTTCTCGTTATTTCCATTTGGCTTTGCCTCCAGACACTCACGCAGTTCTTCATGGTCACAGGGGTGACTATACTCGTAAACACTTTGACCCATCATGTCCATCTGGTACGAGAAGTATATGACATTAGAACAAAAGAGCTGTGTACAGAATTATAGTAGTGCTGTTTTGAGCTAGGCAGTTAAGCAAAATTCATGTACCTGGGACACACCCAGATAATCGCTGACATTCTCTGAAAGATAAACCATGTTCCCATCGCTAGAGATGACCAGCATAAAGCCATTCAGAGCCTTCGGGCACATTTCATCCATTTCAATGGATGATTCATTTTTCGTCACCTGACCTGGAACTAATTCATGAAAACAATTTGTATAGTAGTACAGAGAGAGAGAGAGAGAGAGAGAGAGAGAGAGAGCGAGAGAGAGAGAGAGAGAGAGAGGTGTAGAAAGCAAAAGATATATCTAAAGAGAGAAGGCGATGGGTTAGGTTGCAGAAAGGGCAAAGGAATATCGAAGCAACACCATACTTTTCCAAGTCGAAATATTAAAACAGAATAAGTGAATTATTTTTGAATTTGATGTGTTTTTGAATTTTTCCTTTTTCAATTTCACAAATAAATCTACGTTAATAGTAGGTACAATAAACGTGAAAGTTCTTGAAATCAGAGTAATCATATACAGAGAAAGTTTCTGTTAAGAGATGGAAAAATGACGTTTCTTGAGACTTACTGGAATCAATAACCGCACGCACTTTTAAGTATGCAATAGCGAGTCTCATGACGCTCGCCTTATCTAAGTGATTGGCTTGCTCAGTCGGTATAGGAAGTGCAGCAGCCAGTTCCGTGAAGATGTCAGTCTCTCTACTGCGACGGCATCTAGCTGCATCGCGGGACCTTTCTTTCCTCTTCTCATTGCTCCTATAACATGTGAAATACCAAGAATAATTAACGAGACAATCAGAGATTGGGCCACTGCAGGGGTTATTAAAACTTATTTCTGTGCAAACGTAAGCAACATATAAATAGCTGGGTGAACTATTATTCTCCTGTTTCTCCTTTTTCTACTCAACTTTTTCTTCTACTAACGTGCAATTTGCTTTATACGATGAATTAAATTACGTTACATTAATTATATGAAAGTGATACATCTCAACTGTAATGGATAATTCTCATAGGATACTGCATGCATATACAAGGTGAATTTTCCTGATATTTACTATGAGGACTAAAGAAAACAGATGGATGATTAAATGAGGAAAGAATTGCAGTTTTACGAGCTCAATTTAATGAACTTTTTGCTTTTTGGAAAAAATGCATGGCTAACTAAGATAATACGCAAAAATAATTCTATTCTTATTCTACCCAATGTCTCCAGCTCAGTTATTATTGACTTTAGAAGAAATGTGTAAAGAAAAAAGTTGTAAATAACCATGTGCTTAATAATACCATGCAACAACATTTTTCATTTAAGCTACAACTTTTGAGTTACGGCACAAACTTTTTTTCTTTCTAATGGAAACTCCTATATAAATCTGATACAATTCATACACAGTCCATTACCGATTGATACTCTTTTTCTCAACCTCCGTTCATCTTCACGAACAAACGATCCAGCTCTTAGGAATGAACACGATGCTCTACGCAAACTTACAGATAATCTTCCACAAATTGTCCGTCCTCCGAGTACGTGTAATTCCAATTACTTGCCGGTGATAGATCCTCATAGAGACAGGGTGGCAAGCTACTCCGATCAAACGGATACAGTGGTTCCACGTTGTTGTAAAGAGGACAACGATCACTTGCTGGACATTCCAGCCATCGATCTTCCGAGCAAAAATCGACGAAGAAATTAGGCGTCAAGGCAACGTTTGACCAGTCGACTTGACCTTCTAGGGATCGGCATCCTGCTCTCTCACGCTCGACATAAGGCGCCTTAGATGGCGCCACCGTAATCGTACATTGTCCGTACTTTGATCGGCCACCGTGAAGCTCACCAACTTGCGTCAAGCTGCCAGCGTCATTCTGATTTACGGATGAGACCGGTGTCACAGAGTTCAAAGGCAGTCGTTGGCTCGAATCGGAATACCAAAGAGCCAAGTCTTCCACGTCAACCGATCGAGGCCGACACGAACGACCGGAAGTCGCACCAGCGACCCTACCGACAATCTGCGGACATTGAACGGACGGTAAAGTGTTGGGAAGTGGTTTGCAAAGATTGCAAAATGCCGGAACGTTTCCGCAATTCGACGAGATCGTATTATCCGACGACTTTCTCGTGTCTTCTAGAACTGAGAGGTTAGCAAATGCGCATGTGCCATTTTCGTATGTAGAAACGGTTGGGCACGTGGTTTGCCCAATGTTCCTGTTTGAGAATGCAGCATGGCGATCCGAGGATTGAAAATTTCTCGAATCCTTGTGACGATCTTTCGATTGGACCGAACGCATGCTCGTTTTTACGTGATTAGTCTCACAGGGATACTCCACGGAGTTAAATATCTTGTCCAAGAATTCATACGACTCGGTACGAGTGTCGAATAATTGAGAAGTGTTTGAGTAGATCTGGTCCACGTTCATTCTAGCTCACTGGCGCGCCTATCACGTGCGCCGTTTCCGACTTTCACGGCGCCACTTGTCTATTTCCCGCCAATACTACACGGTATCGATATCTTATTGATACTTGACGACATATATATTGACAATGTCGTTATGGCGAGTTGAAAGAAGTCATGTTGATTTCGTCATACGTACGAATTATAAAATGAAACTCGTTTCTTTTAAATAAAGCAAAATTAAATGCTTACTTTGCGGCACAATTTTTCAAAATTAGATCGTACCGGAAAGGGTTAATTTAATTGTTAAAATCACCACATATCTATTAATATACATATATTGTAAGTACAGTAAGACCTGTTTTTATGCGGTTTTTTTAATGCGATTTTTCCATTTACCGCATAAAAAAAGTTTTTTTAAAATGTGTTGCAAATGAAAACCTTATGAATTTACGCGATATTTTTTTTATGCGATTTCTTTTACGCGGTCCCTATCCCCCGCACAAGAACAGCTTTTACTGTATAAATGTTTTGAAGGTTTGTATGGTAAGTCTTATATACGAAGTTAATGGCATAGGATCAGTTTTGTAACGACGAGTGAAGAAGTTTCAAAAAGTGCGAGAAATGTCAGAATCTAAATTATTTATCCGGTATATTTTGTTGTCATATTGTGCTTGTGCACATGTTTGCGTTACACTGACATTCGCGATATATTAATTAAAGAACGCGTGATGACTTCGATAATTAAATTAATATAACTTCTTTTAATTTGCCTTAACGATATCATCGATGTGTCAATGTATCTGTAACATATCGATATTATCGACATTCATCCGTAACAGTATCGGTGGTGACACACCTCTACTCTTAAGTTCAAACTCCACGTCGAAGGAAAAAAAACACTTTGTTCTCTTCTTCTTCCCTTACTCCCGTTCGCTTTTCTCCTTCGCCAGTTCTCGGATCTATTTTTATATTCACGATTTACAACGCTTTCAAGCTCTCCTATTACTCTCGTGTTACATCTCACGGTGGAACGTGGGATGTGCCCACGTGGCGCCGCGTACAGTGGTACTCCTGATATTCTCTTGCTCCTTCCGTACACTTCTCAGAGCCGGAGAAATACTATTCGTTTACGCAGGTTGGTCCAATGGATTTTCCACTTTGCCGATCCCTGCTTTTTGGTTTGTTTGTTTGTTTTTCTTAATATTGTGCCATTTCACGCATTTGGAGAAATTATATCACGCGTGATTTTTATACTTCACATACCGCGACGTTTCACACGTTACTAAGCCTTGGTCTAACGTCGTCGTTCAGTGTCCCTCTTGAGTTTCCATACAGTACGACGATGCCTATCTCAGCCACCGATAAGGATTATATTGCCTATCGTCATCACGTGTAACACAACAAATCTCTTCTCGAGACCCGTTCGCTGTCCTGTCGACTCCCCTTCTCTTGTTCTCGTCGTCGTCGACAACATCGTTATGCTACTTACTACTATTATACCGATTATACCCTTTGGAATCTTTAATTCCTTACTTTCTCATCATTATTTTCTTTAATTCTATCATGATTGTGTTACGAGAATCGTTTATATGTTAAGACGTGCAAACTCGACGAGTTACGTAAGTCTCTATTGATTCAGCACCTTTCACCAAAGTCACAGGAGTTTCTCGAAAATACTAGAATTAGGTGCTATTTTAATCCTTAAATGCATGAATTTCTATTTTGGAAATAGAAAAAAAATGTTTTCGTGTTGCTACAAGAGGCTTAATGTGCTTATTAATGGCCTTTTATATGATTGGTAGTAAAATTGATACTACATGCGTTTATGGGTTAGAGGTACATTAGAAATTTGAGTGCCCAAACTGGAAAAAACGTTTATCAGGAAAAACGACTCTTTTCCTTTTGAGCTAGCACCCTAACCCACCCACGAAGAACAGTTCTCCCACGGAGATATTTTAAAATCAGTTGGACTATAGTGCAGTGGTAATTAAGCGCTTTTCGAATATTCATCTCTTGATTTGAGTGCTCGAGTCTTGAAAAATCGATAAAACGTTATCAGCGGTTACGCGTGACAAGAGAAAACTATTACGTCTAATTGAGACTCTAACGTCATTCTTGTATTAAAATACTTCTAGAATTAGGTGATACGAGAAGTTAAAGAAGGGAATATCTATCATTAAACCGACAGAAAGTGTTATACGACAATGGGTGCGTTCAGGCAGCACGGTGTGAGCGCTCAGACCGTTCTGGTAGAGACTTTTTAGCGCTATGAAATCGATGATGACGTCACTATAAAACTAGCGTGTCGTCATTAACCGCGCTATTTCTCGCTATCATCTTCGAGGTGAGGCGCCAAACGCTCATAGCGCTCATAGCGTTCTTACTTGCTACGCGAACAATTGTTTGAATTTTCAATGTATCATTTATTCAACGATTCTCTCGCCGGATGATGCGAAAAGAGTGGAAACGAGTGAGTATATAATGAGAGGTTACGTTCGCATCTTATGTTCATAGTACATGATCACTAATATTTTATTTATTGTATAGTATAAATGCAACATTCGGCAATGCGAACAAATAAGTGATATGTTACTAATAAATACGTTACATTTTTTTAACTATTAGCATTGTTACAACATCGTTTATGCTTCTAAAGTACTGGAATCATTAAGGCCCGGGATACACATGCTAGTTAGTAGCACGATAGCATGCTATTTTCGAGCAAATGCTACCTAGTAGCAAGCAACTAGCAAATGTATACCAAAAGAGCATGCTAGTTAAGTAGCATGCTACTAGATCGCACGACGATCTAATTTTGTGCTAGTAAGCATGCTACGTCTGAAGGATAGCATGCTCATGAGCAAGTCTGAACGTGTTTACCGAACACGAACATGCTACTGCCAGTCTTGTGTCTATCCCTCAATTGATTGGAAACACATTAAATCGTAGCAATGGCTAGATGGGGCGACGAAAAAACATTAAATTTTATAATGTTATATCGCGATAACGAATGTTTGTGGAATGTACCATCACTTGCTCCAAGAACTTTTCGAGAAAGCCAATCTCGCACCCATGTCTTCCGTTTTCCCTTCTCTTGTTTTTTTAAAACCCTTTTTACCAAACGCGTTGCAAGAAATAATATAATATTATTTATTTTATTTCGTAAACTCACTGAACGAAAGCGACCCATGGTTTCAAATATAAGCATGCTCATGCAAGTAGTATGCTACTAAGGCCCGGGATACACATGCTAGTTAGTAGCACGATAGCATGCTATTTTCGAGCAAATGCTACCTAGTAGCAAGCAACTAGCAAATGTATACCAAAAGAGCATGCTAGTTAAGTAGCATGCTACTAGATCGCACGACGGTCTAATTTTGTGCTAGTAAGCATGCTGCGTCTGAAGGATCGCATGCTCATGAGCAAGTCTGAACGTGTTTACCGAACACGAACATGCTACTGCCAGTCTTGTGTCTATCCCTCAATTGATTGGAAACACATTAAATCGTAGCAATGGCTAGATGGGGCGACGAAAAAACATTAAATTTTATAATGTTATATCGCGATAACAAATGTTTGTGGAATGTACCATCACTTGCTCCAAGAACTTTTCGAGAAAGCCAATCTTGCACCCATGTCTTCCGTTTTCCCTTCTCTTGTTTTTTTAAAACCCTTTTTACCAAACGCGTTGCAAGAAATAATATAATATTATTTATTTCATTTCGTAAACTCACTGAACGAAAGCGACCCATGGTTTCAAATGTAAGCATGCTCATGCAAGTAGTATGCTACTAACTAGCTAGTGTAAACGCACGCTGTTAACTAGCATGCTAGCTTAAAAAAGCATGCCTTTTTAGTAGCATGTGTATCCCTAGCCTAAAGAATAGCAAAGGAGACATAAGTCCATCCAGTTCTGTGGCCTCAATATCAACTATTCGTTGATAATCATAATATCGTTATACGCGGGCATTAAACTTTCAATCATAGCGCGTCAACGAGCTCTCCAAATGCTATCGCTAATAGCGTTACGCGTTCGAGCAGCACACTAACGCTATCGCGCTATTGGCTCTCCGAACGGTGTTTATGGCGTTAGCATCTCGTAACGCTAATAGCGTCTGCCTGAATGCACCCAATGTAAACTCATCGTCAATGCTGCCGCAGGCGGTTTGAATATGTACTAAAAATAAGTCAATGTGAATTGTAGTAAATGGCGGGAGTTTCAGGCAAGAAGGTTCCCAATTGTTTATGGTTGAAGGAGAAATAAAATAAAATTATACGTAAACTTTGATAAGTATAAAAAGAAGCATATTTTAATACAAAAACAAATAAAGTACAATTCTGTGGTTTATTTTCAACCATTTCGGATAAAGGGAAATTTTAGGTTCAGGATGTATGTGAAGATCTTGTTGGTGTGCTAATTGTTGAACCGAGGCACTGAATCCAATACAATTGTACTAACAATCACAGCACTGCTCATCGCAGCCGATAAGTGGTGGCGCTTCTCAGAGATATACGGCGCCATCTGATGGCACCCAAGCAGGAAAACAGAATGTGTAAACGTCCGTGCGATAACTTCAAGTGCTGTTAATTATATTGGAACGGACCGCGTCGTGGCCTTTCTACATGCCGAGTGAAACGCACTCGTTTCTCCTGCGGCAATTTACTCATTTTGAAGTTGTGAAACACTTCATTCGACATTATACTCACTGTCCAGGCGCACAGTGTACGCTTTTGCAAATCTAGCAGGACAAAATTATTTACAGGAAAAAAACAATCTGATTCTAATTGAAATTTATTTGTAACTATAAAATAAGTCTTAAAATTGAAAATATACTTATTTTAAGCTACTGTCAATCATTACTGCACCTGGTAGTATCATCAGAATCACTAACTTCGTTACTGGAAAGGTTTGCTTTCACTTCCTGGAGATTCTATTTCAGATAGTGATTTTATATTCGAAGCTTGTATGAATTTCATAACAGTAGGATTAATAGGTCTCAATGTTGTGTTATCCATAGTAAAATAATGATTACAATCAAATAGTTTGATAATACAGTTTCCTCAATTTTTATAGTTAATATATTTTTTGTTGCTTCTCGACTTTTGTTTTGCTCAGATTATAAAATATTACACTATAATCATAACCTCATTTTACAAGATGTCGGTTGGATTCCCTTTCACTCTAATGCAAATTTTACATGTAACTAGGGGGCAAAGCCCCCTGCGCTTTCGCTTCGCTCAAGCGCCAACCCCCTCAAGATCGCCTTTGCTCGCGCTTCGCGCTCGCCTTAACGGGTGCAGAAAAGCTTCGCTTTTCTGCAATAGGCACGACCGCGGCACTCGCGCTTCGCGCTCGCCCACGAATTTCAAAAGGTTTCGAAATTGTAGAAAATTCAAGTATTGAGATATTAAACTATGCTACAGAGTCCTCTGCGCTTTCGCTTCGCTCAAGCGCCATACCCCCCGAGGTCATCGGATGCTCGCGCTTCGCGCTCGCCCACGAAATGCAACATTTCTGCAATAGGCCCAAGTGATCAAAACCGGACAATGAAATGCATCCGAACCAAAATTTGACATGTACATAGAGTATATACACCTTTGTTGCGGTGAAACTTTATGTATGGTTATCTTCAACCATTCAGAAATTGCGACAAATTGAAATTTTTAATCCAGTATTCCGGCCAGACGCTTGCGCGGATTCAAACACAATTTGGCATATAGTTTAAAAATATACCCATTTGGTGCCACAAAACTTTATGCATGGTCATCTTCAACCGTTTCGAAATTACGGGATTTCCAAACTATAAAAATTTCGTCCCGATTGGCTCAGCCGTTTTTCCGAAATCGAGGATATACACGGACACACACACACACATACATCCGAACGGTTTTCAGGATGGCGATTGCATAAGTCACTCCCTTTATGATCGTGCCTAATTATAAAATAGTGAATTAAAGATTTGAATGTGCCGCCATTTTGTAACGGTTCGAGATGGCGATACACAAAGTTTCGTGGCACCAAATAGGTATATACTCGATATACATGCCAAATTTTGTCCGAATCCGTTCAGTCATTTCGCCGGAATAATGGACTAAAGATTTGAATTAGTCGCCATTTTTGATTCGGCCAATCAAAAAATTTGAAAATTTCCAGTAATTGTCATTGCGTACGTGTACATGAACGTGTAAAATTTTATCGGGATCCATTGAATAGTACCAAAGATACGAATTTTTCAATATTTGAACTTCCCGCCATTTTGTACCGGTTCAAGATGGCGGCTCACAAACCTTATTGTCAACTCACAGTAGTATACTTGATTTTTGTGCCAAATTTCGTCCCGATCGGTTGAGCCGTTTTCCCGAAATCGAGGATATACACGGACACACACACACACACACACACACACACACACACACACACACACACACACACACACACACACACACACACACACACACACACACACACACACACACACACACACACACACATACATACGAACAGTTTTCAGGATGGCGATTGCATAAGTCACTCCCTTTACGGTCGTGCCTAAAAATGCAAATATATGCACGGAAAATTTGATTGAATCGAGTCTATAGGGTACTACGATTACAAAAAAAATTAAATTGTAAGGTGCAAACGTGTAAATAATGATTGACAGTCTAACAAAGTCTGACAAGTTCCAAGAAACTTGTCATTGCTTTATCAATATGGTTTAATCAAATTTTCTACAACATCTAAGCATCAAAAACTAGTTTTACATGTCAAAACGCAAAGTATTCCCTAATGTAGTGTATTCATTAATGAAAGACGATTAACAATAAATAATTTGTAAAGAGTTTAGCAATAAAACAAAGGTGCCGATTGTTGTTACACATTAACAATATCTTATTTAGTTCATAAATTAATTTTTTAGGCGATTAAAGACGAATATTTCATTGGTCGATTTTTTTTTACCTTTGTCTCGCTAGATTTGCAAAATCGTACACTGCGAGGCGGTACAGTAAAAGAATAACAATGGATAATGGTTCACGGACGAAGATTAACATTTCTACGGACACCTGTATATGCATAGAGCATTTGACCGTAATTAAGTGACTTGTGAGATTACACAGCTTTGTGGAAATGTCATTAAGACTCCGATACATTCAAACACGTCCAATACTTAAAACTAAGGCTATCAAAGACCTCTTTCCACATGGAATTCCCCCTCGTTAACCAGTCATCTGACCGGTTTTGGTAGTTTCGATGTTAAAACCACATACTTCCTGGAAAACATCATTAACAGGCTCAAATATGATTTAGAGCATCGATAGAACGTTTGAAACGACAAAAGACGTTATTCACATAAGTTTTGCAATCACGACAAGATAATAAAATAAATTCACAAAAGATCGACATAGACCTCCGCAAAATACTTTCTGGTGTATCGTCACAAACTGGTTGGATTTGTTTACGAGCAACTAAGCCAACTAGCTTAAAAAGAAAAAGTATTAACGAGCTGTTTGGAAAAATGACAAATGTAAGAAATAATCTCTTACCGTAGCTTGTTTACGGAAACCAGTTTAGCCTGTAGTGGGGAAAGAATTCTCAATTCATTCTCAATAGAGCATCAACTTGTTGACTGCCACGTCACCTTGAATTTTACCGACTGTTTAGTTAACTATCCATAGAATTGATTATACTTCCAAATGCCTATTTAGATCACTTACGATCAGGCCTTGATACCGTCGCTCGAATTCGGCTGACATGGCAGTCAAAGTGTAAAAAAAAAAAAAAAAAAAAAAAACAACACCGTTGCTATCCAGCACGACCATAAGAAAAATTATGCGGACGAGATTCAACAAAATCGTTGTATCCCGTATTTACAGTCTATCGTGTATACCTATCTCGACAAATATTAACAAGGACGTGATTAATGTGTCACTATCACGCACAGAGAGAAACCCATACGCGACAAGCACAAGTCTCTCGCTTCGAGGAGCCTTGCAAATGCTCAGGGAGGTTCTTCTATAAATACTTCCAATTGAATGAAAAGAATGCACAGCTTCGCGTGCATTCGTGCGTAGTAAATTCCTCGGGGATACCATTCTCCATTTCGATAAATAAAGAGCATGCCCTGTTCCGCTCGCTGATAATGCGCAGTGGTGCATAAGTTACATCCAGTTCTTTACAAGGTCTAACGAATCTCTCTTTTTCCAGTTGCACTTACAAAGCGTGATCTTCGTGATGCGTGTAAACGAGTGTACTAGAAAACTTATCCGGTTTACGAGTCTCTGATGAAACTTTACGAGGATTCCGTGGGTAGGCAGCACGCGAATATTCGTGGAAATTACCGTTAGACCGTAGTGAAGATAGTCAGTTTACTTCATTCTCGTTCGGACTGTACCGTCCTCCTGACGTTCATTCGAGAAACTCTTACAAAATTAACGGACTTCTTCTCCACGTATTTTTTTATTATTCATTTTTATCGTTCAATTTTCACGAATTCTGCTATTGGCAGTGTTGGGTAGTATCTAGATATATGTATCTAGATACATTTTGTGTATCTAAGCCTGTATCTGAGATACATTCGAATTTGAGTATTTGTATCTGTATCTAGTTACAAAACATAGTATCTTAACTGGTTTTCAGGTACATTTTCAGATATTTTTTGTCTGTAGGTTAAAAAAAATATGTTATTCTTTTATAAAATATTAATAAATAAATAATCTTATTATTGGCATGAACTAACATGTTTGTTAATTTGCTCTAAATTCTTATTTTTTGAGTTTTAAGTTCCAAGCGTCACTACTGAGGCATTTACCTTATTACGACAAAATATAATTTAAAAGTATCTGATATGTATCTGACAAGTAACACTACCCAAGTGCCATCTTGGGATTGGCTTGGCAATATGCGCGTTTTGTAGAGAATCGAAAAATATTTGACACGCATTTTTTCTTTTTGGCAGACATGCTGTTTTAAGGAATAAAAATGCAGGTGGAAATATTGATTGTTGAATAATGTAATAAAGTCCATAGGCGGACCAGTAGATATACTAAGAAAGTAAATACGTGGATGAAGTCACAGTGTTGAAAGGTGATTTTTTAATAAAAAAAAAAGCAATGTTTTTATTGTTTAAACAATTGTTGTTTAAAGAAATCATTGCAAAATGTAAAGTATGGAAAAATTAATAGCGCCATTCGATTCTACGGGAAAAATTAGGTCGAGACTATACCTATAATTGGTTGTCAAAATTGAATTTGTTGGAAACATTAATGGACAATTACTTGAATCCTTACCCGGAGCAATTCATGTCGGCCGAAAATAAAAAGTACACATCAAATATGTTTCGATTCTCTACAAAACGCGCATATTGCCAAGTTAATCCCAAGATGGCACTTGGGTAGTGTAATATGTGAGATACTTTTGAAGTATCTGAGTACCTGTATCTATATGTATACATTTTAAATTGTGCATCTGTATCTATATCTAAATACAATTTTTTCACGTGCATCTGTATCTGTATCGAGATAAATTTAAATGTATATTACCCAACACTGGCTATTGGCATGTATTATCCCGGTAATATCCGTTACTATGATATTATCTTTAACATAATGTCTACTTTCCAACAATCATCTCTCGAAAATTCTCTCCCGTGTTTCAATTTAAAACGTTCGAATCGAGTCTCGCGCATAGTAACACGTTTAAATGGATACCATAACGGAAAGAGAAATGGTGGATTGCATTACACCGCGCCCAATGAAGCCTCGCATGCATCTCTACCAATCTGTATTATTCTATCGATTATCATTTAATCGATACACCGAGCCACCTTGAGAACTCACTGTGATCAGTTTCACAAAAGTGAATCGACAAAGTGGGCCATTCTACGGTAGATAGTAATTACAATCGTCGACTGTGTACGGAGGAACACGTGCGCACTCTGTTGGACGAAAATCCAAAGGAGAAAGATAAGAGGAGAAGATACATGGGCGAACATGGCGAGAGGAAAACATTCAACGATGTAGAGTGGGGGGTGAGAGAGGATGAGAAGGGAGAAGCCAAAGTCAAGTCTAATTGTAAGAAGAAAGAAGAGAGAGAGAGAGAGAGAGAAGGATAAAAACAGAGAGAAGATATTAAGCTTCGAGGAGGCGAGATTGCGTCAAGCGCATATTTCTTCGAATATATATCTACGTCTACACCGAACCGTTACCAACTATGCCACATGCGCATCTTCGTGCAGTTTGCTTTTTCTGTCCGGAGACCGTAGACCCCGAGGATCACAAATAGACGGAAGCATACAAAAAGGACTTACGAAATGCCAGGACCAACTGTCTTCGAAAGTCGATCTCGAGTGAGATGCATCCTTAACAGTGCCGCGTGCACAACCATACGGATGCGCCTGAAACGTAAAATTCCACGAGAAATACGTTCACTAACCTTCTCTTCTCCTTGTGCTTCTTCTCCTTCTTCTGAAGCTCCATTCCGAGGTACGGATGAACAAAAAGGTGAATCACTCGTTTAAGTTATTCTACACCACGGGACACTCTCGGTCACTGCCAAGGAACGTGTCCAGCGTGTAACTCCAATCTCCTCACGAAATTCCACCGAGTTTTCTCTACGGCACAGCACACACACTCGGCGTTCCGTACTTTGCTCGCCAAGCGAGAGACCTCCTTTCCGAGTTTCGCGTTATCGAGGAATCGATTATAGTCCAAACGATGTTCCTTCCCTCGTGTCACACTCCTGTGGTCTTAAGCTTCGTCACTAGGCGCCGATGAACACATTAATGTCGTCGAACAATAACACATTTTCAAGCTGGTATGCGAGGAGCGCGCGTTTAACACCAGACTCATGGTGCGATGGCGATGATAATGATGCGAGGCGTAATGGTGCCTTGTGGTGTAGAGGGCTATGGTGGGGCGTATTGTTGTGTAGGTCGCTTCGCGTTAGAAAGGACTGGCAAGGGAGGGAAATGGAGAAACAGCTGACGTCACATGGCGCCTAGCAATGCTGCGCAAGGATCCTTGTCGTCATCTAGTGGACACTAAGGCAAACATTGGTTCGAGGTTAGTAGCTTGGTATTTCTTTGGTACGGTAGATAAGTAGATTGGTAAATATCCACACTTGTTTTCTTAGATATTATTGTATATGAAACGCTGTGGTTGTGAAATATTTTTCTTAATTTTTATTTGCCTTTAGTGAATATTAGTATATGAGTATCTCGATTTTAGTATCTTACCACTTCTTTAGTACCGTAGATAAGTAGATTGGTGAATGTCCACACTTGTTTTGTTAGATATTGTTGTATGTGAAAAACTGTGATGTGAACTATTTTTTAATGTTCAGTGGTATTTTGCTTAATTTATATTTGCCTTTAGTGAATATTATATAATTATAATAATAATAGTACATCATTATAATAGTATACAATTATAATAGTATATCATTATCTCAATCTTAGTACCTTAGTATTTCTTTAGTACGGTAGATAAGTAGATTGGTGAATGTCCACACTGGTTTTGTTAGATATTGTTGTATGTGAAAAACTGTGATGTGAACTATTTTTTAATGTTCAGTGGTATTTTGCTTAATTTATATTTGCCTTTAGTGAATATTATATAATTATAATAAGAATAGTACATAATTATAATAGTATACAATTATAATAGTATATCATTATCTCAATCTTAGTACCTTAGTATTTCTTTAGTACGGTAGATAAGTAGATTGGTGAATATCTACACTTGTTTTGTTAGATATTGTTATATATGAAAAGCAGTGTTGTGAAATATTTTGCTTAATTTATATTTGCCTTTAGTAAATATTAGTATATCATCATCTCGACTTTAGTACCTTACCGTTTCTTTAGTACGGTAGATAAGTAGATTGGTGGATGGAAGAGCTAGGAATATCCACACTTGTTTCATTAGATATTGTTATATGTGAAAAGCTGTGATGTGAATGATTTTTTAATGTTCAGTGATATTTCGGTTAATTTTTATTTGCCTTTAGTGAATATTAGTATATGAGTATCTCGACCTTAGTGCCTTAGTATTTCTTTAGTACGGTAGATAAGTAGATTGGTGGATGCAAGAGCTAGGAATATCCACACTTGTTTTATTAGATATTGTCACATATGAAAAGCTGTGATGTGAATCCTTTTTTAATGTTCAATGATATTTGGCTTAATTTTTATTTGCCTTTAGCAAATATCCTTTTTTACCAAGGAGATTTCCAAAAAGGATGAGGGCTTACACATTTAGAGGAGACCGAAAAATGTTGTCGTGATACTTTGAAATAATTACATAGTAAATCAACATAGTTTAGTTTTTTAACAATCTCTCCTAAGTGGCAAGACTCTCCCCTCGTGCTTACGACCAAAAATTGAATATTTGTCTCTTTGAATACTCTCCACACTTCTTTTCTAGTGCCAAGATAATACGTACATAGTAGACTTTAACAAATGACCCTTAACCCATTTGCATCATTCGGAAAAGTAGAAAACTGGCCCGTATCACCAAACGTTCGCGCAACGGTATAGTGGCCAGGCAAATGCCGCGCATATATGCGCTTCGGTGATAATGGCCAGGAAAAATCCGCGCATATATGAGCTTATGATGCAAATGGGTTAATTTAAAAAAAAAAAAAAAAATTGGGGTCTTTATTACGTGGTAATAACTAAAAATCATTTTCCAAAACCGAAGATGGGGGAAGAAAATAATATAGAATACTGTAACCAATACAATACTTAAACCTTTTTTTAATTAACAATCAAACACAGCTTTCAGATAAAGTCAAAATGTCTATGTGCAGGTACACCAAGCTCATAAGGACAACATACTCTTGTATATCCTTTTGTTCTTCTTCATTGCAAACGTCCTCCATAGATCATGGACTCTAGAGAAAAGATCTAACATATTGGGCATTTGAAAACAGTTCATTGCTCCTTCCGTTTGAGCACAATTGCAACGACGTGTAAATTGATAAAAATTCGTATATTATAAAGATGCAATGTTGTCTTACTCGTTCGCTGCACAGAGGCATTCGTAAGGAGCTCCGAATACTACCAAGACAATGGTAGTACTTTGCTCCTAAATTCATGAAAACGCGACTATCGATTAGTTATAGCTGATTTCACTTGCTTCTAATTACTAGATGTCCTTTCTTCATTCGATTGTGACGATTTGTGTATAGCCGAAACTTCTTGCGTTTTGTCGTTATCCTGCCTGGGTTTATCCTCCGAGTTTAAGTCATTGTCCAGGTCATCCAAATCCGGTTCTCTATTTCCGTAAAGCGCAGGATATTCAGACATGCAAACTTGCATCGTCTTAAAGGTTTCATAGCAGTCGGATCCCTTTGGATCGGCAGTAGAATAATGAAAACAAGAAAACGCCTCACGGAACTCCAATCCGCACGGACCAGTCGCCATTCCACCAAGGCAAGGACAGTTCCAATTAATTTCACCATTGGATAGAATTAAACCAGGACTTGGCTCTGGCTCCGGGAGAACAATCTGGCTAGGCGATGCATGATCTTCTTTCGTTGCAAAGATAATTGTATCTTTACCTTCTTTGCGAACCAGGGGCATAATGGAATGACTCTGCAACGATGAAGAATTTTTAAAAATACCGATTACATATACTTTCTTTACTAACGCATATGCAAATTCGAGCATAGCTTGTAACATTGTACATACCGTATTTGATACACTGTATTTGTCCTTAATGTAAATAAGTTCTACTGTCGGCTATAAATGATAACAAGTTAGGAGATGCTCGATGAACAACATACATGCATGGATCACCTTCGTAATCTACAGCTATTGTGAGAGCAGCTCTTAATCGAACGTATGCGCTTGATTCACAGCGCAAAATGAATCTGAGTTCGGCTGGATTATATTTCAAGATGTCAACTGGACATGTAGCTCCTTCTTCGCCGAAGAGAGTTTTAACGCATTGAATAATATTCTTCTTTAAAAACACAGGACTCACCTGTCGTTTGGGAGAAGCTGGCAGTTCTCTGCGAAAATAAATTAATTATAATTATATGCATACGTGCATTTATAACATAACTTCAAGACATAACTCGACTATTGACTCAATCTTGGGAAGTCTCTCATCATAATGTAATAATATAAAGATATATCGTGTAAAGTGGAATATTAGTATCTCAAATGCACTCACTGATAGAAGATTTCATACGATGAAAAATTATGTCATCGTGCAAGTAATGACAAAAACATTTAACGGGACAAAACTCACATAACAATCTAAGTAATAACGAGTATACAAACTTGTTGCCAATGCATTTGTTAAGCTACTTGGTATCACCGAGCATATGTATATTGTGAATAATAATTACATAAATTTACAGAACTAGGTTATGCGAAGACGTACAGGGAAGAAAGTAATTGAATGTACTAACAGAGAAACGTCTAAGTAATGCATATCACGTCGAATGTTGTCACGCGACTCACATTGCCAAATATCTGCGACAAGAAATAAAGAATCAATGTATCACTTTTCCTTAAAGGTTACGCTGAAAAACTTGCGGCATCTTTTACATGCCTTGATGATAGCAACAGCAGAACACCATTTTCAGTTCCACGAGGGCACCACTGGCGCTACCTGAGTGTAACTACCGAGGAAAAAAATTATTAAAGAGGGTTAGACCCCTCTGTACATTTCAAGACTTACGTAAAATAATTTGGAGACATCTTTGATGGTCAGCGCCACTTTGGCATAACTAGATAGCAAATCGACACAGTTTCTGTAAGTACCGTTGGTCGAATAGAGCACTGCAATGATCCCTATGCTCGCTTCGCCGGAAGTCCATGTTCCTAGCCACCGAGAGGAGGAAAAGTAATTTACTGAACGTCCATGCAGAATATGCGACGAGTGTGACGTATTCTCTACAATCGTGGATGACTCATCCTGACCATCAGTACCGAATGAGTACCGACTCAATTATTAATTTGAAAAGATTTGTCGTAACATGCAAGTAACAGTCAAATTTAACATTTGCCAAAGAAATTTAGAGACTATTGCGACGAACCGGAAGCATCGCTGTCGCCATAACCATCGTCCATCCCGTTCACGTGTTTACATTTCTTACCCTCCCTCCTTAGAATATTACCTCGTTGCCTTAGACCTGTATGCATTGACCGTCTTCCGAGAAAGAGACGAACTTATTTGACGGGGAGGAGAAGCACCCATCTGCGAGAAAGAGAGTTCCATAGACCGGATGGGAAAGAAAGGCACGTATCGTCGAGAAGCAGACACACTAATCCGACGGGACAGAGAGACGCGTATTAACGGGACGAAGAATAAAGTCATCGTGAATTTAAGCCTAAAATTCGCAATTTTTCCATATAATCTTCTCGAAGTTTAGGTCCCATCGTAATGTTTTCCGTTACCACGAGACTCTAGGGGTGCTGAAACATGATATATTTCAAATTCAACGAAATTGAAGGCGGCGTGGTTGCAACGTCTCCTTATAAGAAATCCTACTTTCCCTTAACGAAAATTAGTGATTATCTTATACTTAATAACTCCGCTTGTAACACTAAGAATGAAGTCGGTAGTGATAAGTTTCTCTTAACATGAAATATAAATATATTTGAGTGGTATTGTACAGTCAGTGATTCGTTCATATATACAAGAATTATGTACATGCTCCGTGCTCTTAATACATCGTCATTCACATGAATACTTTTGCCTGAACAAATTCTCTAATCGGACGTACGAGCTGGGCCGATTTATCGCGCTTCATAGATTCATTTCTCTCTCTCTCTTTCTTTTTCTCTCTCTCTCTCTCCCCCTCTCCCTCTCTCTCACCCTGCCTGCCTGTGTCACTTCCTTTCATTTGCTCAGTCTGCTTTTTTCCCCCTTTCGCTCGCCAACCATTGGCTGCAAATTCATACGTGATCGAATAGCGTATCCGGTTCGCGCATGCTCTTATTTTCGTTTTAAGAGCACACGTGCATATACTCTGAAACAGTTTTGCATTAAATAGGACGCCTTGAAGACTTTTTCTCGACAATTCCTTATTACAGGTAAATACGCGCTAAGGGATGTGTCACTGTTCTCTCGCAGTGCCTCGACTTTCGTCCCAATACAATTTTGATCGGTTCTCTTTTCCACGTACAACTCTTCTACTCTTTCTGTAATACCATTATTCTCTAACATTACCGTACCGTTAATAAAATCATTACTGTGTGCATATATATATACATACACACATATATATACATACGCACAATATATCTTCGTCAATAGTACTGTTCTCGTAGTTGCTATTAATATTATTGTAGTTTAGCGTTATTATTATTCAATATTATCATTATCGTTAATCGTCGACCGCAAGGACTACTATCTCACTTCATTACTGACGCCCCTCCCACCCTCAACCGTAGTACCTCCTACTCTTTTTATCAAACCGCACAACGAGGTATCGCGATCACTTTAAACTTCATGACTACACGATAAAGAATAAGCGTAGAAATGTATCACACTAGAGACTTGTACAGGGTGTAATCGAAGGTTTTGTCGCGGCAACCATAAGGCTCTTCCACACCTTTGGATCGGTGGAGATCTGCCAGAAAAGTTTACCGCAAAAGTGACCTTGACCCCGAAATTCAAAGTACAATTTCTTTACGGCAATGTAATGCCTGTAATGAGTAGAATCCGAAACAGTAATCAAAAAAATTGATCTTGAATTTTCGGGGTCAAGGATACTTTTGCAAGAAACTTTTTTGGCAAATCTTCGTAGATTAAAAGGAGTAGAACAATCCTATGGTAGTCGCGACAAGACCTTCTTTTACACCCTGTATACAGTATATTTTAAATGCATAGGTATGTGCTGGTATTTCCTTCTTTTTTTTTCTCTCTATTTCGGTTAGTTGTTTGCCTCTTTTTAATGTGTATCAGCTTCAAATTACACGTGATTAGCCGACGTGGACCGAGCTATTGGCTAATCTCTTGCCTCTAGGTCCTACTTTCCTTCGACTCATATACCCCACAATAGGCTAGCGGGGGTAACAATGGAGAAGGAAAACAAGGGTACGTTTTTATCTCTTCCCTCCTTTCCCTTCCCATTTTGTTCCTTGACTGTCGGTTTATATCAATGTGTATGTAGGTTTATGATAAAAAAAAAAAACGTTTGTAACGTGACATTATGTGAGACACATTGCCTTGAGAAAGAAATAATCTATTCCGATACGGGGTACCTACGACAATTACGAAACGTCACGATGAGACGAAATAATACATTTAAAATTTACTGAATAACAGGAATTAATACGTCTAGCCACGGTTTGGACAAATATTGTAATTGCGAATATATATTCGTCGAAACGCGAAAAATCGAATAACTGTTTTTTCACAAAAACATTGAAACTGGAAAGTGCGTGCAATGCCGTAATCTTTAACCTTTCGGCTGGCGCATTCTCTAGGAGTGCGCGAACAGACGCATTGTGCACTAAGTGCACAATACTTCGTACACGTTGTCTACTTTTCACTTTGTACATAAGTATTGCAGCCAACTATTTACACAGTAATTATTCTCATCAATTATTACTGAAGTAATACAAGGAGTAATACATTCCATGCTCGTACATTTCTTTGAACATGAGTTCTGGACTAAAAAAAATGACGGTCATTCACTTCGTGCCCGAGCGAACACACCGTAAGATTAAAGGAAAGATTGAAAGAAATTCATCGAGTAAAAGGAATGAAACATTAGGAAGAAAGCTTGAGGAGTATACAGATGAACGGAAGGGGAGACACAGGCACAGAGTGGAAGGTAGAGAGAAGAAATAGATGAAGAAATCGATATACAGTTCGCAGGGAAGAAAAACGCACACAGAATCGTTATGGTAGTCAAACAGTAGGTAGACAATATCAATTAGAGGCAGGTAGGCCTTAGAGTGTGCATCACTGCATTCGGCTGTCAATTTTGCAGTGATCTCAATTTTGGGCTGACCTGATAGAAAGTTGATGAGTTGCAAACAGTCGTAGGAATCGAACAGTTGAAAATCCCACTTGATAAACATGTTGGTCGTTAGTCGGTAGTTATATAGCTACAGCTTGCCGTCATTACAGTAGTTCTAGGCAAGCCAGTCGGATTATGTAGTTTGCTATGTTCGAAGATTTTGCAGGACAACTGCAGGAGACTTGGGTAGCGACCATATATTAGATCCCAGAAGACACTCTTGTGCACACGTCGTGACTAGCAATTCTGTACTTGGAAACAGTCCTTCAGTAATAATAATAGATACGTGGAATAACTGGAGGAAGGTACAACTGGAATTAATACGCATGAAAAAAGGACGAATTAACGCATGCTGACGAATTTCATGTCCCTGTCCTCCTTTGCGACTTATATCGTCTTCCTCCTTGTCTCCTTGGCATTCGCTCTCCCTTCTTTGCTGTTTTTCCATCCCTTCAATCATTTCCAACGATCATCGTGCCCGCTCCTTCTCAGAATTTGCTGCTTCAAAAATTCCAAGGTGCCTTGACGACGAACCCTCTGTCCATCAGGGTAACACTTCCAGCTCCTCTTCCGTTGGACATGGGTATTGCACTTTACGTCCTAAAGTGACAATCATCCCTCCTTTTTCTCTGCGACATCAAGGAGAAGGAAGAATCCTCTGAGCCCCCAAATCCGTATTTCTTTCTCTCTTATTCACTCTCCTTTCTCCGTTTGTATCTGCCGTTTCGCTTCACAATGGTGTATCTACCTGTCCCTACTCTCCGTCTATTACCAATGCTTTCGAAGTGCATATCACGGGTACTTCTGCCTTTTCTTCTCTTTTAGTTTTACTCGTTTCAGATACTTGGGCTGTTGCGTTCAACGTCGGTACAATTCTGTCGGCCTCGGTGCATTTCGCGGAGGGTACCCCCGAGTTCAGCAGAAAAACCCCTTAGGTATACTTTTACGAGCGGCGAAGCCATAAAAGTCGTAGGAGTTCATCCGTTTTCTTCTCGATTGGCTCTCCGCCCTCTCCAGTCGCCCACCAATTGCCTGCTTAATTGTGGCCTCCGCCTGGACACAATGGTTTTCTCTCATTCCATACCGGACGTATGGAGATATCCTTATTGTCCTGAATGTCACTCGCGTGGCCTGTTTTTGCATCTTCGACTGTGAGGCCTTCCTCAAAGCCATCGATGTAATGTTTCGAAGATGCTCAGGATGGAAGACACTTTCCTTGCTCCTGGTATGCTTCTGATTTGTCGGGTGGCCCTATGCACATTGCTCGCCCACCGGAGTCTTCATTACAGTGCCGATCTATCCTTGACCAAAGAGTCTACTAGTCCCGTTACTCGTTGGCCTCGCATCGCAGAGCATTGTGAGTTCAATCATCTTTTTTTTCGCCTTTGGCCTACTAGTTTTGGCAAGTTAATCTACCGGAAATGTTACTCGATAAATCGTAAACCATCGGTAGGATATTGATCAGGTTTTTTGTATCAACGTGCAAACCTACATGGACCACAATCCTTATGCGCTATTCGTTAGTATATATCAAACTATGGGATCGACCAAAAACAATTGAATGCGTTAGGGTCAAGACGAAGCCGACTAGAAAATGAAAAGACGATGGAAGAGCTTCTCTGTGGCCATGTGTTTGCGATTTTTTTGACATTTTGCAATAGCGCGCGCATTATCTTCTCTCTTTCTCCTCGCTCTTTTGTGATTAGCCTATTTTTTTTATCTCAAATGACCCACAATTCGCACGTACACACGAATCAATACCACTGTCATCATACTTGCCCTTAATTAAACGAATAACAATATTACAAGTAGGCTTTGTTAATCAGTCGTGTAGTGTAACAGGGCGCAAAATTCAGTTTTCCTGTTTCTCTTCGTTCCAAATATATTAAATAGTTTGAGGCAGTTTACGCGGTTTTCTCTCTCTTTCGCTCGCACTCACGCATTCTTTTGCATTCTCTCTCTCTCTCTCTCTCTCCCTCCCTCTTTCCCTCTTTAAGGCCGAGTTTAAGTAATAGCTACGTTTGTGACATTCGCTGCAACATTCATGAAACCAATTGAGAAAAGATTTCTTTTCAATAACCAATTTGTGGCCGCAACTTTTAAATCGAGCCACGCAAATCCTTTACCAAAATGATATGAGCATATCGTTCCACAGTGTCATCACGTCATGCTGCAATTCGTACTTAGGGTATGGCCATACTGGCGTCTTACGTCGCGTTTCTTGGTCAGAATGCTCGACAGACAATAATATTTCGTATACTATACGAGTGGAAAATTCAGTATGCGTGTACACAAGTTAAAACAGGCGAATGTACGTACATGTGGCAACAGTTTTCGAGCCGTGTTACAAAAGTTACCAGTATGACTGTACCAGTTAGTACATTTCTCAATTAGCATGCTCCGCTTACCATCTTTCGCGATACAAAGATTTGGTATCCTTTTTTTCACCTCGCATTACTTATTCAACACGGTTTTTTCACGATCAAATGTAAATATATCAAAAAAGATATCTGTTGCTCGCCAGCATACTGTTTCAAAACCTTGGTATCGCGAGGAGTACGGACATTTTCCTTTTCAATTCGGTGAGGCTACTCTATGACTACTCAATTAAACGTTCGAGCCGCCATCTCTATTGCATACTTTATTAAATCAATGAATTTTCTGTAACGAACATCGTAACGCCCTCCGAAAATCCTCGGGCAAAATCCGTATGGGATACCGGTGTCCTTAATGCGTTATCCATCTCTTGCGCAGCACCGGAAATCTGTGGTGCAATCCCCCCCCCCCCCCCCCCAAGTACCACGTATTTGTGCAGAGCCGGTTAAATGGGCTATGAGAAGGAAGATGGTGAGTAAAAATGAACGCAAAGAGATGCGGCAAGCGGACAGGGTAACGGGTAAGAGGGGAAGTCAAAATGAGAGACACTGGGTTGGCAGAGACCCGTGATCGTCATTGTCCTCATCGTCTCCGTTATTATCGTCATGACCAATTCAAAATATAATCCTGAATGAGCGCATTCATGTGTGCACTCGCGTCTCACGGCCGAATGAATCATTGGGCTGAAAGTAATAGACTTTCTTTAATCCCCCGACCTACTTCCCTTCCACATCAAGCGCGGATCTTTTCGGACATCCTTATTCCGTATACTTGCGTGAAACAGGCTTTTGTCAAATTCGTGACTCATGGAGAATAGTGGCCAAGGAGTTAGAACGAGAAATTATTCTTTTGATTTTCGTTTACTATATTACGTTCTCCTTCTAAGTGATCCTGTTACATCTCCTTGTCGCGAGGATCGGGACGTTAACAAAGAAAGTTTACTTAATACTACTTTCATCGTACAGAACACATTCGGTCATTTAAGGCATTAACGATGTATGTCATGTCGATTTTAAGGCAAAGAGAATAACGATGACTAGAGGGCATTAGAATGAACAGATCTCAGCAAACCATCCACTACTGTGAAAAATGTAATCCATGGATAGATTCAAAGATGTAGTGTCATACTGCAATGTGCGAGAAGAAATCGAATAAGATAAATCTGGGGGAAGAGCACAGTAGGAGACATTCTCGAGATACGAATTACACTCATTCACTTCTTTGGCTGATGAGTTTATCAGCAATGATCAGACGTCGCCCGTCGTTCAATCTATAACGAAGTCTATTTGAAGACGCCGCATTGCGATCTTCCTGCAACCCGATTATTTAATGTTGACGTGGACATTGTATAACGTCGCCTGTGCCATTGCTGAAGGGTTTCAGTGAAGAATGATAAGTACCCCTTGCCTACTTGTCGTCCCAAGAGCATGAGAAAATCCACCTTGTGGATTTCACTGAAGATTCAGTATTTTGAACCTCCAATGATCCCTCAAGAAGAGTGAACAATTTCATGGCACAGATGGAATTTCATGGGGTCAGCAAATGTCTCGTCAAATTTGTATGTTTTAAAATAAAAATTAATGGGATTCACGGTTACAATAGTGATGCTTCTGACAGATACTTGAATATTGAGGGTAAACACAGTTTACGTCGGAAACCAATACGCGTGGTGATATACGAAGACGCCAGCAGGGTGATACGCAGAAAAAAAATAGGAACGAAGAGCACATGCAGGCGACAAACACCGACTATAGCGTAACACCTCAGGTGTTAACCAGCTAGCACCGTATTCATTACATTTGGTAAACGCATTCGAAGTGGATGGTGATTACATCTGTTGATTCACCATTTTTGGAACACTCCAACATTCATGTTTTTTCATCGTTTGGCATGTTGCAAAGTATCGATAGGAAGACTGTACGAGTTAATTCTAGTCGTCGCGGGATTTGTCGAGATCACACGGTCGTTAAAATATACGCATACAAGGCTTCCTCTAAGGAATAGTATAATGTCGATTCGATAATGACAACTGCTGTTGAACGTATTCCGCTCTCTTTCTCTCTCTCTTTGTTTTTCTTTATCTGTCACGAAATCAGCGATAAATGCAAGTGCAATCACGGAGCAGCAATAACGTAATAATTACTCTGCGGTAAAAAAAAAAAAGAAACACGGTTTTCGTTGTCCTACACGCAACAGAAAGAAACGCAAAGGCTGGAATTATCACGTGATACGCCCACGTGACCTCCCCTCGCCAAGATACCCCCATTCGCTTCTCTACTTTTCGGATAATGTCATCCAGCGTCGATTTATTAAATTGGAACAGTCGTGCCAACATCCGTACGCGTGTATGCATATATATATACAATTCGACACATCGTCAGTGACCTCAGTTCCTTTCCGCCATTCTGACTTGTTCGCGTATCTTCGGCACCGCGCATAGGCACAAAGGATCCATCGTGCTCACGTACATATACACGTATGAGGTCGTATGCTGGTACAGCACATATTTATACGACGAAGATGCTATATTTTCTTTTCCATCCCCATTTCACTGTTCCTCTGTCGCAATACCTTCGACATCAAAAGTCAATAAATACTGATCCTTTCATATTTTCAGGAACTTATGCCGATCATCTCCGGCGTTAGACTCACGCACGTACTATCGTCATCTACATATTACATGATCGTGCGAGTTCTTTTGTAATTCCGTCCGATGCGGATGAAATTATAGCGGCCATCAGTGGTCAGCGTCACTGGATCTCACCACGTGTCTTTTCTCTCTAATACATCCCTCCTAGTATCCAACGTCTGCACGCGTACATAACAACGAGCAACCACGCGTGTGTCTATACATGCGATCTAGTCGGTGTTTTTGGAACATAAATCGATGCATCTCCCCCCTCAGACCTCACCATCGTCCTCTTCGCCTCGTCTACTCCGATTCCAATCTTGGCCGCGCCCTCTTCGCGTCCGGTCTGGGCCCTTTCCGTCCTGTCCCGTTCCCGTCTCGTTTCGCCACCCTTCGTTCTCCACTGAGTCGAGCCATCGGTGCGGCCGTGTGGTCACATTGATCGATCGTTATTGTGTAACGAAATACGGCCCCCCCCTCCCTCCCTTCTCCCTCCCCCCGAACGTTTCTCCTTGAGCGCGTTCTTTGAAAACGGCGCGGCATGAAAAATAGATAGAGACGAAGATTCAACAAGGTTCGCTCTCCCCTTAGACGTTGACATTGCTAGAGATGGGACAGAGCAAGGCGGAATGGTAGAAGTAGAGGAGGAGGCTGAATACATAAGGATCATACGAATGTAGAGAAGGTACAGGCACACAGAGGGGTAGAGAGAGAAAGAGAGAGAGAAAAAGAGAGAGAGAGATTTGATAGAATATCCGATATGCGCTTGCCTGCCCTATAAAGTAGAGAGCACTGGCGAGGACATTAGCAGTCTTAAAGGAGGAAGCTCTACGCCAGTGTAGCAGACCTAAGCGAACGGAATTTTGGTATCTAAGCAGTGCGTACAACGTTTAGATGGATGTAAAAAACGTTCGATAGACACCCAGAGAAATCTATTAGCGGGCGTTCTTTTGTTGCCGAATTTCAGTCCATCACTCTCTTTCCGTCTTATTCTAAAAGTCGACGCTCCGATCCGAGCAAACACAAGCCACATTTCGTGTTTGCTCTGCGCCTATTTCAAACATCTGCCCAACTACCGGTTTATATCGTTAATAATGGGTACGTTTAGACATTTGTAATAATAGTTGTGTCGCATTCACCAGTGTACTCGTTTATGTATCAGAACGTAAGCGTTAAGACTTAACACGGCCACCAACTGTGCCGCGAACTTTAATAACAGGAATGCATCAATGCCTGCTGGAACTATTACGATAGGGACACGTCTGGTAAAAAGAACAAAATAGTTAGAGAGAAGTGACTACAGTAGCTGATAACGTATCTAACCTAATAAGAATTTTTTTAAAAAATGTCTTCAGTAACGTGTGTAGCAAATTCGACGTATATTTAGATTTTGCAATTAGCTCATGTGCCGCTCGTACCGGGGAAAATCGATCGAAAAATAAAAGAAATTTCTTTTCTTTGAATCGTATTAAATCACTTTACATTGATTTCACTGTGTAAATGATTCGTACTGGATCCTTGAAAGCTTTAAACTTTGATTAGTATTATTATCAAGAGTTTGAACGTTCTCGGCAGTCGCGTGCGAGTTGCATCTTTCAAAAGTTGACGGACACAATTAATCTACTCCTCATTTTGTCATGGTTCAATCAATTAACGTATCGTACATCTGGCATTCCCAGAACGATCGGCGGGCTTACAACGAACGCGATTTCAAACGCGCAGTCAAGTAACTACAATTTCTAGTAGACATTTCAAGCGACAGCTACGTCGTACCTACAAAACACTGCCAGTTTTGATCAAATCAGGCCCTAATGAATTAAATTTCGATCTTTCGAGATGACGCCGTTACCGCGAACGATTCAACAACTTTTCAACCGCCATCAAACGTTAATTCGACAACGATCCAGTAATGCGCATCGATTTGAATTCCCTTCCACGACCATCCCTACCAAATAATCGTCTTCTAACTCTGAGGTAAGAGTGCATGATAACCTGGAGTCTCGTAAAAGCCGGCGGCGGCTTGCAGGGCATGTAAAGACGTCGTGTGATGCCTGTGTAGCGCACTAGCGTAGACGGTGGAAGACGAAGACGATACCCCGCCGGAGACACCAAAGGACGACGACGAGGACAAGGACGAGGTTTGGTGGGCCAGATGAGCACCCGCGCGGGACAATAGGGTAGCGGATGCGGACGGTCTTCTATAAGGATGATGATGTACAGCCGCGGAGGAGGCCGGTATTACGCGATGCAAAGACGTGGCAACGTTACTCGACGCTTGGGTACCGTAGGTCTGCTGATAACTCTGTCGCAGTAGGCCAGACAACGAGGTGGTAGAGGAAGTAATGGCGGACGTGCTCGAGGAACTTCGGTCGCTTTGGTGTGGCTGGTGGTGCAGCTGTTGTTGATGGCTGCCTCTAAGCTGCTGCTGCTGCTGGCGGTGCTGATGATTGTGCGCGCGCATGGCCCTGAAGTAATGTTGATAAATACCTGATATCACCGCCTTCTCGTCCGCGGATATCAGCTCGGCTCTAGGGGTGCTCGTTGGAGTAGCCGATCCTTGTGGGTGAATGGCATGTTGCGTTGGATGATTGTGACTTCTGTGGTGATGATGGTGGTGATGGTGATGGTGATGATGATGATCGTGCTGATGATGATGATGAGCCTGCGGTTGCGCTGTCGACGGTGGCGCCGGTTGCTGCTGTTGTTGCTGCTGCTGAGCGTGCTGTCGAGCACGCGGTTGCTGCTGCTGTTGCTGAGAGAGGCTAGCCGCAGCATTGAGAGCAACCCGATACGAGGCTGCCATAGCGACTGTCATTTGACCAGTGGTGGATATCAGAGTGGCACCGGTCGCATCGGTGGTCGTGACCACAAGTGCGCCCCCCTCTGATCCCGTGGCCATCGACGACGACGATGAACCCGTGACGGATGCAGTCACGGTCGAGGTAGAACTGGACGAGACCGCGGAGGACGTCGCGGTCGAGGAGGACGTTGACGGGACGGTAGCCGAGGAAGCAGTGGGCACTGTGGCCGCGTTGCTCCTTCTACCGCTTCTCCTCGCGGAGGACGAGAGTGGGGCCGTAGACGGTGGTGGCAGGTTATTGACGAAGGGGCTCCTCCTCTCGCGTTCGGCGCGCCGGTAGTAGCAAGGGTGTATCATGAGGAGGGGCTCGCCACCACCGGGTGGTGGCTTCGCCTGGCTGGGTAACTCGTACTCCACGCTGCAGTCCACGTGGAGGGGTTGCGCGTAATCTTTGTAGTCCTTGTAGGTGGTAACCGTGACGGCGGCGGCAGTGGTGGTCGCTGTATTAGTCGAGGGACTTCCGACTGCCGCCGCCGCCACCGGATCTAGCGCCACACCGTTAGTGTCCGCTGGCAGAGCGGTCTGGTCGTTTACCGTGACGGTGGTGGCGGTATTACTCGCGCTACCACCACCGCCGCATGCGCTCCTAGCCACCCCGGGGTGATGGTGCTGATGATGATGAGGATGATTGTGATGATTGTGATGATGGTGGTGATGGTGGCCATGGCCGTGCATCGAAGCGCCCGCCACCGTTTCCTTTTCGTAACAGGCCGCAGCCATGTTGGATCCTCCTACCTCCTCCTCCACCTCCTTCTCCACCTCCTCCCACTATTCTTCCGCCGTTCCGACGCCGTCCTCCCCTCGCACGCTGACGACGACCGAACCGCGAGAGCGGACAACGCTAGGCTGCTATCATCATCTCCTCGCTGATCTGCCCAGAATTGCCCACACCAAGGATCTTCTCTTCCTCCTCCTCCTCCTCTTCTTCTTCTTCTCCGTCCTTCTCTTAGTCGGCGCCGTGGGCGGATGACACCACCGACGACCAACCGTCCCTCTCCTTCGACTCGAATAACCACGTGCAAGCAGCTGCTGTCGCTGTCGGGGTCGATGCCTGGGTGGATGAAGGAGAATGACGACGTCCTCTAACGTCTATCTCCTCTCCTGTTCTAGAGTCATTCGTGAACGACGGTGAGGAGGTCGGGGTGAGTCTATCCTTGCCGGTACGTTCCCCGTGTCGTTCGACAGGTGTGACCAATCGAGTCGAAGTGCGTAGTACGGCGATGTGTTTGGCTCTATAGCTCCCTTCATACGCTATCCGAGTACTGCTAACGTTGTTTGCCGATGTCTCTTTCTCTCCTTCGTTTTTTTCTCTCTCTCTCTCGCTCGCGCTCTCTCTCACTCTCTCTCGCTCTCTTTCTCTCTCTCTCTTTCTTTCCGTATTTGTCCACGTTTCTCTCGTGTTTCGCAAATCAGGAAATGGTACATCAAACATCGATCATTACAACATGCATCGCCTCTCTATAACGGAAGAGTGATGTCTAGAGTTAAGGGGGATGCATTGCGCGAGGGTAGTCGTTGCCCAAGGCTTGGACCAATGTGGAATATCCAACGCCAAAGGCAAATCCTCACCGTGCTCTCTCGTAAGATCTGATTATCGTTAATCAAGGTAAGTATGGGGAGAGACAGAGGGGGGGAGCGGGTTAAGGGCCTGGCGTGCACGTGAATGCGCTACTGCATATTTTGGTAGAATAAAACGTGCAGTAACGTTTTCTCGGAACGATTGGATCGAAGGGTGGACCACTGGATGAATTTGGCTCACTATCCCGGCTTGTCTTACCGGCTGACCCTACCGTCGTCCCATTCTTCCTTCACTCGGTACGAACTTCATTACCTCCTCCTTTCTTCCTGTTCTTAACTCTCTATCCCACCGTGTTCTCCTTCAACATAATCCCTCGAATACACCTCGATCCCTATTGAGCCACAAGCTTTCTGGGATTCGCGCAGGTCTCCTTTGCGTCGTGATCAACCGAACGGTGGTTTCTATTCCTCTTTTTCGAATTTTCTTCTTTTCTCATTTATGCACGCCCCTCTACACGTACGTACCTCTCCTTATCATTCTCTTACTCGACCCGTGCTCTTCCTTCTTCCGCCTTCCTTCCTTCCCCTCCTCTCTCTCTCTCTCTCTCTCTCTCTCTCTGCAACACTCGTTGCGCAAGCCACTACTTCACTGTCACAGCTTCTTTGTACGTGCCATTCACAGAAATCCACCGTGGCACAGTCCTCCCCATTGTGTCGTGGTAAAATTTGTAGGAATATCGCCGGTGGACGAGGCGAGCGATACAAGAGCACCGTTCTTAACGTAACGATCGGCGCTCGTTGGAAAATGTATAGACGAGATAGCGGCCTTCGAGGAGAATCACGAGGACGGGGAGGCCCGATGTCCCGGCTGGGCGTTGCATTCGTTTACGTGAGCCTGCTACGCTATATGACTGCGCGAGCGTTGCGCGCGGTTGCCTCCTCTCGTCTCTACACAGAACGATTATATATACATAGGCCTTCTAACGTATCATCTGGTGCTTCTCCCCGCACCAATACTTCCGCGCGTACTACGCGCGTGTGTGCGTGCCCGCACCCACGACTGACCCACACCACCATTCAAGATCCTCGGCTGCATCCACCGTCTGCTTGTTGATACACGCGTGGCACACACGTGTCTACACACACACATATATATATGAGTGAAACGAATTAAGCTAATACTTTCACGGTAACGACCACCAGACGGATATATGAGCAAACGTACCCTATATCAACGTTCCTAACCCGATGTGGCTCGCACAAATTGTCGAGATACTACTGAGGCCCAAAACCATTCGAAACTCTCAGTCGTGACAATCTGACTATTCAGTGCTGACCTCTATGTATGCTTGCACACCCTACCGCGTGGTCGATTGCGTTATTAAGGCTTATTCGCATGAAGGATGTAGTTTGGGGTGTGAAGAAATGTGATTGGAGGAATTAAGTTTGGGCTTAAGGTTGTGGGTGGATGGAGTTGTTTGGAAATGTTTTTTGGGTTGCTTTTTCGTTTGCATGTGTGAAATTAAGGTGTTTGGTGTGTTAGTTGCTTTAGTTTTTTTGGTGTGATTGGATTGGATTGCAGGATTTTGATGGAAATTGTGAATTTGATTGGATGGATTGAAGTGAACTGGGTTCAGTGTTTCACTGCAGTTGTAAAAGAAGCAGGGAATTTAGTGTTTGGTGGTGATATCATTTTTGATCATTTAAAAATTGGCAATGCTGACTACAGCAGCGCCAGTGCATGTGGTACTTTGATCGATTCTTTTCATTCGGCATCAATAGCAAATTTTAATCGTTAAATGATAAAACGAAATTTAATAAAAACTACGTGGTGCAAATTGCGGAAGCAATATGCACATAAGAATCTTTATACCACGCATGCAAAAGGAGGAAGTGTCGATCTTCAGGAAATACGAATTTTTGGAATTCTGGCGCACATCGATGCAGGTTAGAATTGTTTTCTGGTGATATTCGATATTTATCTTGTATTATTTATGCATGTTGTATTGTCTTTGTATTATAGGCCTCACATCGTGCGTTTAATACGCGTATCAGCTACTATATTTGTAGCAAATTCGTACTAAACTGATATACGCGCACCAAATGATACAAATGACGATGTAAATGCATGAAATTCAGTTTGGAGGATTAACCTGAGCTAAGCTAACCTCAATGCTTGTTATGTTGTTTATTTCTTATGACTTGTAGCTGTGTGAATAATGTCTTTTGAAAAAGGTTTAAACTGCGGAGAACAAGAAACTTGTATATTTTTAGAATTGTGCACTGATAAAGAAATCATTTTTTTAATGGATGAGAGGGAACATAAACATATAGACATTATTAATTTATTACCATCGTGCGTTTTCTTCGAGTATATTGGGTGCTTTCCATTTATACGACTTGTGTCGAGGCTTATCTGAATCTGAGTTAGCTCAAGTCGATAACTTCAATGTGATAAATGGAATGCATTTTATGATGCGCAGAAGTAATTGCGCGACAAACACCCACATGTCATACGTTTTCGGAAAAATTTATGTATACAATGACAGAACTTATTATAAGACATCATATAAATGTACACTATATTCCAATTGTAAGTATATCATGTAGAAATAATATATATACCACTCAATTTAATATTATTCAGCACAAAACAGATTATACATATACATTAGGTAAAGCGAAAAGAAATGACATTACTTGTCGCTTTACCTAATGTATATATATAATCTGTTTTGTGCTGTATAATAGCATCACAAAGTATTAGGGTTTGTATGCTACATTTCATACCTCTACCTGGCAAAATGTAATAAGTAAAAAAAAGAATGTACAAGAGTAAATAAAAATTGGATTATATCATATAATTTAATATATAGATTTATATACTTAGTATCAGTTTTTTCTAAGTTAACATTTAATAGAAACATGATATTAAAAAGACATTGAAAATAATCACAAAAACATAAATATTTATGTACCTTTATTGCTATATTGTCCAATGCTATAGATTAATAAACGATATCGGTGTGAAGTTCATGGAGACTTTACATATTATTGCATTCTATGACTATTTTTCCTTCGCCTGTATTGACAACTCCGCTCAACTCTTAGCAAAAGTGGAGTCAGTCAAAATCGACTTGAGTTACCAACATACTGCGACACAAATTAAATGGAAAGCAGAATTAGCATTAGAAGTTGACTTCTGTCACTAAATGGAAAGCACCCATTGTAAATTTTAAAACATAAAAACCTGGCCATACACTTCAACCTGGCTTCACACTATTATTATTCATATTTTCTCGTTCTTATACAACTTAATTTGCAATTCTCCATTGTTCTCCATACCACCAGTAGGAGGCAATCAACATGAATTAAATTCGTATTATTTTTTTCCCTTAGTACATGCTTAGTACATTCGATGTAAACGCACCCGTACTAAAGCTTTGATGCGCACCAAATTTAATACGCGTACCAATGTTCATGAGGTGTAAGATGGATGCAACATAGTTCTTATTCACTGAAGCAGTGCACAACTTTTATAATTTGAATTCGCAACAATTTTCTTCTAGGGAAGACCACCACGACGGAAAGAATGTTGTTTTACTCTGGACTTATTAAACACATGGGAGAGGTGCACCAAGGAAACACTGTGACAGATTATATGGAACAAGAACGGCAACGTGGTATCACAATTTCCTCTGCTGCTGTCACCTTTAATTGGAAGAATTTTTGTTTCAATTTAATCGATACGCCGGGTCACATTGATTTCACAATGGGCGTCGAACAAACGTTAAAGGTTTTAGACGGTGTTGTTGTAGTTCTCGACGGATCAACGGGTGTAGAGGCGCAAACAGTAACAGTCTGTAAACAGGCGGACAGATATAATTTGCCAAGGATATTTTACGTCAATAAAATGGATAAGGCAGATGCGAATTTCGATATGAGTTTAAGATCTATCGAATCCAAATTACATATTTGTCCATTGCCTGTGCAAATACCCTTCAGAGAAAGCGGTTGTTTAGATGGCATCGTAGATGTTGTTTCTCTGCAGAAAATAATATTCGACAAAAGGGGGCAGGGTGTAACTTTTACAAGAACAAATTTGACGGAATGCGAAGACGCTAAGCTGTGGGCTGTAGCTAGCGAAAAACGGAGATTATTGACCGACAAGTTGTCCGAATTAGACGACACATTGGCAGAAATCATTATACAGGAAGAATCTTTGGAAAAAATACCTGCGCAAGCATTGATCGATTCTTTACGACGAATCACTTTAAGCAGGAAAGGCGTACCTGTATTATTAGGCAGTTCCTACAAGAACATGGGGGTTCAACCTTTAATGGATAGTGTTATTCTTTACTTGCCATCGCCAACGGATAGTAAAGATGCAATGAGCTATCAATGCTTCGGAAAGAATTTATCTGCTCGTGTATTCAAAATTGTACACGATAAACAAAGAGGACCTATTAGTTTCGTAAGAATATATACGGGTAGCATGAAGAAAGGTCAAAAGTTGTTTAATGTTAGAGAAAAGAAAGTGGAGTTGACTGCACGATTGTACGCTCCTTGTGCGGATGAATATAAAGACATTAGTTCAATAGAACAAGGCAGCATTGCTGCTGTTGCGGGATTAGAGAGCAGTATTGTGGGAGATCTTTTAACGATTAATGCCTCGGTACAAGATCAAGCGGAAAGAGCTATGAACAAATTGCACGCAGATGTAGACGGTGTTAAAACTTTTTTTACAGAAGGTGCTACAGTGCCAAATCCGGTATTCTTTTGTACTATAGAACCACCGTCTTTAGCGGCGCAACGCTCGCTTGACACTGCACTGGCCGAACTTCAAAGAGAAGACCCTAGTCTCAGAGTTACAAACGATGTGGAAACTGGACAAACTGTATTAGGAGGAATGGGAGAGCTACACATCGATATAATCAAAGAGAGAATACGAACTGAATATAAAATTGACGCCGACTTAGGTCCGTTGCAAATAGCATATAAGGAAACTGTACAACAGGAGCTTCGAGACACCATGACTTTGGAACATATGATTGGAACAGTTAAACATAATGTTACTGTAACTCTTTCTGTGATACCGAATCATACCAGTAATAATGTTCTGATCTTAGACAGGTCGCCAGAATGCATTGCAAATGTTGACACAATACAGCCCAAAGTAATGCAAGCTGTGAAAAAGGGAGTGAAAACGGCACTCTCAAATGGTCCAAAAGTAAGCTGTCCTGTTATTAATGTAGGCGTAAAACTACATTTTCTAGAAGTTGGACGTGCTACGTCAGTTTCATTTGTATCAGCAACGGTAACCAAATGTATTAAAAAGGTAAATTCATTATTTCATAAGTTCGTACAGTAGTGTCCGGATAAGTGGCCACAAATCTATGATCGGCGTCAATTACAGTACCGATTCAATAAAAGACAATTGCATTACAGAAATTCAATGCAAAGTTCTATGTCACTCGAGTTATCTGCTTTTTGTTTCTCTCAAAGTGAACCGAATTCAAATAATATTGGTCAATTCTCGAAAATTTGCTTCGCTCGCCAAAAGTGTCTGACGCGTGCTATAACAATATATCTGGACATTACTGTATTTACCAGCAATAGATAATAAATCAATTCCTTTGCAGTTGCGCCTAAAAACACCACGAGAATTACAGTGATGAAAGTTTATAAATTTGGATATTACAAACCATTCGCATTAGTTCATAACTTTTGCAATTTTATCCTTATTGAGAAAGTTCATGTAAACACGTCTCAAGTCAAATACTGTTTTCTCAACTAAGTTGTCTCTTTTTAGGCGTAATTGCTTTGCAGATACATTCTCAGCGATATACTTCTTGTTAAGATGGAACACCTTGTTGTGTAGTAATCTCAACTCGTGTCGTCCTATGTCGTATCGCAAGGTGGATTTGTCATCTAGCAGCTTAGTACAGGAATCATGGTCACCGTTCTCATGTGTGGAAACTCCGCTCACATCATTATGCGCATAAGAAATCGTTGCATTATTTACATCTATTTTTAAAGTAGATACAATAGATGTCATTTGTTCAGTTAGTTTTGCTAATGGTGATACGTTATTCCGTTTTAGCATACTTGCCACCACGCCTTGTTCTTCCGTTGGACAATGAGAATTGATAGGCAGTTGCAAAGCATGGATGGAATTCTTAATTTCCTCTTTGCTATTAAAATAAGGCTGTTTATGCGCGCTCTCGTTCTCTGTTTTCTTCTGAATGAAAATGATTTTCTTCGGCAGACACTTTTGCTGTTGCGAATCAGTCGGACGAACGACGTAGGTCTTCATTGCAATTTGCTTTTTGAAATTTAAATTATATGGCAGCTTAGTGCTTCGCCAACGAAAGAAGTTATTGATCACCTGATTAGATTTTGTCTCGAGCTTTCGTAGAAATTGATCATCAACATTCTTGACTCTGCTGTTAAATTTCTCATCGAAAGTGTTCGTTTTACTACCACCTTTAACTACGCCATTGCACAGTACAATATTACTAGTCAAAGTACCGTCGTGTCGTTTCAACTGACTATCAGTTCCTACAGTTTGCTTGATCTTCGGACAACAGGTTTGTGTGGCATTGTTCACCTTGTGTATGCCCCATTTCAACATATAGAAATCCAAAAAGTTTTGACACAATTCTGAGCACATCTCATGATCTTCGTAGTGTCTGTCTGCGAAGTAAATTCGACGCAGTCTGCAATTTGCGCAGACTTCTAATCTTTGGGTTGCTGCATATCGACATTTGAATGCATTCTCAATTAAGGAACGCAGATCCAGTTCCAGTTTGTTCCAGCCCGGCTCGAGTTTGAGCTTTACGCGTGACGCAAAATAATTGCAACTCTCCTTTGTAACATTTGCATTGGAAAAGTGGAAAAGGTGCCGTACCCCTTTGTCATCTATTACCTGATTAGTTGTCAAATGTTACCAACAGGATCTTATCGTGATATTTATTGTCAGAGCGCAGATTGAAGTTGCGACGCGTTAATAAGATTAGAGAAGTCCTTACCTGCACTTTGAAACAGCATTCTACGCTTAAGTTTTTGAGAATAATCACGAGGAACGGCAGTTTAATATCTAGAAGCTGTTGTGAGTAGAATGGGCAAGCGATGAATGTATTATGTGCATTATGATGATGATCGAGATCTTGTATTTCCACCACCTACAAGAACATTCTCGGATTAGTCGATATCTGAAGTCGTATGATAGGATGGAAAAAATGTTCTATGAGAGAATATTCACATTTTCTATGAGATCTGAGTCCAATATCTTACGGATACGTCCCGTTTGAGAATGCTGTTTACGCCAATATTCCAATGGTTTCTCACTTATGCTGTAAAGAAGGGATACATATCCGACAACCATCTACGATTCTCCTTTTACAGCACTTTTTCTATCTTCACATTCGAATTTTGCAAAATAAAATGAGTCAAGAATTTTTATATAAAAAGAAACACGTAGACATTTTGAAATATTTGAAATTTTCACACGGTGAAATTAGCCAAGGATCGATTGCACTTGATCGATTGTCATTTTGCTTTTAAAGTCAATGTCACTTATTTCAATGCACAGGTGTAATATTTTATGTAATTGTATCTTAAAGAGTTATCCCATCGTTTTATTACGATAGAATATGAGAGTTGCATTAATTTCTCACGAGATATTGTTTGTAGTTATTGCAGAATGCTGGTGTCACTTTACTCGAGCCAATTATGGATTTGGAAGTAGTGGTGCCTGATGAATATTCGTCCGATGTGCTTGCAGATCTTAGCAAGAGAAGAGCAGAAATTCTGCATATTGATGTACGCGGTGGAAACAAGGTCCGTTAATAATTTTTGAATGTAATTTTCAGTACGTCACTTGTAACAAATGTCGATATGACATTCACATTCTTTTACACAGACTTTTACAACGCTTACGCCATTGTCTGAATTACTTGGATATGCGACAAATTTGAGAATGATAACGTCTGGCACTGGTACATTTTCATCGGAACTTAGTCACTATCATGACATGTCCCCTATAATTGAACGACAAGCGATGAGAAACATCACTGGTGTAATCTCAGGATAAATAAGCGTGCATGAATGAATACAGACGTGGAGTATCGGTGCCTTGGAAGAAGATCATTTGAACGTATACATACCGGTCCTATTTTTACTTCCACTGTAAGTTTCTTTTTTACTGTCGACCTTGTAAGTACTGGCTGGTATAACAAATCCTAAATGGAAAAGTGTGAGAAGAGTTTGAAATGAAGTATCAACTGTTATGTTTGATTATTACAAATCCATTGCCTTTTATTGGCTCTCGGATCTAACCAAAATATATTGCAACATTATCAACGCTGCGTTACAATTTCCTTATACGATCGTCAAATACTTGATCCCTGCACGTGATGTCGGAATAATTTAATCGGCTTTGAAATACGAGAAGCTTATACATCTTAACATAAGAGAAGTACATCGACATCACATACATTGACCGCATATGAATATATTAATATTGCTTATATGCAAATATCGTAAAATATACGCAAGTGATGCATACATTCCTATATCTGGAGGGATTAAACGTTACGTGGTGTCGAGTGAGACTTCCCACAAAATGTTCGCATGTAAAACTTTATAAGTGTAAAGTGGATTGGGCACCGATGAGGCATCAAATGTTTCGCTATGCCTAAAAGCATCATATACGGTCTAAAAAAGAACATTTTGCAGGAAGTCATTGTTTTAACTAATCGGCACGCATAAAGATTATCATTTTTTTAAATTGTGCAAAAATTTAAGATCTTAACCTTGAGCGGAAATGAAAATTATTCGGTACATTTGAAAGTCTACTTATAGGTTTGAGCTTATAAGTCCTACGCTCTCATCCGATACACACAGTTGCAGTAGAAAAATTTTTCTCTTCCGTATAACATTGCGTACAAATTGACAATCTTGCTGCTTCGCTATATTTAATTCTGATTTAGCTTACGAGTGAAACATACTGTTGGGCTTGCAGACTAGTGACTTTTATCTGCACAAGTTTTGAGAAAGCGCACGTATATGCACTTTCGCTAGATCAGCAGAAAGACTCGTCATTCGTTTCTGGCCCGACAATTGTTCGAAAAACGTAATATCGATTAAGCTGAAATATCGTTAAGGCATACATCTCTTAAACTCGATATTAATTAATAATGGCTTGATGATTGCGTGGTCGCGGTGATTCCTGCAAAGATTTCCGTTCTCCTCGTCGCTTCATTAAAAACACAATTTTCCTCTTCGTACAGGGTTGAGCATGGCGCAATTCAAGAATTTTCTAAAGATTCAAAAATGCAATTAGCCTGGTGAGAATAGTCATTCGAGGTGGTTCAACACGTAGGATGACAATCCTGGATTGAATTCGTTGTGAAAATTGGATTATCACGATCCTGCTCAGGATGAGCAGAAAAGGACACGTCTATGGCAACTCGTATGGTCCACTTGGGAAAGTAAAAGTGAAGCGTTCCACGCATCATAACATTACTATTATCTTCTTCCACGTTCGAATGCGTGTCGAGGGTCTACCGCCGATCGTCGACGCCCCTTTTTCACCTAACGTTCTTCATTCGGGATCGTCCTCATTCGATCCATAGTCAATGTCGTCTTGGCGTCACAAGCTCACGAGCTTAGGTGGATTAGCATCCGGAGAACTTAAGTCAACGGCAGATAGATTATTTCTCTGTTGTGTCGAGCAGGATGGTATCAGAGGTGTCGATACTGGGGTCAGACCCGTTCCACCTTCCATCAATGATTCAAAGTTGAAAGGTATCCCACTGGTTGGTGTCGTGATTGGCATTCCAGCAATGTCCATCGATGGTTTCATGAATGATGGTGTCTCCACGGTTTTGAAGGTCAGAGAATCCGGTCGCTCTTTAGGCTCGACGAAGATCGACAACGAGTTTGGCCTGTTGTTGTTCTCGAATCCAACTGGTAGAGAGTTTGGCCTGCTAGGTCTCGCGGCTATAGAAGGTTCACGCTTTGTCGACTCAGGATATTGATTCTCGATCGGCGGCAGATCGGATTTTATCACGGGTTTCACGTCGAGGGGCGAGGAGGAACGAAGACGACACACGGCTCTGTGAGCTTCAAGGATAAATTCCAGTTCATCTTTGGCTTGCTGTAGCTGATGTATCTCCTCTTGTAAACTCTGCTTCTTGTGTTCCAAGCCCTCGGTTTCCTGGAGAATAAAAAGAAATTGGGTGTTAATGATTTTTCGAGTGTTGGAGGACCAATGCTGTTATGTGGATTTTGAACGAACTTAGATTTTGATTATTTTTATTCGTTGATAGCTATAACTGATAAAATAGGATATTAATGATCTTTGGAGTATTGGAGACCAATGCTTTTATGTAAATGTGGAATGAACTCAGATTTTTATTATTTTTTTTTGCTGATAGTTATAACTATCAACTAGTTATATAAAATAGGATATTAATGATGTTTGGAGTATTGGAGACCAATACTTTTACGTGAATTTTGAGTGAACTCAGATTTTTCTTATTTTTATTCATTGATAGCTATAACTGATAAAATAGGATATTAATGATGTTTGGAGTATTGGAGACCAATACTTTTACGTGAATTTTGAATGAACTCAGATTTTTCTTATTTTTATTCGTTGATAGCTATAACTGATAAAATAGGATATTAATGATGTTTGGAGTATTGGAGACCAATACTTTTACGTGAATTTTGAATGAACTCAGATTTTTCTTATTTTTATTCGTTGATAACTGTAACTGATAAAATAGGATATTAATTATTTTTGGAGTATTGGAGACCAATGCTTTTATGTAGATTTTCAATGAACTCAGATTTTTATTATGTTTATTCATTGATAGCTATAACTGATAAAATAGGATTTTTGGAGTATTGGACACCAATGCTTTTATGTGAATTTTTAATTAACTCAGATTTTTATTATTTTTATTCATTGACAGCTATAACTGATAAATTGGATATTAATGATTTTTGGAGTATTGTAGACCAATGCTTTTATGCAGATTTTCAATGAACTCAGATTTATATTATTTTTATTCGTTGATAGCTATAACCGATAAAAGGGCTCTTTTGTCCTAAAGTTCAGTTCGATCAAGTCCAGTCTAGGTTGGTTCGCATGATTGGTTTATAATATCAGTATGATAAATTCTCGTGTAGTAAGCAAGTCACGATAAGACTCGTCAAAACTTCCTATGACTCAACTGGACGAATTTTTTCGTCAGTCTTGTTCAGTCCGGGAGAAAGCGACGATTTACGATCCGAAACATCCCAAACCCCACGATCTACAGTTTATTACTAACGTTTGCCAAGAGATATAGCAAAAGAATTGAGTACAGGTGATAAGTAAATTTCACATTTATGTCCTCACTAGAATAACATTAACTGTAAAATGTTATGTTTGTATAAATGTTAATTAACATCGCGACATTTATTATTTCCACACGGTGTGCAGATCTTTTAGGAGATCAAAATAATTCGTTAAGTTTTCTCGAACTTTCAAGGCCTGCATTTATTGGTTTTGAATATCGAAATTGAGGAACGTGACTTGACTGGATTGGCTTATTGTCAAATGACTCTAGCGGTAAACAATCGTCGACATCCTCGTCTAAACAATACGTTAACTCTTAAATGCACAAGTATTGATCTTGATACCCATCATTACAAACAACTTGTTTCTCTTTTTGCTCTAGCTCTATGATTTTTTTTTTTTTTATTTTCAAATAGAAATTAACGCATTGAAGGATTAACTTTCTCCTTTCGTAAAATTCAATTCATCCTTAAATGCATAAAGTATCAATTGTATCAATCATATTACGAATCATTAGAAACAACCTAATTCTCTCTTTTGGCTCTGACTCTATAGTTTTTTTATTTATTTTCAAATAGAAATTCACGCACTGAAGGATTAACTTTCTCCTTTCGTAAAATTCAATTCATCCTTAACTGCATAATGTAATAATCTTGGTAGGAATCTTATTAATCATATTACCAATCATTACAAATAATCTCTTTTATTTTCAAATAGAAATTAACGCATTTAAGGGTTAACTTTCTCCTTTCGTGAAATGCAATTATTCCTTAAATGCATAAAGTATCAATTTTGATACCAATTGTATTAAACATATTACCAATCATTACAAACAACCTACTTCTCTCTTTTGGCTCTGACTCTATAGTTTATTTTTTATTTTCAAATAGAAATTCACGCATTTAAGGGTTAATTAACTTCTGCCTTTCATAAAATTCAATTAATCCTCAAATACATAAGCTATCAATCTTGATACCAATCCTATTAATCATATTACCAATCATTACAAACAACCCATTTCTCTTTTTGCTCTAACTCTACGATTTTTTTTTATTTTCAAATAGAAATTAACGCATTCAAGGGTCAACTTCCTCCCTTCACAAAATTCAATGAATCCTCAAATACATAAACTATCAATCTTGATATCGATCATATTAACCCTCTATGGACCGAATTGTTTTCTTACATATAAAGAACTTTATTCCACCGAAAATCAATCGATTTATACCTATATATGCAGATTAACTAACAATTTACCAGGCAAATTTTTCAAACCTGCACAGCATTTACTTTGATATTTCAAGTCGATGGTGCTGCCGACTATCATCCATGTTGTTATTGGTTATCCTCGAAACATTATATAATTAAGATGTATAAGCTATCTTGGGAAGGACCCACGTTATTTGGTAAAACGTCGATATATTACTATGTAACCCAAAAGTTACACGAGCCCATAGAGGGTTAAATCCCATTACAAACAATCTATCTTTCTTTCTGCCTAGGCTCTACGGTTCTTTTCTCATTTCCAAAAATAACAATTCACACATTTAAAAACTCTGAATATACACAAAAGTGATCAATTACAATAAAATCCACCACATCCTTGATGTGTAGTAGTTACCTCTAGCAGGGCATTGGTGTGGTCCATCCTACGTTTACGGCATCTGGCAGCTGCCATTTTATTTCTCTCACGTCGTATCTGCCTTCTTTCCTCCTCTTCTGGAGTCATCCCAATGGTCCTAGTTGGTCTTCTACCACCCATATTTCGTCGTGCCGGTTGCTGGGCTTGCTGGTGTTGGGGCTGCGTTGCCTGTTGCTGGTGGTTCACCAGGAGGGTCGCAGTTGTATGAAGATTCGGCACCGATGCCGAACTGATGGTCGTCGTCGTAGCCGCGGCCGTCGTGTTTTGAGTTTGGGCCGGTGTTGGCTGGGACGGTTCGACCAAGGGCGGAACGAAACCCGCCTCGCGACTGTGCGATGCTGACTCGCTGGTCAACTCCAGGAAGGTTTGCTCGATACTCCGAAGCGTCGTCGGCGTCAGCGTCGGCGTCGTTCTCGTTGGCACGCCACTATGTAGTCCGTCCAAAGATGCCAACTGGAAAGAACAATTAGACGTAAGAAGGTTGCTTTTTTTTTTTTAAATGAGATGTCACGTAACATTAAATTATTGCACTAAATTATTCACGAATCATGTGGTATCTTATTTTCTTTTGAACTTTCAAAATGAACGGCTCATATAGAATTGCATACTGTGAAAATCTTTTGTTGGTAGAACTCTTTTTTTTCGTATATAAGATTCGATTCATCCTTAAATGTATAAAGTATACTATATTAATATTAATATATATTAATTGTATTAGTAATCATTGGAAACAATCTATCTTTCTGTTTAGTTTTGAATTTATGGTTTTGTTTTTTATTTTCAAATAGAAATTTACGCATTTAAGGTTTAGTGTTAGGATTGGCACGCCACTATGTAGTCCGTCCAAAGATGCCAACTGGAAAGAACAATTAGACGTAAGAAGGTTGCTTTTTGTTTTTTTGAGTATGAAAGTCCATTTTTTTTTAAAAATGAGATGTCACATAGCATTAAATTATTGCATTAAATTATTCACGAATCGTGTGATACCTTTTTTTTTTTTGAAAAATGGACTTTGGCCACTTTCAAAATAAATTGCTTATATATAATTGTGTATTGTGAGAATCTTTTGTTGGTAGAACTCTTTTTATAAAATTCGATTCATCCTTAAACGTATAAAGTATACTATATTAATATTAATATATATTAATTGTATTAGTAATCATTGGAAACAATCTATCTTTCTGTTTAGTTTTGAGTTTATGGTTTTGTTTTTTATTTTCAAATAGAAATTTACGCATTTATGGTTTAGTATTAGGATTGGCACGCCACTATGTAGTCCGTCCAAAGATGCCAACTGGAAAGAATAATTAGACGTAAGAAGGTTGCTTTTTTTTTTTAAAAATGAGATGTCACGTAACATTAAATTATTGCACTAAATTATTCACGAATCATGTGATATCTTTTTTTTTAAACTTTCAAAATGAACGGCTCATATAGAATTGCATACTGTGAAAATCTTTTGTTGGTAGAACTCTTTTTATAAAATTCGATTCATCCTTAAACGTATAAAGTATACTATATTAATATTAATATATATTAATTGTATTAGTAATCATTGGAAACAATCTATCTTTCTGTTTAGTTTTGAGTTTATGGTTTTGTTTTTTAATTTTCAAATAGAAATTCACGCATTTAAGGGTTAACTTTCTCCTTTCATAAAATTCAATTAATCCTCAAATACATAAAGTATCAATTTTAATACCAATCGTATTACTAATTATTGCAAAAGAGCTATCTTTCTTTTTGCCTTGACTCTATGGCTTTTTTTGTAAACTTTCAAATAGAAATTCATGCATTTAAGGATGAAACAAACAATACACTGTCTTCGTATACGGTTTTTATGAACAACAAACAAGATGTTATCGTTCAATCATCGAGTTTATGCATCCACGTAGACGACAGTGATAAAATGACCATCTATCAAACTTGTTGTAATACTTTCGACAAGGCTATTTTTATTTAACAAACATTACGTACGATCTTCTGCAAATTTATTGTCGATACTTTTTCCTCGTAGTGTCATGTCGAGAATGGAATAAAAAAAGAATGGAGACAATTCTTTTCAATTTTTGCGATAAATCTGAGGACAAAGGAGTGAGCGAAGAAGGCGCGAAAACGATTGCTAGGTTAACAAGGCGACAGTGGCGCCGTGAGAGAGGTGAGGTCGTAACCGTTTCCTCGTTATCGCGTATCGTTTCCACCGACGACGTTGATAAAGCGCGCGGCTTATCCGCAGGGTCTAAAAGCAACGAGAGAGGCGGCAACGACAAAAATATCCATGATCCAATAACCGATATCGTTATCGGAGGCTTGGATGGTGTGTTCCGATATGTCTGCCTTATTCCATTTCTGCCATTATGTGCACACCCGTGGTATCACGGTTAAAATTACGTCGGGACAAATTGCGAAGGCCACTCCTAGATATTAACCCGTTAAATGCAGGAATTTTTATACGAAAATAAAAAGAAAATCATAGAGGCAAAGTAAAAAGAAAGATAGGTTGCTTGTAATGGCTTTTAGTATGATTCGTATTAAAATTTATACTTTGTGTATTTAGAAGTTAAATGTTATACAGTGAGATTTAATCCTTAAATGCACGAATTTCTATGTGAAAATGAAAGGAAGCTATAGAGGCAAAGCAAAAAGAAAGACAGGCCTTTAGTATGATTTGTATTAAAATTGATACTTTGTGCATTTAAGAGTAAAATGTTATATGGTGAGATTGAATCCTTAAATGTACGAACTTCTATGTGAAAATGAAAAGAAAACCATTGAGGCAAAGTAAAAGGAAAGATAGATTCTTTGTAATGGCTTTTAGTATGATTCGTATTAAAACTTTATGCATTTAAGAGATAAATGTTATATGGTGAGATTTATTCCTTAAATGCACCAATTTCTATTTAAAAATCAGAAGGAAAGCATAGAGGCAAAGCAAAAAGAAAGATAGGTTGCTTGTACTAGCATTTAGTATGATTCGTATTAAAGTTGATACTTTTTACATTTGAGTATGAAACATCATATGGTGAGATTTAATCCTTAAATGCACGAATTTTTATTTGAAAATAAAAGGAAACCATAGAGGCAAAGCAAAAAGAAAGACAGGCCTTTAGTATGATTCATATTAAAATTGATACTTTGTGCACTTAAGAGTGAAATATTATATGGTGAGATTTACTCCTTAAAAGCACGAATTTCTATTTGAAAATAAGAAGAAACCCATAGAGGCAAAGCAAAAAGAAAGATAGATTGCTTGTAATAGAATTTAGTATGATTTGTATTAAAACTGATACTTTGTGCATTTAAGAGTTAAATCTTCTATGGTGAGATTTAATCCTTAAATACATGAATTTCTACTTGAAAATAAGAAAAAAACCATAGAGGCAAAGTAAAAAGAAAGATAGATTGCTTGTAATAGCATTTGAAGATTAAATATTATATGATGAGCTGTAATCCTTAAATGCACAAATTTCTATGTGAAAATAAAAGAGAACCATAGAGCCAATGCAAAAAGAAAGGACAGGCCTTTAATATGATTTGTATCAAACTTGATACTTTATTATGCATTTTGGAATTAAATATTATACAGTCAGATTTTACCCTTAAATTGCACAAATTTCTATTTGAAAATAAAAAGAAACCATACAGGCAAAGCAAAAAGAAAACTAGGTTCCTTGTAATGGTCTTTGACACTAGAACTACTGAATTTTTTTCATATGGAAATTTCCCTCGTTAACAGGTCATTTTGAGAGGATTGGTAGTTCCACTATCAATATGATTGGTATAAAAATTGATACTTTATGCATTTAAGGGTTTAATTTCCCTCTCCAACTCGCTACTACTTAGTAAGGTTACTACTAACATAGTAAGGTCGATTTTGACTCCAAGCACATTTTCGAATGTCATTTGAAGGTCAACTTTTATAAAAATTGGAAGTCCCATTTTTTATTTCGGAATTGAAAAGGGCAGGGAATTTTATGTTCAGATAGATACTTTTAGTGAGCTAAAGTGAGTCCTGAAGGTCATTTGAGGGTGAAAGAGGTTATACTGTTCTCGGTTATACTGTTCTGATAATATTGAGATACAAAATATAAATTGAATATTTTGTGCATGTATATACAAGTTGAGCCATAGTGGAATATTTTCGAAAAAAAATGAAAAAAACAAAAAATATATAACACAAAAGTTGAAAGGTTTCAAGGAGGGCAAATGCTGCTTTTTCCGGTTGAAACCGGAAGTTGCTGCTATTGATACCATAAAAATCGTAGAATATTTAGATATTTATTCGTAAGATATTTATTACTTACGTTATTTTAAATAAAAAAAAAATTAATAAAAAAAATTTTTTAATACAAATTTTTTTTAACTTTTATTCAATTACTTCCACAGGAAATGTCTATAAATACGTCCTGTGAAAGTTTGTGAATGTTTACATGACTTTCTCTAAAGCGTCTATATATAGATTTTCCGGCCCTCTAAAGGTTAAATATCGAAAGAGTATCAACACTATTTCTACCAGAGGTGTCAAAAGACACCATCTCAATTGTATTTTAAAACAATTTTCCAAAGTGAATCATTGTTTCTTAATCGCTTCTTTCACTAGTCGTATATTAATTGTTACATTCATTTAGCAATGTAGTTTTCCTGCAGCTCATCCTGGACCCAAGAAGACTGATTGTCCATTCAAATGCGAATGGTTTCTTAACACTATTTCTACCAAAGGTGTCAAAAGACACCTTCTCAAATTGTGTTTAAAATTTATTTTCCAAGTTGAATCATCTTTCCTCAATCACTTCTTTCACTATTCGTATATTAGTTGTTAACCCATTCGCTGCCAAGCCTATATTACATGAAATTATTCCCATTGCCATTTGTATTTTAAGTGGTATCGTTTACCGAAGTTATGTTATTTCTTGGTAAAAGCCTGTATATTATAACATTTTTAAAGGACGAGTATACTCGTCTTTGGCAGTGAATGGGTTAAATTAAATTAGAGGTATCATTTTCCTGCAACTCATCTTGGACACAAAAAGACGCCTCCTGGTCGAAATAGGTATATACAAAATTGCGATAGAAATAATGTTAATACTCTTTCTTTTACGATTGTTGGTAAAACACGTAAAAAGTATTTTTAAGATTTTTAATCGAGTGGTTACTAGCAAAGTATTATTACTAGCTATATTGTGTTAAATATTTCGAATTAAACTTTGCAATTAGGTTTACAGATTAACTTTGTAGAATTTTCAACATTTTCTACTACTTGATCTCTCACTATCCTAATCACTACTGAACACTCGTATCTAAAGCCACGCCCAGATTTGCAAACATTTAAATTGTGTGCGACTCATTCGTTGAACATTTTTGTGCGTTTTAACGAATTTGTGACAGGGTAGACGCATAAGTCGGAATGTAATTGTAGGGTAGACGCGTTTGTTGTTTCTCCTTGGATGATGGTATCGTATCGATTCTTGATCGTCGCTTGTCAACGATCACAAACATACCACGAACGACGTAAATATTTATGTTGGAAAAAATTGTAAATTTGCGGTAAAAATATTTGTGCTGTATTCCAGATTCAATGGACAAAAAATAAAGTTTTGTAAGTCTGGATGCGGCTTACAATTAGTGTGGATTTATTTGTAAATGTATGTGTCGTTTCTCATTGAACGATTGCATCGTACTGATTCTTGATCGTCGCTTGTCAACGATCACAAACATACCACGAACGACGTAAATATTTATGTGGCAAAAATTGTAAATTTGCGGTAAAAATATTTGTGCTGTATTGCAGATTCAATGGACAAAAAATAAATTTTTGTAAGTTGGACGCGGTTTACTGTTAATTTGGACTTGTTTGTAAACGTATGTGTTGTCTCTCATTGAACAACGGTATTGTATTGATTCCTGATCGTCGTTTGTCAACGATGCACAAACGTCTTGACCACAAACGTATCACGAACAACGTAAATATTTATGTGGCAAAAATTATAAATTTGCGGTAAAAATATTTGTGCTGTATACCAGATTCAATGAACAAAACATAAATTTTTGTAAGTCTGGACGCGGTTTAGTGTGTATTTATTTGTAAACGTATGTGTCGTTTCTCATTGAACGATTGGATCGTACCGATTCTTGATCGTCGTTGGTAACGATGCACGAACTTCCACGAGCACAAAAACATACCACGAACGACGTAGAAATGTATGTAGCAAAAACTGTAAATTTGCGGTAAAAATATTTGTGTCGTATTCCAGATGCAACCCACAACGTAAATTTTTGTAAGTTGGATGCGACTTTGGAAGACAGTAGGTGCTTTCCTTTCACTTCGGTGATCAGATCACATCACATCACCTCAGAAGTAGAGAAAAATCTGATTGGGTTACCCAAAGTAGACGAAAAAACATGATTGGACGAATTGAACTGAACTGATCTGAATATGTCACTTCAGTTGTAAAAGGAAAGCAGTTCATATCATACCGATTCTCAATCGTCACTTGTCAACGATGCACGAACTTCCACGAGCACAAAAACATACCACGTACGACGTAAATATTTATGTGGCCAAAATTGTAAGTTTGCGGTAAAAATATTTGTGCTGTATTGCAGATTCAATGGACAAAAAATAAATTTTTGTAAGTTGGACGCGGTTTACTGTTAATTTGGACTTGTTTGTAAACGTATGTGTTGTCTCTCATTGAACAACGGTATTGTATTGATTCCTGATCGTCGTTTGTCAACGATGCACAAACGTCTTGACCACAAACGTATCACGAACAACGTAAATATTTATGTGGCAAAAATTATAAATTTGCGGTAAAAATATTTGTGCTGTATACCAGATTCAATGAACAAAACATAAATTTTTGTAAGTCTGGACGCGGTTTAGTGTGTATTTATTTGTAAACGTATGTGTCGTTTCTCATTGAACGATTGCATCGTACCGATTCTTGATCGTCGTTGGTAACGATGCACGAACTTCCACGAGCACAAAAACATACCACGAACGACGTAAAAATGTATGTAGCAAAAACTGTAAATTTGCGGTAAAAATATTTGTGTCGTATTCCAGATGCAACCCACAACGTAAATTTTTGTAAGTTGGATGCGACTTTGGAAGACAGTAGGTGCTTTCCTTTCACTTCGGTGATCAGATCACATCACATCACCTCAGAAGTAGAGAAAAATCTGATTGGGTTACCCAAAGTAGACGAAAAAACATGATTGGACGAATTGAACTGTACTGATCTGAATATTTCACTTCAGTTGTAAAAGGAAAGCAGTTCATATCATACCGATTCTCAATCGTCACTTGTCAACGATGCACGAACTTCCACGAGCACAAAAACATACCACGTACGACGTAAATATTTATGTGGCCAAAATTGTAAGTTTGCGGTAAAAATATTTGTATCGTATTATAGATTCAATGCACAAAACATAAATTTTTGTAAGTCTGGATGCGGCTTATTGTTAGTGTGGACTTGTTTGTAAACGTATGTGTTGTCTCTCATTGAACGATGGCATCATACTGATTCCTGATCGTCGCTTGTCAACGATGCACGAACTTCCACGAGCACAAAAACATACCACGAACGACGTAAATATTTATGTAGCAAAAATTGTAAATTTGCGGTAAAAATATTTCTGTCGTATTCGAGATTCAACGCAGAATTCAAGTTTTGCAAGCCTGGACGCGGCTCTAGAATTACGTTGCAGCGCGAATCTCTTTGATGTTTGTCGAAAAGCTGATAAAACCGACGGATCGCGTGCGTTGAATGTGATGAAAATTTTGGAGTGCGTTATTATACGGCGCACGCGTCCCCAAACTTGCAAAAAATTACATTGTGCGTTGAATGTAGATTACGACGCAAATATTTTTGTCGCAAATTCGCAGTTTTTGCTACATAAATATTTACGTCGTTCATAGTGCAAATATTTTTGTCGCAAATTCACAGTTTTTGCCACATAAATGTTTACATTGTTCGTAGTGCAAATATTCTTGTCGCAAACTGACAGTTTTTTCCACATAAATGTTTACATTGTTCGTAGTGCAAATATTCTTGTCGCAAACTGACAGTTTTTTCCACATAAATGTTTACGTCGTTCGCAGTGCAAATATTTTTGTCGCAAATTCACAGTTTTTGCCACATAAATATTTACGTCCTTCGTAGTGCAAATATTTTTGTCACAAACTCACAGTTTTTGCCACATAAATGTTTACGTCGTTCGCAGTGCAAATATTTTTGTCGCAAACTCACAGTTTTTCCCACATAAATGTTTACATTGTTCGTAGTGCAAATATTCTTGTCGCAAATTGACAGTTTTTGCCACATAAATGTTTACGTCGTTCGTAGTGCAAATATTCTTGTCGCAAACTCACAGTTTTTGCCACATAAATCTTTACGTCCTTCGTAGTGCAAATATTTTTGTCGCAAATTCACAGTTTTTGCCACATAAATCTTTACGTCCTTCGTAGTACAAATATTTTTGTCGCAAATTCACAGTTTTTGCCACATAAATGTTTACGTCCTTCGTAGTGCAAATATTTTTGTCGCAAACCCACAGTTTTTGCCACATAAATATTTACGTTGTTCGTGGTGCGTTTGTGTTCAAGACACTTGTGCTTCTTTGACAATCGACGATCAGCAACAATTACGTTGCGGTGCAAATCTCTTTGATGTTTGTCAAAAAGCCGACAATCGACGGATCGCGGGCGTTGAATGTGGCAAAAATGTTTGCGTACGTTCTCATACAGCGCACGCGTCCACACTGTCATAAATTTCTTAAGGCGCACAAAAATTTTCGCCGAATGAGGTGCACGACATAAATTTTTGTAAGCTGGACGCGTTTGTAAATATACATGTATGAGTTTGTTTCTCATTGAACGATGGCATCGTACTGATTCCTGATCGTCGCTTGTCAACGATGCACGAAGTTCCACGACCACAAACATACCACAAAGAACGTAAATATTTACGTGGCAAAAACTGTGAATTTGTGATACAAATATTTGTGTCGTATTCCAGATGCAACTCACAATGTAAATTTTTGCAAGTTGGATGCGGCTTTGGACAACAGTATCGTACCGATTCTTAATCGTCACTTGTCAACGATGCACGAACTTCCACGACCACAAACGCACCACACAGAAAGTAAATATTTATGTGGCAAAAACTGTGAATTTGCGACAAAAATGTTTGCGTCGTATGCCAAATTCACAACGTAAATTTTTGTAAGTCTGGATGCAGATTAATGTGTTAATTTAAAAACAATGGGAGTGGGGGGTAAAAGCTCGCAGTGTTGTGCCAATTGCACAACACTGCATTTCAATTACACAATAATTAAATTACAACCTAATTGATTTTCACAATTCAAAATTTTCAATGGATTCAATTACTATTTACTTTAATCGTACGCGTAATTGCAATACAATCTAACTGAACTTTGCTGTGTAATCAAAATTCCCAGAATAATTCAAATGTAATTCTGCACACTTCACATATCTTCTAACCTATAACAAATGCATACCACGAAAGTAAACTATTAACAAACACAAAAGTGAAAACTTTTGAAACGACAAGTCGCGCAATTCGAGGCTTCAGAAGCTTCACGAATGTGTTTCACAGTCTACCGTATAAGCCACGTGTTATCCTCTTTGGCCAAAGATAAACATATTTTTCAACAAATGTGAACATTGTTCTTTCCATCCTCAAATTTCTCTTTTTTTTCTCTCCCTCTTCAGCTTTGCGATATAGACAAATTTTCTTTTTCTCTCTCTCTCTCTCTAAAAGCTGACGTATACACACACATCTTCAACTTTGCAATATAGTCAAATTCTCTCTCTCTCTCTCTCTCTCTCTCTCTCTCTCTCTCTCTCTCTCTCTCTCTCTCTAAAAGCTGACATATACACACACATCTTCAGCTTTGGGATGTAGTCAAATTTTCTTTTTTTTCTCTCTCTAAAAGTTGACGTATACACACACACATCTTCAGCTTTGCGATATAATCAAATTTTCTCTCTCTCTCTCTCTCTCTCTCTCTCTAAAAGCTGACATATACACACACATCTTCAGCTTTACGATATAGTAAAATTTTCTCTCTCTCTCTCTCTCTCTCTCTCTCTCTCTCTCTAAAAGCTGACATATACACACACATCTTCAGTTTTGTAATATAGTCAAATTTTTTCTCTTTCTCTCTCTAAAAGCTGACGTATACACACACATCTTCAGCTTTGCGATATAGTAAAATTTTCTTTTTTCTCTCTCTAAAAGCTGACATATACACACACATCTTCAGTTTTGTAATATAGTCAAATTGTTTTCTCTTTCTCTCTCTAAAAGCTGACGTATACACACACATCTTCAGCTTTGCGATATAGCCATTCAACGTTCTACCTATTGCGCATGCGCAGTAGAACACGTGACGCATACCATCGAGATCGACTACGCGCATGCGCGAATGTGACCAGGCGCTTCGAATCAGAGGAAGTGCGCGCATGCACTCCTGTGTCCCCTTCTCCGTCCTACTAGAGAAACGCGAGGGTGCATGCGGGTCCGTGATTCTATAAATAAATGCGTTTGCTGTTCTAATCTGCCTTGGTTTCGCCATTACATGTGAGACAAAGGGCGATATCAGGCACCAGAAACTCGTTGCGAAATGAACGCGAAAGCGCAAAACGAAAAGAGCTCTAGAAAGAGGGAAAAAAAGTAGATAAAGGAGGCAGGCACTAATGTGTGAACCGATAGACGTTAACAATGGAATGGTACGAAGTTGGTTCAGTGTAATACTAGAAAGAAAACTGTGAGAAAGCATTGTTATGATTGATCGTGTACACGAGTAATTCTGTGGTATTCGATGAATTAGAAAGAGATGTTTTTGGTAGTCAAGGTTGTGATGTTATATTAGGAAATTTTTTGCTAGACTTTTTCTTTGTTTCTTTTTTATTCCTCAGTCTGGAGAATCGTGCAAAGTACGTATTTAAACAGATCTGTCACTTTGGACCATTTTGTGGATTGAGGAGTGAAGAAATAAAGAAAAAATTTAGAGGAAGATTTCCTGATGTAACATCACTGAGTCGAGGTTCAAGAAATCACGATGTTAGAATCGATAATTTCGAGTACCTTATCGCGTGGTATGCGTTAGGTTATGATGTAGGTTCTAGGTGTTGGGTTCTAATGTGTAAGAGAATTCAACAGGATACATGCACCTCAAATTTCCAACACAATGCACGTAATACGTCGTCAATTGGTTTTTAGGCATGAACGTAAAGGGAGTGACTTATTAGTTATTGCTATTGTCGACGTGAATAATAATGCATTGTAAAATAATAATGGAGCAAATATTTAAGATGGTCTTTAAATCCATACGCTTCAAAACAATGTATAAATTGTAGATTGCAATTTTGTAATCTGAACTTTTTTTCTGGGATTGTCCAGTGTATTTAATTCAGTAGTGTACCTGGAAAAGTGTAAACTCTAGTACCTTACATGATCTATAATATATGTGTATAATCACTTTGGATTTAGATCCTCCTGTCTCAGCATTATTCGTTTTATTCGTAATTATGCCATAGTCCCTTTGTTGCCTCATCACAAGTCTAATTGTAAGTACTATGAAAGAGACGCAAACATGGTACCGTTACACGAAAAGATGTTGAGATCAACAAGAGTTTACTGCACTGTTGGAACGTGCAGGTGCCTTTGAATGATTTCTTGTATGATACACATAGCAGACATGGATACACTCGAACCCACCTATCTACAGAGAGAGAGAGAGAGAAAGAGATACGATTGAGTGATTGTACAATGTTGCGCAATATTTGCTCATACAGATTTTCTATAATAACGAATTCAAGCACGAATAAAATAAACAAAAAATTAATTGTGCTACGATGAATGTTCTGTTTCATCTGCTTTTGCAAGTTGAACACGACTATTTCGAAACCAAAATTCCTGGTATTTTCTACAGTGGAAGTCCCACCAGGTTCGTAGAATCATCCACGAGTGATGATACTGTCAAATAGCCAATGGATATTTATAAATACAATTGCAACAATTCTGTCCTAAAAATTCTCCTTCCGTAATCAGTGTCTTCTTTGAGAAACCTGTCCTATTATTTCTGCTTATTGTAATTTGGCATCAAAGAGTTCCAAGGGACTACTGACAGGAGCAAAAGAAAAGCCTCTCTGTTTGATGCTTTACGGCCTCTCTTCAAGGTCCGTCACGAATTCTTTATTCTGCGAACGCCTTTCGGCCAGATATACATATTTATATGTATATATGTATTTATGTTTACATAAAACCGGTGCTACACGATGCTACGTACATCTTTGAACGTTCATCGCTTTATAATCTGTCGCCATTCTAACCTGCCAAGCGTTCTCGTGACAAAAGACACAAGTCAACTTGGCTTTCAAATGTCGAGACTGCTTCATGTTTGTATACTTTTGTGAGATAACGTTTGTTTCTACGAGAAGAGATTGTTTGATTGTTCAGATTGAGACACTAGATTTACGGAAACGAGTCAATTTAACTCGGCTCAAGGAGTTCTAATGTAAATATGTAATTTGTCGTGTGGTGATGCCAAACTGGACCACGTAAAATTTGTCCAAAATGTCACCCTTCGTGCTACTACCCCTGCATGTACACTTTTTAAGATTCAATCGATCTTAATAACGGAAAGAGAGATGCCCACAATTTTCTACAGGACTGCCAACGTAACGTATAGAATTTTGCAAAGTTTATTTACCTGGCGCACTTTAGTGTTTGACTTCAAGACTTATGCATATATTTTTAACGATGATTCACCGTTGGCACTGTTCTATTGCAGCACAAGACATTGCGTTTGTTTGATATAAACTAACACAATTGGCGTAACTTAATCTTCAGCAATTAAGCAAGAACAGCGCGCAGATTAATTAGCGTCCTTTCATAGATTATTACAAGCTCCCACTGATGAACTTAAGTAACACATGAAGAAGTTTACTAGTCGTACGGTTAAAGATGTAAGTAATTCTTCAGATTAAAAAATTACCACAGAGGTTGTTTCTAACGGCGTTTAATATGATTTTCAACAAAATTCATACTCTGTGCATTTAAAGGTTGAAAACGAACGCGAGGTGAAATTTCTAACGATTTTCTATCAATTTAACATCACTATTAACCCTCCAACACTTTCACTACCCTAAAAAACCTAGAGTTACCTGCTGATAAAGCAGTTCCTGTGCGAGGATACTTGCAATGTCGACGGGCTCCATAGCGGAGGCTGCCATAACTCGAATTATCGGTTATTCGTTCAAAAAAATGTTCGTTTCGGTTTCGTCGAAGGGACAGAGGTAAAAAAAAAAAAGAAGAAGAAGAAAAATCAAAAAGGACGAACAAGAAAAGTATCGTGAAGGATGAAAGTGAATTGAGTGGGGGGGAGAAAGCTTCCGAATGAAAAATTGGAGAAAGAAGAAGTTGGTCCTCGGTCGATTCGATTGTTCGGTCGTGAGAAGATCGTTACTGCGTCGGTGTACGCTCTCTGTCCAGGGTTCTTCCTCTCGCGATTCACACGCGAAAAATCTCTTGTCGTTTCTCGTTTCCAAAGAAAACTGGCACTCTCGTGGTTGTCCCTCCAACTCTCTTTCTCCTCTTCTTTTTTTTTTTCCAACACGTCCTCTTCGTATTCGTCTTCTTCTCACTGTCCGAGGCTCTTTTTTACCACTTGCGTCCACCACCGACGCCTCTCTTACACTGAGGAGCATCGCGACGCCGACGCTTCATCGTGGTTTAACGCGACGAAGAATCTATCCTAAAAATAACCTTTGAATTTCGAGTATGTATGGGAGGGAGGACGAAAACGGACGAAAGGAGATTGGCCACAGAGTGGGGTAGAATGTCGGATGTAGGAGGACGGGGCAGTAATATTCTGAATTTTTTTCTTGATTCGCTTCGTCTATGATTTTTCAGTACTCGTTTTCTCTTGTTCGTTTGTGTCGTTGACACTGATGGAGTTTACGATTGCATTTACCGCAGTGTTTAATCTGTTTAATCCTTAACACTAGATTTTCTCAACGTTTTTTGTAAACACGATTTCCCATTTGAACCAGGCAAATCTAGTGTTAAATGCATGAAGTATCAATTTATATTTACTATATTACCTATTATGGTTGTATTTTAGTTAGAAGTTGCAATTTGGTAAAAAAAAAATTTGGAATGTGTCCCTAAAATGGACATAGGCGAATAATGGGTTCAAGTCCATTATGAAGAATCTATTTTTCATTTTGCTTTGGTTCTGGTTTTTACACCCATATTTCTTTTTCATGAATGATTGAAATAAAAGAAAGTCAGCCATCAGAAATTTTTAAACCGTTGACCAATAAAAACTTTCAAGTTCTTCACAAGATCTGCGTTAACGCGTTGACTACCACGTTACCCGAATTCGGTGCTTGATTATAAATGATCAACATAGGTATTTGGAACTATAATTAACGATTTAGATAGTTAACTAAAGAGTCGCCAAGGTGACGTGGCAGTCAACGCGTTAATACACTAACAATGAGAGAAAAAATTAGTTGGGTTTACTATAATCTCACTATATTTTACATTTAAATGTGGCGTCAAACATATTTTTATAGTTCACTTAACTATACAAAATATAGTAGAATGAATGATTTATACAAATGGTTATATTATTAACTATTATCTTTGTTCTTGTTATCATATGTATAGTAAAATGTGCTATGTGAAATATTCTGGTAATATTAACTATGTAAAATAGTTAACTTTCTTATCATTGTATATTTTCAAACATACTATATTTTTAGTTGAAATAACCATAATTTTGGCTAAAAACATAATATAGTTGGTTATACTATGCCTCTATCCTAATTATTACCGACATTATAGTAACATTTACCATAAATATGATATTTCCAACTATAATTTTGTTACTATGCCATTATAGTTAGATGTATCATATACTTTTCTCTCAGTGTGGTATTCACGTATGTCACATAAACAATAAGACGAGTGAGACTCGTGCACTCAGAGAAAAAAATGGTTGTGTTTACTATAAGCTCACTATATTTTACATTTAAATGTGGCGTCAAACATATTTTTATAGTTCACTTAACTATACAAAATATAGTAGAATGAACAAATGATTATATTATTACAAATGATTATTTCTGATTTATACAAATGGTTATATTATTAACTATTATCTTTGTTATTGGTACTATATGTATAGTACAATGTGCTATGTGAATATAGTTAGTTCTCTCACTATGTACGAAATATTCTGGTAATATTAACTATATAAAATAGTTACTTTTCTTACCATTGTATATTTTCAAACATACTATATTTTTAGTTAAAATAACCATAATTTTGGGTAAAAACATAATATAGTTGGTTATAAATACTATGCCTCTATCCTAATTATTACCGACATTATAGTAACATTTACCATAAATATGATATTTCCAACTATAATTTTGTTACTATGCCATTATAGTTAGATATATCATATACTTTTCTCTCAGTGTAGGATTTTTGAAAGAGAGAAATACGTTTACGATAGATAAGTATCTTATTTATAGTAAGATACATTTATTTTAGTAATGGGTTTGTTGAGATTAGTAGCTCAGCATAAAGTATCGAATTTGATACTAGTAATCTTTTCTAAAATAAACATTTGAAAATAATATTTTGATTATTTTAAAATATTTTTCCAGTATATAAACCTTTTATAATGATACGAAAAAACTTTTTTATTTTCGAATAGAAATTCGTGCAATTAAGGGTTAACGAAAAGATTTACTTCTCTGAGTACGGATACCCCTTCCCACCTTAGATCCTTATCTATCCTATCAGGAGTTATCAACGATTGACGCTTTTCTTTGCTCTTTCATCCTTCTCGCGCGTGGATAAAGGCAGAAACGATGGAATTTGTCAGAAATTCGAAGCTAAGCACCGAAGGGAGTGTCTCTTCGTTTATAAAGGTATTTCTTAAGATAACAGAACCAAGAACACCTTGTTCGATAGATACAGAGGTCAAAAGACCTCATTTTCAACTTAGAGTTTCTCATGAGCGTAGTGAAAGCTCGTTTTATTTCTAAAATAGACACTTCTAAAGTAGAAATGACGGAATTTGTCAGAACTTCGAGAAGACCGTCTCTTCGTTTATCTAGGTATCTCTTGAGATAAGCGAACAAGAACACCTTCTATGATAGATACAGAGTCTACGGATCGTCAAGTGCTGATTTTTCAGATTAAAGTTTCTCATAAATGTAGTGAACGAAGGCTTGTTTCGTTTCTAAAACAGATTCTCCACGGTGTTTTCTGTTAAAATGATATCTGATGCTATTAGAGTGTTTTTCTTCGTTGACGAAATTCCCTATTACTCAATCTTCCGCACCGAAGAGTCAATTAGTTTACGCGTTCTAAGTTTAACACCTGTGGAGCGCCATCACACTGTTCGTAGTCTTCTCGGTAGCATCGTTCAGATTTGGGGAACAGCCAAGAACGTTGCAGTGCGATCACCGATTTCCTCAAGCATAAAGATACTTCGATCTGACTATCGAAACCGGTCACTTAACCATTAAATGCATGAAGTATCGATTTTACTTAATTAAAGGCCGTTACAAACAACCTATCTTTCTTTTTGCTTTGGCTCCATGGATTTTTTATTTTATTTTAAAATAGAATTTCATGCATAAAATATCAATGTTGTTAAATACCAATAATGTTAAAGGCCATTGCAAACAACCCATCTTTCTTTTTCCAGGTCTTTTTCCTTTGGCTCTATGGTCTCTTTTTAATTTAAAATAGAATTTTGTGCATAAAACATCAATTTTTATACAAATAACGTTAAAAGCCATTACAAAGAATCTATCTTTGTTTTTGCTTTGGCTCTAAGGCTTCTTTTTAATTTAAAATAGAATTTTGTGCATAAAGCATCAATTTTTATAGAAATAACGTTAAAGGCCATTACAAAGAATCTATCTTTGTTTTTGCTTTGGCTGTAAGGTTTCTTTTTAATTTAACCCTTTCGCTACTACGGGCGACTATAGTCGCCCTGCATAGAATGCCACCGACGTACTACGGGCGACTATAGTCGCCCTGCATAAGATGCCACTCAGATACTACGGGCGTACAGCGGGAGCGCCGTGGCGGAGGAGTCGCCCGTAGCGAAAGGGTTAAAATAGAATTTTGTGCATAAAGCATCAATTTTTATACAAATAACGTTAAAAGCCATTACAAAGAATCTATCTTTGTTTTTGCTTTGGCTCTAAGGCTTCTTTTTAATTTAAAATAGAATTTTGTGCATAAAGCATCAATTTTTATACAAATAACGTTAAAAGCCATTACAAAGAATCTATCTTTGTTTTTGCTTTGGCTCTAAGGTTTCTTTTTAATTTAAAATAGAATTTTGTGCATAAAGCATCAATTTTTATACAAATAACGTTAAAAGCCATTACAAAGAATCTATCTTTATTTTTGCTTTGGCTCTAAGGTTTCTTTTTAATTTAAAATAGAATTTTGTGCATAAAGCATCAATTTTTATAGAAATAACGTTAAAGGCCATTACAAAGAATCTATCTTTGTTTTTGCTTTGGCTCTATGGTTTCTTTTTAATTTAAAATAGAATTTTGTGCATAAAGCATCAATTTTTATAGAAATAACGTTAAAGGCCATTACAAAGAATCTATCTTTGTTTTTGCGTTGGCTCTAAGGTTTCTCTTTAATTTAAAATAGAACTTTGTGCATAAAGCATCAATTTTTATAGAAATAACGTTAAAGGCCATTACAAAGAATCTATCTTTGTTTTTGCGTTGGCTCCGTGGTTTCTTTTTATCTTTAAACAAAATTTCTTGCAAATCGAGGGTTCAAACTCACCGTATAACATTTAGCCCTTAAATGCATAAAAAATCAATTTTGATCACACTCGTGTTAAATACCATTACAAACAACCTATCTTTCTTTTTTCTTTGTCTCTATGGTTTCTTCTTATTTTCAGATGGAATCTCATTTAAGGTTTAAGGGCAGCAGCTTCGTGTATATTCTCAAATTAAGGAGGTATATCAACATTTTTCTCTTCAAGAAATCATTCCATGAATTTTTATGACACTTTCACAGGGCATCTTACTGGACATTTAAAAAGTGAGAAATGTTTCTGTCGTTGGAAAGTAATTATTGTACTAGGAGGTATAAGCCTATTACAGTCCTGGTGTTGACAATCAAAGTTGTCCATTAATGTGTGACATGGCGCTTATTGCATTTGCAGAATCAAATGAAACGACGAGTCTTTCTTGCTTTTTGGAAAAACTTCACTAGCGAACTTCACTTAATTTTTTATAATAAACTTCACTTAACGAACGAAATCCAGAAGGAAAAAGGTGTAAAATTTAGAAAATGGCGGATCTTCGATAAAAAAAAAATTGCGAACTTCACAAAAAATTCTTAGCTTTACTGTGCAGAAAGAAAAATATAAGAAACTCATATATTAGATGTGTGAATTAATTCGGTCCATCTGGCAATCAATTACTGTACTATATAGTTTTCTAACCTCCGATGTCTGCAAAAAGCTTTATATTGTAGTTTGACATCTGGCAACAATATTCAGTTAAAAAAAGTTTGGGTTTGTGATAATAACATTGTGTTTATCTGATTCGGAAATGTCTAAATTCGAGCCAGACAAGCACCATTTGCGGGAAGCTCTAATCTTCTGTTTTCATTTGAAGAAAACAGCCGCTGAAGCTCATCGAATGCTCGTAGAAGCTTATAGTGAAAGTGCTCCCACCGATAAATCATGCAGAGAATGGTTTCGACGTTTTTCGGACCCAGCACTTCACTAATTATGACGAAATAGAGAAATGGCTCAATGAATGGATCGCTTCGAAAGACGAGTCGTTTTTTCGTCGTGGCATACGACAACTACCCGACAGATGGAAGAAAGTAACAGCAAGCGATGGCAAATACTTTGATTAGTCATTACTTTGTTATGTGCTTTCATAATAAAGTCTTTTTTGGAATACAATAAAAACGGACCGAATTAATTCACACACCTAATAATATCACAAAGAATGTATGTTTATCCAGAGAGCAACGTCTTTATCTTCAAGCTCAAAAAGAAAGAAACGACAATCATACGACAATTACTTTCCAACAACAAAAATGTGTATTTCGCTTCTCTAAATCCTCCGTAACACAATCTATAAAAGTTTCATAAAGATCAATCGAATCGTTTCTTACAAGAAAAAAAAAAAATCTTCCTTCATTCGAAGAACAATCGAATTGTATACTAAATTTTAATGATTCTTCTCATTCGCTGGCTTCTTACGAATTCAAGCATCCAGAGTGCTTTGTACTTTTCCCTCAATCACAGTTTCTTTTAAGCCCGCGTTGTAAAGCTGCGAGGCTCCCGGAAGTCAGCAACAACGCATGCTATGGTTTAACGTCCGCGTCACGATGGACGTCGGACCTTTTTTATCTTGTTGGAGACTTCCAGGATGTGGCCCGATGTGTCGCGTCATTAAGATGGTGAGCGGTGGCGCCACAACGGTTTGCGTGCTTTTTGGAAATCATCTCGTCGAGAGGGATCCTGCGATAGATCTCTCTCAATAAAGGAAGAAAAAAGAATACGCAAAACATTCCATACACAAGAAAATACTGTGCGTAAAAATAATGTGAGCACGGTCTCACAATAATTACGATTACAAACAGTATGAAATTACTCCTCTCGCGTAGTTCTAACCATATTCTTCTAGTGACTTTTTTTTTTTGAACGAATAGTGCACATGTATGTAGATCACGGATTATAATGGATCCTGCGGTAGATCTCTTTCTCAATAAAGGAAGAAGAAAAGGAAAAAAAAAAAAATACGTAAAATATACACACAGAAAAATATCGTGTGTAAAAATAATGTGAGCACAGTCTCATAATAATTACGATTAGAAACAATATCAAATTGCTCCTCTAGCGTAGTTCTAACCATATTCTTCTCGTGTCTTTTTTTAATGAATGGCGCACATGTATGAAGGTCACGGATTATAATGGTTGAATCCAAGCCAGTGGATGGCATCGCGAAAAACCTGTTTCCTCTTGCGTCACTTGGAAACGGGGCGACAGGCGAGGTAGTTACTATGTAGGACTACACAGGCACCGCAATAAACACACGAGATGGATATTCAAAACCATCTTATCTCGGCACGATGTCGAAACACGTGTGACACGCAAGATTACTGTAAACAATTTTACCAAGTTAGCCAGCACTCGTGGAAATTTTCACACTTGGTGCTTGGGAATTCTTAAATTTCACTTCCACCGAGGTTCCTCGTTTTGGATCGTGGACAACTTTTCAAACCGGTCTACCGAAGGATCGCACTCGTCAAATGGAGTACAAAGACTAGCAGTACAAAGGCTCTTTTGACTTTGCAAGTTCCAAACGCGTTTCCACGATTGTTCTGAAAGTCTCCAGTATGCCAGACCATTGGACGTTTAACCATTCGGGGCACGGTGTGGTATTAAAAGTGTCCCACCTTTCTGATGCGCGACTGTGCACTGAGAGAAAAAAGTTTTTGGGTTTACTATAATCTCACTATATTTTATGGTTAAATTTGGCGTCAAACATATTTTTATAGTTCACTTAACCACACAAAATATAGTAGAATGAATGATTTATACAAATGGTTATATTATTAACTATTATCTTTGTTCTTGTTGTCAGTTCTATCATTATGTGTGAAATATTCTGGTAATATTAACTATATAAAATAGTTACTTTTCTTACCATTGTATATTTTCAACCATAGTATATTTATAGTGGAAATAACCATCGTTTTGGGTAAAAACATAATCTAATTGGTTATACTATGCCTCTATCGTAATTATTACCGACATTATGGTAACATTTACCATAAATATGATATTTCCAACTATTATTTTGTTACTATGCCATTATAGTTAGATGTATCATATACTTTTCTCTCAGTGTGGTATTCACGTATGTCACATAAACAATAAGACGAGTGAGACTCGTGCACTCAGAGAAAAAAAATTACTATAATGTCACTATATACATTTTGTAGTTAAATTTCGCGTCAAACATATTAATATAGTTCACTTAACCATAGAAAATGTAGTAGAATAAATGATTTATACAAATGGTTATATTATTAACTATTATCTGTGTTCTTGTTGTCAGTTCTATCACTATGTGTGAAATATTCTGGTAATATTAACTATATAAAATAGTTACTTTTCCTACCATTGTATATTTTCAACCATAGTATATTTATAGTGGAAATAACCATCGTTTTGGGTAAAAACATAATCTAATTGGTTATACTATGCCTCTATCGTAATTATTACCGACATTATGGTAACATTTACCATAAATATGATATTTCCAACTATTATTTTGTTACTATGCCATTATAGTTAGATATATCATATACTATTGGCTCAGTGTGCATGGTGGAACATTTTTGACCCACCTCGAAATATTGCAATATCTACGTGCGCATAGATTTATATTTAATCTTACTTACATAAAGTAGTTTGGTAATACCATTAACAAATTTTATAAATGTGTTCCCCTTGTTTTGGCAAATTTCAAAATACCACTACAGGTTCATCAAGCGGAAGTCTTTATTGCGACAATCTTTTCTTCCTGGTTTTATGTGAAAATTTCTGTGCAACGTGGGTCTATTTTATTTTCTTAAACCCCGTACCCCAAAGAGTTAATGGTTGACTTTCTCATTTGTACTGATGTTCCATTGAGGCCTCATTGTTGGGACCACACGCAGGCCTGTTCAACCTTGTACTTTTTCTCTTTTTTTCTCTTTCTTCTATCAAATCTGGTTATTAGTTTTTAAACTATTTCGGTACATTTCGTATCGTTCAACTTACGAGCAAAGTTTGCGAATCAAGGACATATTGTCTTGACAATAGAAGTGACGACGGCGCGCGATCAGCTCGTGGTAAACAAACGACGCGTCGCATCGCCACCAGTTGCACACTGGCACGATTAACAATCGTAGAGCGCAATGTCCCTACGAGACAACGACGACCACGATGGCAAATGTGCAATTGCAGTGACGCATCGTATCGTCATTATCTATGCTCCCACCTGTTGAAAAAAAAAATGATTCTTCGAAAGAGACAGTTATCGAGTCTCGTTCCACCATTTTGCAGGTACTCTTTCTCTCCTTGAAATTCACTTTTTGAATTTTCTTTCACTCGATCCGACTCTACGGTCATTATTGTCGTCAGCATTGTCGTCACTGTAGGCCTCTGTGTGAAACTTTTACAGAAGTCCTTGGGGCAATGCTATCGCTCAGCTTGGTTTCAAGGTCAAAGAACCATTGAAAACTTCGAAAGCGGATAAGTTGAAAAGTTTGCTTGAAATTTATCGGTAATTATAGGTATGCCACAGTTGTTGTTGTGTAGGAAAAATCGCACGTCTGATAATGTTTCAGATTATGCCCTCTACTTCCTTTGTTCTGGAAATCTGTTCAATTTTGTTGGCAGCCTTTCTTTATAGTTTTCTTTGCTCAGTGAATTTTTCTTAGAGATGTGCGAATCAAGGTTTTCTAATTCGAATCAAATCGAATTTGCAAAAAAGAATTTGAATCTAATCGAATTGACAAAAATATCGCCAAATCGAATCACTTACATTTCGAATTCGAATAAATCGGACATCTCTATACGGCCCAAGTTGGATGCACGATAGAATTCAAAGGGTTTTAAGTCTTCTTTGATTCGAATTCGAATTGCAGTAATTAGACCTTATGGAATCTTTCGAATTCGAACTACGTCGATTCTGATTTGAATTGAATTCGAATATTGTCAGATTCGATTCGATTCGAATTCGAATATTGTCAGATTCGATTCAATTCGAATCGAATTCGAACATTGCCAGATCCAATTCAATTCAATTCAATTCGATTCGAATATTGTCAGATTCGATTCAATTCGAATCGGATTCGAATTTGTCAGATTCAATTCAATTCGATTCGAATATTGTCACATTCAATTCAATTCGATTCGATTCGAATATTGTCACATTCAATTCAATTCGATTCAAATTCGAACATTGTCAGATTCAATTCAATTCGATTCGATTCGAATATTGCCAAATTCAGTTCAATTCGATTCGAATATTGTCACATTCAATTCAATTCGATTCGAATTCGAACATTGTCAGATTCAATTCAATTCGATTCGATTCGAATAATTGGCTCACCTCTACTTTCTCTTGACTTTTATCATCCGTCTTAATAAACAATAGTGATCCTTCCACTGGACTACTATTATCAAACAACGCGTTCTCGTCTTTATCGTGATCATCTACCTGTTATAATTTACACTTTGGTTCCAATCACTAGCAGACCAAGCGCATTCTACGCCGGAGCAAATCATTTTTATGTGTGCGCATATGGAATGCAACAACAATCCTTTCTTTCGTCCAACTACTGTTTGCGAGCCGTTCGCGCGCTATGTCATCGCCGCACACGGATGGGGAACAAAGAATGTAAACATGATAACGCGAAACCGCGATCAAACGCGCACACGGCTTTCCCATTTGTGCCGAGGTTCCATTGAGGCCTCATTGTTGGGGCCACACGCAGGCCTGTTCAACCTCGTACTCTTTTTTTTTTTTTTTTTTTTTTTTTTTTTTTTTTTTTTTAATCGGACCTAGTTAGTTTTTATTAGTTTTCAAACTCTTTCGATACGTTGGTACTCTTTTGAAAAAACTGATGGATTGCAGACTGTACATTTTTCTTTCATCGAGGGGTTTACTATGAAAATGCATTAATTATTTGGGGTTTGTTTGGTTTTTGATGTTTACAGAGTATTTTGACGTATATTTATTTGAATAAGAAGCTTGTTAAAAAATTATGGTACTAATTATTGAAGTATGTTAGTTTCTCAGTTGTCAGTCTGGTACACCTTAAATGTTCATGGTTAGAACACTGGACGTGCCAGTGTACCTAGCCGCAAAAATAAGCGTTCATTTAGCCTGAACTTCCATGGAATTAAGGAAGTTACAAACTAAACGAGCTACAAATGTTAGTATCCGGTAATGGAATGTCGGAGTAGTAGTAACTTTGCATAAAAAAAATTAAAGTTATTTTTTTTTATCCTTTGACGTTTACAGTATACTTTATTTACTCTAATAAAGAACTCGTTAAAAAAATCCTGGTACTAATTTTTGAAATCTGTTACTTTTTCAGTTGTCAGTCTGGTGCGCAAAATGTTCATGGAACAACACTGGACGTGCCAGTGTACCTAGCCGCAAAAATAAGCGTTCGTTTAGCGTGAACTTCCATGGAATTAAGGAAGTTACAAACTAAACGAGCTATAAATGTTAGTACCCGGTAATAGATGTTGAAGCAGCAGTAACTTTGCATAAAAAAAAACTAAAAAGTTACTTTTGCCTTGTCCTATGACATTTCCAGTATACTTTGTTTATTTATCCTAATAAAGAACTCGTTAAAAAAATCCTGGTACTAATTACTAAAATCTGCTACTTTGTCAGTTGTTAGTCTGATACACAAAATGTTCATGGAACAACACTGGGCTACTAAGCGAGCTGCAAATATTCTTCCAGTAATGGAATGTCGAAGGAGCAGTAACTTAGCATAAAAAAAACTTTAAAAGTTGTTTCTCTTTATCCTTTGGCGTTTACAGTATACTTCGTTTATTTATTCTAATAAAGAAATCGTTAAAAAAACTTCTCTACTAATTTTTGAAATCTGTTACTTTTTCAGCTGTCAGTTTGGTACGCAAAATGTTGATAGAACAACACTGGGCAACTAAACGAGCTACAAACATTCTTCCGGTAATGGAATGTCGAAGGAGCAGTAACTTAGCATAAAAAGAACTTCAAAAGTTATTTTTCCTTGTTCTTTGAAATGTACAGTATACTTCCTTTATGTATTCTAATAAAGAAACTCCTTAAAAAAAATCCTGGTACTAATTACTAAAATCTGCTACTTTTTCAGTCGTCAGTCTGATACACCCAAAACGTTCATGGAACAACACTCGCCACACATAAATATCAATCCATAAAAAACATGACGGATTAGACGTCTAATCCAAGACGTTCAAACTGTACAACAAGATACAGGTTAAACAAAGAGGAAAGCGATTAAAATTTAACGTATGCATTGCCATTAGCTTACGTATTCACCAAACAACCCAAGTGTCCAAGGTACAGTCACAACTTGGGAGTTTCCAACGATTTGGAATAACGCGAGTACCGAGAAAAATATGACGTATGCACGCGCGCTCGCGAGAGACAGATCCTCGGTAGAGTCTAAAGTGCGCAAGAGAACAAAGTGGGAAGTCTGAGGTAGAGGAAGAAACGCTCGTGACGCGACACGTAACTCACTGCACAACTCGTCCTTTCGTTTTGCCACTGAAGAATTCTCGAGGAATCCATTTACACAAAGGAACTCGACGAACTAAAACCCTACGTAACGAACATTCTCGAACAAAACCACAAGAACAAAATTAAAAACAAAGAAAAGAATCTACCATAAACATTTTTCTACAAGATATATAATATATACACGCGCACGCGCACCAAAAACGGAAGGCATTTCGAAGCCTTGACTCACCTTCACGCACGAGGGCCAGACACGGTGATTGCTTTCAGCAAGAAACAGTTTCCAACGTAGTAAAACCCGAACTGTATTATCGGCCGTAGGTTTTCTCGTGGGCTAACCCAGGTACGTAGTTTTATATTTGGGCCAGATTATGACGTCAGTGGACGTGTGAGAAAGAGGAAAAGAATCTTTGGTCCCGGAGAGTCTCCACTGAAGAAAGTGGGGCTCTCTTCGCGGTCCGTGCGAAGAGAAAGAAAACGAGAGAGTGGAGTACGCGTTGTAGAGACGAGTACGAGAAAGCGCAACCGCACTCGACGAGTCTCGTACTGACACTGACAGTGCTGCTGTCATCGTGCTATCACCACATGGTCGCTTACGCTCGGCCTCGCCATTTCGACGATCTTCGACTGCGCTCGGCTGCACTCGGCTTTCTTTCTCGTGAGACTTCGTGCACGTCTCTTCGACGAAGGACGTTTGACAAAGAAGGGGATGAGAGTGAGAGGAGTGGTGAGGAGGTAGGGCAGAGGCTAAATGATGTTAGGGATGACTTGACTCGACGATCTTACCGCTGCGTCGATAATTTCAGACGATCTTTTGTGTTCTACGGAGGCTTTGTGTTTTTTCATTGTCCTGGTAGGAGATGAGAGTTGATGAAAGAATGGGATGTATTTGTTTGGAATATGTGGTAGTTTATGGTGCGTTGATAATTTAATGCGATCTTTGTGTTTTTTTTTTAATTGTGCTGGTTGGAGATGAGAGTTGATGAAAGAATGGGATGTATTTGTTTGGAATATATGGTAGTTTATGGTGCGTTGATAATTTAATGCGATCTTTGTGTTTTTTTTAATTGTGCTGGTTGGAGATGAGAGTTGATGAAAGAATGAGATGTATTTGTTTGGAATATGTGGTAGTTTATGGTGCGTTGATAATTTAATGCGATCTTGGTGTTTTTTTTTAATTGTGCTGGTTGGAGATGAGAGTTGATGAAAGAATGGGATGTATTTGTTTGGAATATATGGTAGTTTATGGTGCGTTGATAATTTAATGCGATCTTTGTGTTTTTTAATTGTGCTGGTTGGAGATGAGAGTTGATGAAAGAATGGGATGTATTTGTTTGGAATATATGGTAGTTTATGGTGCGTTGATAATTTAATGCGATCTTTGTGTTTTTTTATTGTGCTGGTTGGAGATGAGAGTTGATGAAAGAATGAGATGTATTTGTTTGGAATATATGGTAGTTTATGGCGCGTTGATAATTTAATGCGATCTTTGTGTTTTTTTTAATTGTGCTGGTTGGAGATGAGAGTTGATGAAAGAATGGGATGTATTTGTTTGGAATATATGGTAGTTTATGGTGCGTTGATAATTTAATGCGATCTTTGTGTTTTTTAATTGTGCTGGTTGGAGATGAGAGTTGATGAAAGAATGAGATGTATTTGTTTGGAATATATGGTAGCTTATGGCGCGTTGATAATTTAATGCGATCTTTGTGTTTTTTAATTGTGCTGGTTGGAGATGAGAGTTGATGAAAGAATGGGATGTATTTGTTTGGAATATATGGTAGTTTATGGTGCGTTGATAATTTAATGCGATCTTTGTGTTTTTTTTAATTGTGCTGGTTGGAGATGAGAGTTGATGAAAGAATGGGATGTATTTGTTTGGAATATATGGTAGTTTATGGTGCGTTGATAATTTAATGCGATCTTTGTGTTTTTTTTAATTGTGCTGGTTGGAGATGAGAGTTGATGAAAGAATGGGATGTATTTGTTTGGAATATATGGTAGTCCATGGTGCGTTGATAATTTAATGCGCTCTTTTGTGTTCTCCGGACAGACTTTGTGTTTTTGAATCATGCTTGTAGTAGAAATTAAGATTTTGGATGGTATCAAGCCCTTAATGCACGGTTTTTTTAAAATTAACGAAAAAATAGGTGTATTTGTTTGTAACCTATGCTAGTTTATGCTGCGTTGTTAATTTAATGCGATCTTTGTGTTTTTGAATTATGCTGGTAGGAGAAATTGGGATTTTGGATCGTATGAACCTCTTCATGCACGATTTTTTTAAAATTAACGAAAAAATAGGTGTATTTGTTTGTAACCTATGCTAGTTTATGCTGCGTTGTTAATTTAATGCGATCTTTGTGTTTTTGAATTATGCTGGTAGGAGAAATTGGGATTTTGGATCGTATGAACCTCTTAATGCACGATTTTTTTGAAGTTAATGAAAAAATGGTGTGTATTTATTTGTAATATATGCTAGTCTATGCTGCGTCGATAATTTATGCGATCTTTGTGTTCTCCGAAGAGGCTTTGCGTTTTTGAATCATGCTGGTAGTAGAAATTAATATTTTGGATGGTATGAACCCCTTACTGCACGATTTTTTTAATGTTAATGAAGAAGTATATAGTACAAATCCAACTGAATGCAAGTAGGATGTATTTGTTTGTAACATATGCTAATCTGTAGAGTACAAAAGTGAGAGAATAATATTATGGAAACAGCTCGTCATGCATTAAATTATTCTGTTTATACAGAACTACTAATAAGAAGCATGGTGTACAATGTTGTATTTCTGCAACATTATGCATTATTAAATTATTAAATTATCCTCTTTATACAGATATTACTAATAAGAGGCATAATATGCAATGTTGTATTTCTGCAACAGTATGCATTAAAAGGATAAAAGCCATTACAAACAATCTACCTTTCGTGTTACTTTAGCTCTAAACATTTTTTGATTTCCAAATAGAAATTCACGTATTTAAGAATTAAGCTTGTTATTTCATCAGATTCGTGAGATTTGAAAGTGGCAAAAGTGACAGAAAAAGAAAGATTTCGGTGTAACATTAAGCTTGTCCACATCAGCTATTGCGTTATCAGGCGCCAGGTATAGATGAGTCATAGTCTCTAGATATACGATGATAATCATCGTACCAGGAAAATCGAAATCTATCAACTGGAATTGCGTCATGCTTGGAAGTAGCGAGCGGAAGGTTCTTCCTATTTCAACAAATTTCAATTCACAGAACACGGCTCATGACGCAATACTAGTCCATAAAATAATATAGGTATCACTTACACTGGATTGTTCTCGACGAATTGATTACTGTTACGCCTTCACCTCTTAACTCTTAAATGCATAAAGTATCAATTTCGACCCCAATCATATTAAAGGTCATTGCAAACAATCGATGTTTCTCTTTGCTTTGGCTCTATGATTTTTCCTTATTTTCAAAAAGAATTTCGTGCATTTAAGGGTTAAATCTCACCGTACAACATTTAATTCTTAAATGCATAAAGTATGAATTTCGATACGAATCATATTAAAGACCATTATAAACAATCTATCCTTCTTTTTGCTTTAGCTCTATGGTTTCTTTTTATTTTCAAATAGAAATCCGTGGAATTAAGGGGTTAAATAAAGATTTTAATCAACATTGGTAGCATTTTCTTTTTCACTTTCTTAATGATATAAAGACATTGTTGTAGAGGTGAACATGGACGTGCAAAATTCAGAAAAGGGTAAATTTAATCCTTAAATGCTTGAATTTCTATTTAAAAATACAAAGAAACAATAGAGCAAAAGCAAAAAGAAAGATAGTTCGTTTGTAATAATTGGTAACATGATTAATACGATTGCCATCAAAATTGATACTTCACGTACTTAATTATTCATTGAATCTTATGAAGGGAGGAAGTTAACCCTTAAATGCGTGAATTTTAATTCTTCTTTGATTCGAATTCGAATTGCAGTGATTGGACCTTATCGAATCTTTCGAATTCAAACTACGTCTAATTTGCAAAAAAAAAAAAAAAAAAAAAAAAACAATCCAATCGAATACTTAAGGGTTAATTAAGAGTCATGGAGTCAATGAATCGTTTCCTTTCAATCCTTCTGCCACGCCTCGATGAAAGTCTTAAAAAACATTTTCGCGTGTTGGTACAGTAGACACTGTAACTAAGGTCAGCATAAAGTATATCGAACTGGCCTCATAGAACTCAATGGACGGAGACAAAGCTCGAGAATGCTCGAGCCCACTGTCTTTAACAGTATGGCTGGCGGAACAAAGGCTGGCACGGGTTGGTGAGAAGCCATGGCGCCACGATTTCAAAAGGTGAACGACACCGAATCGACACCCTCCGAATAATTTTGGAACTTCTCCACGCGCTCTGATACAAGGAGAGCTTTAATCTGATCCTCCACAGTTCCCTGTTAACGTGCTGTTTTGTATGCAGGAACAAAACCCAAAAATAATCCTCGCTTTTGCCAATTGTAACTCGGTTGATTTCTCGAATGACGATAAATGCTTATCTTGCGCGTCAGAGCTTACCTCCACAAACAATCAGACCGCAGTGAAAAAAAAATTCAATTCGTTCTTTGAATACGGTAACTTTTCAAGGCCTATTCCTTTGCAGATTAGCTCTTAAATGTAGGAATTTTTATTTGAGAATAAAAGAACAAACCATGGAGCTAAAAGCAAAAAGAAAGATAGGTTTATTGTGAGGATCTTTAAATGATTGGTATCTAAATTCATACTTTATGCATTTAAGAGTTAAATGTTATACGGTGAGATTTAGCCGTTAAATGCATGAATTTCTGTTTGAAAATAAAAGAATAAAGCATAGAGGCAAAAGCAAAAAGAAAGATAGGTTTGTTGTAAGGATCTTTAATATGTTTGCTATCAAAATTAACACTTTATGCATTTAAGAGTTAAATGTTCTACGGTGTGATTTAACAGCTAAATGCACGAATTTCTATTTGAAAATAAAAAAGAACCACGAAGCCAAAGCAAAAAGAATTATAGGTTGTTCGCAATTGCATTTAACATTCTTGGTATCAAAATTTATACTTTATGCACGAAATTCTATTTGAAAAATAAAAAGAAACCTTAGAGCCAAAGCAAAAACAAAGATAGATTTCTTTGTAATGGCCTTTAACGTTATTTGTATAAAAACTGATGCTTTATGCACGAAATTCTATTTAAAATTAAAAAGAAACCATAGAGCCAAAGCAAAAAGAAAAATAGATCGCTTGTAACGGCCTTCAAACGATTGCTATCTAAATTCATACTTTATGCATTTAGGAGTTAAATGTTATACGGTGAGTTTTAACCGTTAAATGCATGAATTTCTATTTGAAAATAAAAGAATAAACCATAGAGCCAAAAGCAAAAAGAAAGATAGGTTTGTTGTTATTGATCTTTAATATGTTTGCTATCGAAATTGATACTTTGTGCATTTAAGAGTTAAATGTTCTACGGTGAGATTTAACAGCTAAATGCACAAATTTCTATTTGAAAATAAAATAACAAACAATGGAGCTAAAAGCAAAAAGAAAGATAGGTTTGTTGTAAGGATCTTTAATATGTTTGCTATCAAAATTAACACTTTGTGCATTTAAGAGTTAAATGTTCTACGGTGAGATTTAACAGCTAAATGCACGAATTTCTATTTGAAAAATAAAAAGAAACCTTAGAGCCAAAGCAAAAACAACGATAGATTTCTTTGTAATGGCCTTTAACGTTATTTGTATAAAAACTGATGCTTTATGGACGAAATTCTATTTCAAAATAAAAAGAAACCTTAGAGCCAAAGCAAAAACAAAGATAGATTTCTTTGTAATGGCCTTTAACGTTATTTGTATAAAAATTGATGCTTTATGCACAAAATTCCATTTCAAATTAAAAAGAAACCATAGAGCCAAAGCAAAAAGAAAGATAGATCGCTTGTAACGGCCTTTAAACGATTGCTATCTAAATTCATACTTTTATGCACTTAAGGATTAATTCGCAGAGGTTTTGAAAATATTCAAAGGACATTAGGGATAAGATACCATGCGTGGATTTCGTCGCGTGCATTTGTGAGTAAGAAAGAAGCACTGCAAGAGAAATCTGCTCTCAGATGGAGCGCACAACGGTCGGCGAATTCCTCCTTTGTGACGCAACCACAAAGGTATTTCCGACTGGTTGCACTTCGACAATCTCCTGAGATGGGAATATCCACATAATAGCGTACGTGTGTCCAATGGCCGCACATTTGTTCGCTAACATTGCATTGTCATTACTCTCACACCGACAACTACAAATAAGTGACGAGAGTTCATGCTTATTATAAATTTGCTCACGCAAGTAGTCTGCTAAACCGTCCACCATGATTAATGATGACGCGCTAACGATGTTTCTGGTGTCATCCGCGTGCAGGCCATACAGTGATAACAACGTTACACGATCCATTATCAAATTGCAATTCCGTGTAAATTTCCAGAAAAATAAAAAGCAAAGTACGTATTTTCAATGTTCTTTATATCGAGGATTGAAAAAGAAAAAATAATTTTGGGCATGCTGAAGAGACAGAGGAGTACGTTTCGACTGTGCAAAGAAAATGTGCACAGTACAAGAGGATAAGAGCACATGGTGAGTTTCTAAGGTCAATTTAATTTTTGAATTTCCTTTGGAAAAAAAAAACAAAAATTGTTATTATCATAATTCGTAAATTATAGGTTAAATGAAAAATTCAATTGGACTGTATTATTAACTATATAATTAATACAACTTTTTCCTTTACATATTTTTTTAAATGTCACTAATAACAATAACATAAGCACCGAACAAATTAACCTTTAACCAGTGACATGGAGTCTTACAGGCGTCGCATTAGATTTTAAGTAAAAAGTGTTAACTTTATCGTTTCTCTCGCATAAAGTCGACTGGAACGTAAAAATAAGGATCTCATACCAATTGAGGCTGCAAAATACCACTAACAAAAGTGTTAAAACTCGTTTTTTTTTGATATTTTATAAATAAAGTTGATTTGATTTACTAATGTGTTGTTCATTACATACCGATGGTTAAATTTTAAGACAATTTTCAAACACCCAAGTTGATTTTCATAAAAATGAATTTAAAAGTAGTAGCCTGTGAGACGTCATGTCCTTTATAGTGTTATTAATTTCCACCAGTTTAGGGTTAACAAAACAATTCTTTTTACGGGGTATCTAGTTAACCGTGCATTGTTTCAAAAATATAAAAAAAGTTCATCAGATTGAGCTTGTAAAACTGTAATTCTTTCCTTCTATTGACGGTTCCTGCATCATCGAAAGAGCATTAGCCTGAATGTATAAAGAACGATGGAGCCGTGCGAAGAAAAGAGACCGGAGTAGGGATGGCAAAAAATCTCAAAACATCGATACATCGTATCATATGATCTATCGAAATAATATATCGATATCTTCGATATATCTAATGTAAAACATCGATATATCAAATATATCGACTATCGACATTTTTTATTGAAAATGCAATGAGTAATTTGGTATTATTTATTTCTTTCAAAAAATAACAACAAGATTTCCTTTTTTTTTTTTTTTTTTTTTTTTTTTATACATTATATGAAGATCTTTGGGTAAAGAACTTGGAAATAAAAGTTTTGATAATCTTTTGCCAGTTAAACGATTTCGAGTTTTAGTAACAGTCAAACTGGCTTTTGAAAATAACCGTTCACTTGGAACGGAAGTTGCCACTATGCAAGAATATTTCATAGCTATTTTATGTAGATTTGGATAAATGTTTTTCATTTCCTCCCACAATTCGAAAGGGTCTTCTTTTAAACTCCTTACTGGTATACTGAAATATTGTGTTACTTCATCAGCAGTATCGGAGCTTGCATTTCTTATTTTTGTATGCGTAATTTTTTTATGGTAAGCCCATAAGCCAAAAGATCCTACATTATTATCTGATGTGACAGCAACGTCAGAGCCAGATGATGATGAATGATCGATTTTGAGCAATTTCAGATTTTAAATATCTTATTGCCTTCGAAATTGCAATTGGATCTTTAAAATGTAAATTTTTGAATCTTGCCTAAATTGATTACTTTGATTACCTAAATAATAAGGTTTACGATATATCGAAAAAATATATCGATATATTTTGGATATATCGCATATCAATATATCGATATATTTTCGATATATCGCTATCAATATATCGATTATGAAATATCGATATAATTTCCTATTTATATCGATATATAAAAAACATCGATATATTATTGCCATCCCTAGACAGGAGAGCAAAGAGGATTTGTCTTAGGGTTCATCGAGCTAAGGTGGAAAGTATCGAACGCATTGACGTCATAACTTCGCTCGGCAGTTATCATGCCGTGGAATCAACCTCATTTTCGAACCGACTACATCACCTCGGCAGTTCTCTATTCACGAAATTTTGAAACATAAATATTTGACTTGTAGGTACGCCATTGATTCTTACTTCGTGGATTTACCAGTTCACCGATAATATTTAGCACAATCAAACACGTGAGGCTTGAAATACGAGCTTTCACGATAAAATTCCGCGCCTCTCTCTCTCTCTCTTTATCACGATATCAAATGCAATAATAATCGACTTGTTTACGAGATGTTGGAAATATCGTATGAACACAATTGTATGAATTCGCATGGTAGGAAATGTTGCTGTACGAGAATTGTTTTCTCGCATAAAGCGTATAATCCATAATTTTACAATAGTTCGAATGATTATTAACTCTGATGAGGTTTGTCTTTCCTGTTGTTTTATCAAATCAGACAATATTTTAAAAATAAGTTCCATATTATATTCTATTGGTTAATGGTTAACTCTTAAATGCATGAATTTTTATTTTAAATTAAAACAAATTTTGTCGGGTTGCTATAAAGTGCTTAACACTATTTCAACAGCGATTTTGTATGTATCTATTTCGACCAAGAGGAACTTTTTTGTGTCCAGGATGAGCTGCAGCAAAAAGATACCCCTAAATTAATTTAATAACTAGTATACGAATAGTGAAAGAAGTGATTGAGGAAAGATGATTCAACTTGGAAAATAAATTTAAAATATAATTTGAGAAGGTGTCTTTTTACACCTTTGCTAGAAATAGTGTTAACATACTTATTAATGAACCTTAATATAACTGGTATTAAAACTGTTAAGAATTAACAAATGGGCTATGGAAATTTGGTTTTTCATTTTGAGTTCCTAAGGTGGACCATATAAATAATCTAAACCCAACCTAATTCAATCAGCAACCAAGAAAAACAAAGGGAAAACAAAACGTTCATTAACGTTTTACCGGCAGAAAAATTCAGTTATAATCGATCTCTGATTAGACGCATAAAACCAATACGTTTCTTTAATAAATTATTCCTAAAGTCGAGCACCTAACTGATGTTCGATATGAGCCGTTCAGTGCACAAATCGATTAACTCCACTTTTTACAGTTTTCATAAGTTTCAGCATCGAAGCACTTGATTAAGTCCCTACTTTTTATATTTGTAAAATAATTTTGAACATAATTTATGGAGTTAATCGATTTGTGCACTGAACGGCTCATGTATCAACCACTCACGCCGTTAAAAGGTTAAGAAAGACCGTTAAGAAAAAATAGAAATATTAACTGGTGTTAAGAAAAACTGTATTATTATTTGGCACATTGTACAAACTCGTGTTACAAGTATATGTGAGTCAAGTGTAGTAGCTGCCACTTGAAAGTATCGTGGTGTTGTTACACGATGGAGAAATCAAATGTAGAATACACGCAGCACGTCTGAACGGTATACAGTAACATGTAGGCTACGACACACACGTAGATGTTCATTCATAAATTCACCTGTATATTACAAGGAACGAGGTGGACGAAGGAGAGGAGAGAAGAGCAAAAGAGAGAAGAGAGCATGCATTGCGATGATTCACATGCTTACGGACCCTCGTATCGAGTTGAGAAATGTGAAGTGATCTCTCGCGGAACTAGCATTCAAAAACACAAAAAAAAAGCCTTTGTTCCAATGCACAATCTGTGATGCTATATCAGGAAATTTTCCTCTAGATTTTTTCTTTACTTTTTTCACTCCTCAATTCTTTGGAAAATCGTGCAAAGTACGTATATGTAACGTATATAAACCGAATTGTCACTTTGGACGATTTTCCAGACAGAGGAATGAAGAAATAAAGAAAATATCTAGGGGAAAATTCCCTAATCTAATATCACTGCATTCCTTCGAATTATACACGATTTGGAAAATCGTGCAAAGTACGTATATAAACCGAATTGTTACTTTGGACGATTTTCCAGACTGAGGAATGAAGAAATAAAGAAAATATCTAGGGGAAAATTCCGTAATCTAATATCACTGCATTCCTTCGAATTATACGCGATCTGGAAAATCGTGCAAAGTACGTACATAACGTATACGTAACGTATATAAACCGAATTGTCACTTTGGACGATTTTCCAGACTGAGGAATGAAGAAATAAAGAAAATATCTAGGGGAAAATTCCATAATCTAATATCACTGCATTCCTTCGAATTATACACGATCTGGAAAATCGTGCAAAGTACGTACATAACGTATACGTAACGTATATAAACCGAATTGTCACTTTGGACGATTTTCCAGACTGAGGAATGAAGAAATAAAGAAAATATCTAGGGGAAAATTCCATAATCTAATATCACTGCATTCCTTCGAATTATACACGATCTGGAAAATCGTGCAAAGGACGTATATAAACCGAATTGTTACTTTGGACGATTTTCCAGACTGAGGAATGAAGAAATAAAGAAAATATCTAGGGGAAAATTTCCTAATCTAATATCACTGCATTCCTTCGAATTATACACGATCTGAAAAATCGTGCAAAGTACGTATATAAACCGAATTGTTACTTTGGACGATTTTCCAGACTGAGGAATGAAGAAATAAAGAAAAAATCTAGGGGAAAATTCCGTAATCTAATATCACTGCATTCCTTCGAATTATACGCGATCTGGAAAATCGTGCAAAGTACGTACATAACGTATACGTAACGTATATAAACTGAATTGTGACTTGAGACAATTTTCCAGACTGAGGAATGAAGAAATAAAGAAAATATCTAGGGGAAAATTCCCTAATCCAATATCACTGCATTCCCTCGAATTATACGCGATCTGGAAAATCGTGCAAAGTACGTACATAACGTATACGTAACGTATATAAACCGAATTGTCACTTTGGACGATTTTCCAGACTGAGGAATGAAGAAATAAAGAAAATATCTAGGGGAAAATTCCATAATCTAATATCACTGCATTCCTTCGAATTATACACGATCTGGAAAATCGTGCAAAGGACGTATATAAACCGAATTGTTACTTTGGACGATTTTCCAGACTGAGGAATGAAGAAATAAAGAAAATATCTAGGGGAAAATTTCCTAATCTAATATCACTGCATTCCTTCGAATTATACACGATCTGAAAAATCGTGCAAAGTACGTATATAAACCGAATTGTTATTTTGGACGATTTTCCAGACTGAGGAATGAAGAAATAAAGAAAAAATCTAGGGGAAAATTCCGTAATCTAATATCACTGCATTCCTTCGAATTATACGCGATCTGGAAAATCGTGCAAAGTACGTACATAACGTATACGTAACGTATATAAACTGAATTGTGACTTGAGACAATTTTCCAGACTGAGGAATGAAGAAATAAAGAAAATATCTAGGGGAAAATTCCCTAATCCAATATCACTGCATTCCCTCGAATTATACGCGATCTGGAAAATCGTGCAAAGTACGTACATAACGTATACGTAACGTATATAAACCGAATTGTCACTTTGGACGATTTTCTAGACTAAGGAATGAAGAAAAAGAAAAAATCTAGGAGAAATTCCCTAATATAACATCATAGGTCCGCCCTCCCGATTTTTATCGATTATAATTCGAAGGAATGCAGTGATGTTAGATTATGCAATTTTCCCCTAGATCTTTTCTTTATTTCTTCACTCCACAGTCCTCTGGAAAATCGTGCAAAGTACATATATAACATGTACATAATGTACATAAACCAAATTATCACTTGGGACAATTTTCCAGACTGAGGAGTAAAGAAAAAGAAAAAATCTAGGGGAAAATTTCCTGATATAACCACCGTGCACAATGCACGCGAAAGAAGAATGACATTTCTTCTCGTATAACAGGCATTAATCTCCTTTGAATGCTCTCAGACCAACTTCACTCAACTAAACCTACTAATCGACAGGTTAACAAGCGTTAACTTCGTACTTCCTGTCAGATTTCACCATTTTGCTTCGGTTTCAATCTCAAGAGCACACGTCCATCCTGGGATCACACGCATGATT